>WHYT01017419.1:559585-630348 GCA_009806455.1 Tetrax tetrax | reverse complement strand
CATTGCTTAACTTCTAAGGAACAAATTATGCCTGGGTAACTGATGGGCACCCTCACCCTCAACGTTGTGTTGAGAATGAATCAAGAAATTTTTTCAACACAGCTTTTTTCAGACTCAACTTTCTCACGGTTTACCTGTAATGCAGGTCACATATGAGGCAAGTATCTTCTGGTTTCCCAGCATGCAGTTGCTGCTCACTAGCTTTTTCATTTTAATACATGGGGTTTGTTGCAACATAACATAGCAGCTAAATCACACTCAGTCTTCTAACGCATTTTCACGAAGACTTATTTCTTTACAACCAAACTTCATACCAGAGCTTCATAATGTTAGCACTCTGGTCTTTCCCTTCTCATATCCGAGCACAAGATTTTGAACTTCTTGCTGTTGCAGAAGCTCCCAGCATGATCAAGCATCCAGTAGCCATTTCTTGTGCCACAGTGATGAGATTATTTCAGTACAGGAAAATATATAAATCATATAGTCACTATAATCCCAGATGATATCCAAGGAAATATATAATTCCATCATTCGAGCAATTTTAGAACAGCAAAATTATTTTTTTACAGAAGGTTTCAGGAAAGGAGAGGGGGGCAAGAAAGGCTAAGGAAATTCAATAATGAGACCATGGCACAATGATCACATAAGGAGAGACTTGAAGCAGAAGTGGTCTTCCCACCCTACCCTACCTTCTTCTGAGGGCCTGTTATTCTCTTTAGCTGCTAGTGCATAAGATATCCTACCTCGTCTTCCATTTCCACAAGCTTGATATCATCTCAGAGCCACCCAGAGCAATTTCTACCGCAAGTCCACGTTATTGATCTGCTAAACGGAAAAAGAAGAAGACGCAGCTGGAGAGGGCAGGAGGGTACTCTCCAAAGTTGCTGTTTAAACGGCTAATCTCTGAAATAAGAGCTGTCTCCTGTACCCAGCAGTAGCAGGACTAACCATGTCATGCTGGAACTTCTCAACCATCTTCTCAGCTGCAGAGTATGGCTCCATGCTATGCTCCAGGCAGCTGTCTTGATAAATGTCTATCCATGGGACCTACATGCAGAATTAATGTTACTCAAACATATGTAAGGCAAAAAACTAGGTTTTGCTTTTCACTATGGAGCAATGCTCCCTCTGTATTTTTCACAGGGATTGTTGCACCACAAGGCACAAAACCCTAAAAAGTTTTGAAAAGTTTGAAAATCCAACCCGTATATCTGCCAGACATCAGCAAGTTTGGCTGGTTTTGCTTTGGGGAATGAAGGAGGCAGTGAGGCAGAGCCCTGAAAACTCAAATTATGCTCTCAGCTTCTGCAAACTACTAATAGAGGTCAAGGTAAAAATGACAAGAACATAGCTAAAACAATGTTTCTGTATTTTTCCTCCTCCTTTACACACTGAGAAGAAAAAAGATCTCTATCAATCTACCAGTTATTGGAAATCAGGATGAAGATTCCCCAAAATTGTGACATTGTCTTTAAAGTAATACAATTTCTCGTCAAGTTTCCAAGTCTTTTAGAATCATATCAGTATTTCTTTTCAATTAGAGGAGTGAGAAGGGTACTTTTTAAGGAAGTCAAGATTATCAGTTGTCACAGACTCTAGAATTCGCAGATTTAATGTGTGCTATCCTGTCGCATTCGAGAGTTTGTAGTCATTCCTGTAGACATGACATTAGCTGTGATACTCTCAATAGATTAAAAATAAATGTAACTGAAATCTATGATTCTCTAGAGTTCTGCACCAATAACATAGTGCAGTAAAATCTTTGATTCTCTTTCAGAGCCTGTGTTTGGCTTGTGTCCTTACAGATGCTCACAGCATCCCCAAGATGGCACTATGCCATAGAAATATTAAGAGCGAGAGGACACTGAAGTTAAAACTAAATTATAGAAAATAAAAGCAACTACAACATTTCATAGCCTTGATAAAAATAGAATCGCGTGTGCATATTTAAACCAGGGCATACAATGCTTAAGCATTACTGATGGAATTTAATTAACATAAATCATTAAAAGGATTTTTACTTAGAATTTTTTTTTCTGAGCATACTGTAGGAAGACTATTTTATTATCATGAATATTGAAACTATGCATTAGTCTAATGAAGGCCCCTGGCAGTGCTACTCACCTTTCTTTGGGTCATCCTTGTAACAGACTAATAAATATTAATACTAATTTGATCAAAAATATATCTTTCTGGACAATTTTCTCCATATCGCATCATATATGTGCCTAGCTGGCCAATGTATTCAAAATGGTTAAATGATCTCCTGAGGTTAGCTATGGCTCATTTAAAATCTAATTGTGGTCTGTATGAAGGCATTCTTTCTGTTAAAATTGTTGCCACATGAACTACGTCACCAAAAACGTGTTTATGTGTTCCTGTGATCTAGCTTTAGTTTTTGACTGGTCATAAAATGACACATACATGGATCAAAAGGTGTCTTTCAAAATGGAAAAGTGATACATAACGACTTTAACAAGTCTAACAAAATGATTGCTGTCTGCTCAGAGTTGTTTATTACAAGAATTACTGATGAAGCTTTAAGAACAGGAGAAGCGTTTGCAAATGCAGATCATAAAAACAGGTATAAAAATGCAGATGAGCAGAGTAACGACAGACACCTTCTCCACGAAACAAAAGCAGAACATCGCTCTGCTTATTCATTACAACCTGGTTCAATGAGCTACTTAAGCAAGCATGTAATTTCATTGCTTTCATTCACAGAAATAACTACCTGTTTCAAATAAGATACTGGCAGGAAAAAAAATGGTTGGGTATTTCATTAAACTATGTTTCTTAAACCTCAGGTGCTCCCCTTGGAATAGAAACATCTAGAAGTCCCATAGAAAGGCATATGTAATCAACATTCTTAGAATAAAATATTTTAATATTGAGCAGTTTTCTGTAAAAACAGGAGACCTGATAAGATGCTGTTTATACAAGAGAGAACTTCAGTCAAATAGATGTGGCTCTCAAGCTTTTTAGCTGGTGGGATCACAGCAGGAAGGCACAGCACACTTTTGTTGTGTCCTTCTCTTCCTGGCATGTCATGATGCCAAGCTTAGTCGTAGTATTGTGTGCTACCAGTGCTCAGAGCAAGAGGGAAATAAAATCTTTCCAAGTCTTAACAAGAGTTACGAAGGTCCTGTCCTCAATGCAAGAGCTACTCCTGCAATGATATCAAACACATCACCTTACAGAATTTCAAGATATTCTTTATATAGCTACCCTACAAGTGAAGGAACAGCAAGTTGATGGAGTACTGAGATAGCTTCTCCTCCTTTCTGGATTTTACTGCAGGAGGACCTAATAGAAATTAGACAATTGTTTGCTACAGCCAATGACAAGACATTACATGGAATTTGAATTATTCACTCAGTGAAAGGCTTTGTGATTAAAACAGACAAGCAGAAAAAAAGAAAAAAGATCGGCATGTCACAGTAGATGGCTCAATGATAACCTGATGGCTCAGTGGTACCCAGTGATCTTTCCCAAACACATTTTATCTGCTTATTTGGAGGATGAAGGAAGTAAAATTCTAGAATACTCAAGCACAGCCTCACTTTGAATATTGGTGTTTTTCTAGGTAAAACCAAAGGATGAGGAAAGGGTGTATGTTAACAGTGTTTTTACTTCACAAGATTAGCTAGATTTCCATTTGGTACTGAAAAGTATACAATGAAGGAAAGGCAAATGAGAGTCTATAAACTAGTCTGGATCAAAACAAATATATATCTAGCCAAGAATCGAGTAGGAAACCACAGCCTACGCACCATAAAAAGCACAAGAGTGGGTTTTGAGTATATCCTTTTTCTTACATATACTCATGAATCTGAATTTCATCTTAAAGTTGATTCCTCAGATGATCCACTTAAATTTCCAGAGATTCCAGCCTTCCAGTCCCTAAAGGGGGCCTACAAGAAAAAAAATGGAGAGGGACTTTTGACAAGGGCATGTAGTGGTAGGGGTAATTACTTTAAACTGGAAGAGAGCAGGTTTAGATTAGACATAAGGAAGAAATTCTATACTGTGAGGGTGGTAAGGCACTGGAACAGGTTGCCTAGAGAAGTTATGGATGCCCCATCCTTGGAAGTGTTCAAGACCAGGCCCAATGGGGCCGTGAACGACCTGGTGGAAGGTGTCCCTGCCCATGACAGGGGAGTTGGATGATGATCTTTAAGGTCCCTTCTAACTCAAACCATTCTACCATTCTATGAATGTAAAATTTTACATTCAAGATGAGACTTCAATCAACATTTTATTCTATTGATTTGGCTTTAAAATCTGCAGAGGCAGTTTAAGAACTTTTAGCAGCTATTCTAAGCTGCTAAACCAGGCTTTTAGCAATGAAAGATGTTCAGTAGCTTTTCTTTTCAGCATTAAGTTATTACTGTACCATGGGTTTTTTACACTGAAAAAACCCAGATATTTCAGGGACAAACTGAAGCCAAATCCTAGCTAATATTAATTGTTAATAACCACTTCCTCAACTTTCTGAAGAAAACATAGAAATATTGTAGGGGAGTTAGTGCATGTATTTTGTTTGTGGAGGACTATTCGTATGACAAAGTATTTTAGAATTTGTCTGATGTAGGTTCAATAATGAAAACCATATTCCCACTGAACAGATATTTACACAGTCACCATTTATATGGATAGCAACAGATCCAACTGTGAGATATAAAAACATATCAGAGGCTTTTCAAGGAAATTGGCCACCTTGGACTAATTGAGAGACTTTTGCCTCCCAGGGCATTTAACATGAAAAATCTGAATCTCAAGAGCATTGAACTATTCAGTCACCTGAAGAGCTGCAGTTCTGTTGTGAGGAATATCTTACAGCAAATAATTGCTCACTCAGTTTTCTTAAACAGTTCTTTACATGTTTACATCGTGGCCATCTATTTATTTGGATATACTGCCTCTACTTTGTTTGCTTTTTTTATAAACAAATAAACAGTTAAAAAAAAAAATCAAACTTCCACTGGAGAAGTGTTTATTCCTGGCAGTTCTCTGTTAAGGCATCTCCTTTTAAAATATTTCTGCTGCTTTGTTTTTTTCTCTTGTACAGTCAGCCAGTACAGTACATACACACATATAAAAAACTAGCAAATAAAGCAGACCTTTCTAAATCTACAGTTTCCAATTTTCATTCATAATGCAGGTGTTAAAATGCAGTCTCAGGTAAATCCATACTATTTTGAGGATACCAACTCCATCCATTTTGAAATTGCCCTTGTCTTCTCTAAGAGCCCATGTTGCATTGTTAGTTAAGGCATGAATAAACTGTTGGTTAGTAAGAGCAAATTTCTGAAGTCACTGTTTCATCTGCTCTATAAACACATTAGTAGCATCCAGGGATGTTGCTAGGAATCTCAGCACTGGGACATCAGGCACAGAGTGAAAGCTGTCTTTGCTACCTTCTGTCAGAAAATGCCATTTCCTAGAAGCAGTACATCAATTTCTGATCCCCCCATCTTCATCCAAGAGCAGGCAGACTCATCCACCCAGTTGTCACAAGGCCCCACAGAATTGTTTCATACTTAGCACACTAGTTCCCTTAGACAAGGCACATCACTGAGATCACCACAGGGTTCTGCACAAACTTATTACAGCTACCTAACCCATGGGCAGCTTAGCCTGCAAGACATCCACGACAGGTCCAAGCCTTTTGAGACACTCCATGACCAGCTGCACAGCTTTGACACAAGTCTTATTTAGTATTTATTTCCAGGCATAAAACAGTCAGGAAATGTATCACCGTCCCACACTCCAGGGTCTTGCTGATCAGCCCACGTAATACACATGCATCAAGGACAACCTCTGCACACATAGGTTTCTGAGCTTTGGTATCCAATTTCTGAAACAGAGAGTGTTTTCCTTAAAATCACTGAGATACCTGCTCTCACCACCACCATCTGTCTTTCTTTGACCATGATAACTGTAGCTTCACATACAAAAAGGCACGAGAAGACCGACTGGCTCCTCTTTGCCTGTGAGTAGTAAACATGCCCCCACGCAAGGCCAAGGCAGCTGATGCAGAGTCAATGGAGAGAACATAGCTGAGTTGCCTTGGCTGCCGGCACACTCATCTCAGGCACGGTGACCAAGACAGGTCTCTCAACAGACATGACTCCAGGAGATCTCTGCATTCCCAACATACAGTCCTCATCACAGCACAGCAGGTCCAGTGCCTCCCTTACAAATCAAAAAAAAAAAAAAAAAGATCCGAAAGATTTTGCTTTCTTGTGGACTCTGTGTTACTTATCTGCACTGAGGGTAGAGAATGGACAGGAGGGGGGGGAAAAAAAACATCTGTTCTCTGGATGCATTTTGTGCTCTAGATCCATCATTGCCTCCCAAGAAAACATCTCAGGGAAGTGACATCCTGATCGAAGTTGCCTTGTGTAAGATCACATAGCAAAAGCAACACACACCTTCACAGCTTCCCATAATATACACACCGTCCTGCTTTGCCTTACAATGCAGCCATAGTTTCTCAAGGACTGTGAATTCACCAATCACTCCAAGCAGAAGGTCTTACCCACATACTTTCACCATATTTGCACACTCCAGAATTAGATTTCTATGTCCTGCTCCGCCTGTACCCTTGCCTAGCCTCTGTAGATCCCCCTGCACCAGTAATGGTCACATCCTTTCCAACTGTGAGTTATTGACAGATATTCCTTTCACATGTACGTGTGAGTTATGGCAGGGAGGCAACTGGTGTGTAACAAATAGATTTTTCTCCTGTACATCTTTTTATTTTTAAAAAAAAGGAAAACAAAATCATTAATAATAATAGCTATTATTATTCCTAAAACCAGACAGACACCTAGCCATTTAGTCCTACCCTACTGATTAATATATAAGTTATAGCAGATTGAAACTCACTTTGTTTTGTGGAAAATCACTATTTCTACATTTGTTTTGCTTCTGAACTGCCTTCTTTAATTTTATGAACATGACAGTTAAAAGGGTTTTGTTTGAGAATGTAAAACTTCATTCAAAATATTATTTGTCATTTTAGTATTTTTCCATTACAGGACGTCATGTCAACAGTACAAGCACATGAACCGTTTGACACATTTTACCCATCAGTGTCAAAATTTCAAACCTATTCATTACAACTCACAATCTGCAAAGACACTTTGAAAAGAAAACAAATAAGACTTTTAAATCAGGAAGAAGAATCTATTGACTTTGCTGCTATTGTGGAAGCTCTTTACAAAAGAAATTAAAAATAAAATATTAGGGCACATCATACAAAGTTCCTTGAACATAATAGTGTATATAATCTGTAGAATGCCTATAGAATCGCTTTCTATTCTATAGAATGTAAAAATGTTTTGAATCGGAAAAAAATTCTTTCAAGGGTTTTCACTTTTAGAATTCAGTGAGAGCAAGTCAATTTCAATAAAAACAAATAGTTCTAGTTCATCTTTTTCCCAGTCAGAAGGGAAAAACTATTTTTATCAAAATTTTTCGAAGTACTTATATCTGTTTGTTGCTGAATATTTTTATTGTGTGAAAAATATGTTAAAAGTTCCTCTAAAATGTTTTAAACCAATTAAAAGTTAAGGAAGAGATATGCCAACTCTGAATGTTTAGTCTACTGTACAACCAGCAAAGATTTTTTCATTGGGACTAGTATGTTCTTGTTACACATATCCACCAGCAACTGAATCAATCAGCAAACTGAATCAATACCAGCAAACTTGGGACCAATGACATAATTGTAGCAGCATTATTTTCAAAGTGTTAAAAACTACTCACTGCTTCAACGTTTTAGAAAGCACAGGCTAATATTAGTGCCTGAAGGAAAAACGTGCAGTTTTTATGAATCAAACTAATGGAGGATCCTGCTGGAACAAAGATCTCTTCAAGGAGAACAGAGACTTATTTATACCTCCAGATAAGGAGCAATGGGGAAAAAAAGGAAATTATCAGGACTCCTTTTATGCTTATGACTTCTGATGGACAACATTTCAGTGATAAAAATATATTTGAGTGGAAGCTTCTTACCTTGAAGAACAGACCAACTTCAGCAAATCTCCAGAATCTAAAGCAATATAAAGTCTGTCTTCAGAACCTCACTTTATACAGAAGATTATGAAGTAATCACTATGACTATATTATTAGCTAATAAAAGACTATTTTTTTTTCTTCTGTGAACTCCTAATGGAAATAAAGACTGCAACAAAAACACTTAAAAGTAGTCTATGATGCACCACGATCATCAAGATTTGGGTAAACTAATCAATAAACACAATAAATAGGGGTGGGGTTTTTTTGTGTAGGAAAACACTATTATACTTTAACTTAAAAGCAAACTCTCCATGTAGAATTTATGCTTTATGAAGAGAAAGAGTAGTTGCTATCAATGATTGTCTTTGGAATAAATCATACTAGACAAAAATATTAGAAAGAATACTTAAAAAACCAAATCAATTCTCAACTGAAAGGAGGTGCAGGTGGAGGAAGATGCGTATTATAGGTTGCAAATATTTCTAGAAAAAGATAATGTAATGTGGAACATGAAAATGTTTTTGGAAGTGAATGATATGAGGCAGGCAAACAACATGGCTTACAGCTCATTTTCATAGATTACATTAAGAGTATGTTTTTTAAAAGCGCAGTTTTTCTTAGAATTACAGAAGATTTGTTCCTAGCTTTCCGCATGAAACTTTGCTGCATCTCTTCTTATGTATAAATTCAGGCACAAATAACTTTCCTATCCCATCCATAATCTAGCGCACACTGGGGTGACACCTGAACCCATTCAAAGTTTGGCATTTGGTTAAAGATACCCGGATGCATGGATCAGCAGGCCAATGTGGACACTGTGATGGGAACCATTAGGGAAACAGACCTGGATGACAGTGCACCGCAGACCAGAGTGAACCGCCCCTGTGATCCGGTTCTAATGGTTAGAAGTACTAAATAGTATTTGTTCCCTCTTCCCTGCTGATAGAGCATCAGTTAAAGGAAAAGACAAAGATTCCAGGGCCTTAAATGAAGTCAAGTTTAGCCTTTGAAAAAAGACAGCAAAATATCCGTGTAATTTATATACAAATTTATATACAAAATTTGGCCATCAGTAGGCAAATTCTACAGTAGATTCTTGGAAATCAGTTACCCTTCTTTAGGGTCAAAAAGATGGCTAAAGGAATGGAGCATCTCACACAAGGAGAGGCTAAGAGCTGGAACAGTTCAGTCTGGAGAAGAGAAGGCTCAGAGACATCTTCTCTATCTGTGTAAAGATCTGATGGGATTGAAACCCATGAAATTCTGCCTGAACTAAGAAAACATTTTTACTGTAAATGCAATCAAACACTGGCACGGGTTGCCCAGTGAGGCTGTAGAGTCTCCATTCTTGGAGATCCTAAAAACCCAACTGGATGAAGTCCTTGACAATCAGCCCTAGTTGACTCTGCTTGAGCAGAGGGATTGTACTGGACAATCTCCAGATTGTCTTTCAGTGTCACTAATTTTGTCATTCTCTTTCTGAATTACCCTACTGATGGATAACAATTACTTCAATTTGTAACCTTGCATGAATGAATGCAAATATGACTTCATTAATTTTCCTTAACCCTCAATAACGATCAAAGTACATTTGGGGGTTTTTTGAGGATAAAGTCAATATTGAGTCCTGAGAAGTCTCTTTGTTTGTATCAGAAAGTAACAAAAACATCCACAAGCATTCCAGAAGAGATGTCATGCTTTGAAAAACATCTCAACTTTGTGATGTACAGACAACACTGACCAAGTTTTCAGTACAACATGCTGCTAATCTCTGAATACTTTGGACTTTGCACAGCAATGTAAGCTTTATTCTTCTATTAGAGATGTGTCCAATAACCTAATAGGCTGCATGTGCAAGTCTGCTACTAATGATATATCAATAGAATTTGTCTTTAATGTTCAATACCACACTGAACTGCTTCTGCTGATCTGTCAATATGTCTACTAGAACACTGTATTTCCCCATAGTTCTGTGTGAAAGGTCAGCATCTTAGAGACTTTTACCGTCTCTTTCTCTTCCTTTCAGTCTTCTGTTCCTTACATCTGTGTGATGGCCAGACAAGTCTATACAACAATAAATAATAAAACTGCACTGCTGCTGTTGCTGAGAATTGTCTGGAAAAATTGACTAAAAGATATAAAAAAAGGACAGACTGGCAGGAAAAGATAGAATTTGGAGAATTCTATTCCACCTGATCCAGTCACCCTACTTGACAGAATATAACCTAAAACTAATAGCACAAAAACCCTAAGTATACAGGCCATCAAAAATTATCATCTTTTTTAGACAAAAAAAAATCTAAACAAACCAGATTTGTATCATACTGTCATATGAACACACCACTCCGGGGCCAAAGGCTGGAGGGAAACGTCCCTGGACCAGAGGACTCCAGGCTAGAAGAAACCTACCAGTTTCTTTCTTAAAGGAGTTTACAGTACTATCTAGAAGTAGTTCCCTGAATAAGCGGTTCCTTTCCCAGGCAGTTGAAAATCTTAACCTAAAATAATCTGAAAGGTTAAGGATTATTAGATGTAGGGACAAACATTAACTGGAAGGTTGAAGGGGTCTGCTCTTTGGGATTTTATTTTTTTGAGATGCTCCATCAAGCCAAAACAAATGCACAACCTTCAGCTATTAGACAAAGTGAATTTATTCCTTCAATGTTTCTTTAAAATTATTTTTTTTCCTTGGAAAAAAAAAAGTCGAACAGTAGAAACATATTTCCAACAGCAAGAAATATATAAATATCTATATATTAAAACATCTCCCTAAGTGATGAAAGTATGTTTTTCCCTGTAAGACTTTAAGAAGGATAAAAAATGTAAACACCCACAGGCAGTCAGGAACCATGACTGAATGTTGTTATTGATATTTACCTCATGCATAAAAGCTCAATTTCTGAATGAAAGCTCCAGTGTGGTTTACATACAACATCCTTTCATCTGTCATCTGATTTGTACTTTTTTTTTTATAATAAAGGAAAAATTTTAGTCTCTTTGATTTTCTGGAAAGGTCTTGCTGTTTTGAAAGGTGTCTAGCATACCACCCTGTGTAATCCTCATGCATTCCCTATGTTGGAAAAACCCACCTCCTAAACTTCTGGAATAAGATCATGGCTCTGCTGTGCCAACTGCATGGACAAGGACTCACTGAAGTCCAGCTTCCTAAAATGTCTAGAACTACTGTATTCATTTAGGGAAGATGTAGTCAACCAATGTGTCTCACTAAGCAAGAAAGGAAATATCCTGATTCTACCAATGGTGAGATATGTAACTGTTGAGCTCTCAGAGCATCATTAAATAATTCATAACTCTTTTTACCAAAACGTTAACATGATCTACATTAGGACTGCAAATTTCCAAGATTTTTTTTAAACAGAACACCTCTGCACCGACTGCCTCCATAATCCTTCCTCCGAGGGGAAGAAAAGCAAAAAAATCTAGCACTTGTTGTAAACATTGACATAGGGAAGAGGAATTTGGAATCAGATGTACAGCCATCAGAAATGGAGATGTGTCATTTCTTGTTTGTTGCATGTTTACAAGGTCAATTTTGGCTACACTAGAATTTCAAACTAATTTTGAGGAGAGACTCTGCCACAGCGACTGAACAAGGAAGCTACTCAGTAAAGCTCAGACTACTTAGGATGAAACTACAGTATGGAATGCTGTGTTCTATGGAAATGCTGAGCTGGGTTTATTAGAGCTATTTCAGGTAACAGAAGCAGCTTATGCATCAAGCATGAAGTTCAGATGACTAACACGCATGTTCTCTTCTCCATGGGTGTTTTAAGCTTCCATAAGCACTGGTTATATATTAAAATAGAAAAAATAGCAAGTTAGTTGGCACTGATATCCACGCTTTGAGACAATCCTTGCAAAACGCAGGGGGTAGGCTGTAGTATGGATATGTCCCTATATGCATAAAGCATCTTAAAATCTTCCTGAGGAGGTATTTTTCATCATTCAGAATCCTACTGGTTAACTATTAAACCTGACTGGCTTAACTCTATTTCATAAAGAGTTTTTGTAAGGACATAAAATAGTTCAGATCATAAGATATTTACTTCCTCGTATTGCAGTATTTTTATCTGTGGCAGAACTAACCTGATTTATACTGGGCCATGACAAAAGCCTGTTGGGATAACCATAAAAATCATGAGGTTAGGCTGCTCATCCGTTACCATGCTGGAACTTATTGTAATGCGCTGAAGAATACAATTAATTCAAAAGCCTTCAACTTCTTTCTGTGCACTAGAGGCTTGAGTCTATTAAACCTGCATAAGTATTGGTCATTTATTAGGAATGAATTTCATAATTGTACAAAGCCATTTTTTATATAAATAGCACAAAGCACCAGAACAGATAAATGACTAAGGAATTGCCTGCCAAATTTCTTATTGAATTAAAACTTTGTCTTTTTCACCCTAGAAATGAGATGAAAACTACCAGAAACTACTAAGTTGTTTTCATGTTGTGCAAAAATAGTTGGGTTTTACTAGTTTGAAACAATAAAGTTTCTGCTTTGCGTGTGAACTATCTTTAAAAGTAGATTATTTGTGCCATAGAATTTAAGACTCAAATTCCATCACAGAAAAATATCCATTTACTGAAAAATAGAAGGCATAAGATTATTATTATATTACATGAAAATGGGTCATTATTTTACACATATATGGTTAGGCCCCACCTAAGTCAGGGATTCAGTATTCCAACAGCTATTCATAGACATCTGGAAAAGCAACACTTCTCCAAAAATGTTAGGATCTAAATACAGGCAAAATTGTAGAGGTAGTATTATCCCTGTTCTACAGAGACCTATTGCATAGGCAGGCTCTCATAGGAGATCTTTGACACGTTTAAAACTGTATCTGCCTCCCAGTCTGACACATTGATCAGGAGATCATCTGGGTACTACAGCACACAGAGTGACAAAGAACAAGTCCAGATTTTGGACAATATGGATTTCAGAGTCGTCAACCCAACATTGTGAAGGTCTTCTGATTTCTTAACACCTTTCGCAGGTCAACACAGTGAAACTAAGGAACTTTAAGAAGGAAATAGAACCCTGAAATTACACATTAAAGACAGATGTTTCTTTTTGAGAGGGAAAAAAAATCATGCAGTTCCTCACTCACCTCTAAGCCTTATATTTTTTGAAAGAGCTGAAGGCTTAATCTCCCTTCAATATGCATTAGAATTCTTCTAACGAACCCCTGACACAGTCATGGTGGTCCCAGGGGATCCACTCCCAAGATGACAGATATTAGGGAGTGTTCTTCATTCTCTGAAATTCGGTATACTCTGACAAGGAAAGCAAAGCATCAATAAGATTTCCCAATGGCAGGAACTCCTCTTCAGGACAGCTACAAACCAATTTCAAGTGTAAGACAAGCACAGAACAGAAAGAACAGTTATTGTCTCATTTAACCTGATTCTTTACGGGTTTTTTTGCCCTCTCACCCCTAGAAAAGTGTCCTACAAATGTTCAGCTGGACTACAGGAGTGCTTCCACAAATCATAGCTTGTTTTTTGTCCTGGTGGATCCCTACAAGGACATTTTCCAGTTCTAAGGGGAGTCAACACATTATAGCTTTTGAAGATCATGTCAATCTCCATGTTAAATATCTTTCCCCCTGCTACCTGTGAAGCTTAACTCAACTTGCCTAAGGACTTGTGAATACACTTTGTTCCTCAATAAGCCATGATACTAGGAAAGCTACAGCTTTGAAACAGTGTTCAGTAAGATTAATGTAGCTGGTGTGCATGACTTAATGTTATTACAGGATAAAACTCTCCTCTGTGTCTACGAGCTGCTCAGGTTACAAGTCTCAGCTTTCTCAAGAGTGGACCCAGACTTACACACTGAGACTTTCCAGGGTACAAGCCACCTCCACCTCCAATTACAGCACTGCAACAGGCTCAGTGGAGCTCAACGCTCAATGAGTTGTCTTTTTCAGAGACAGTATACCATGAGCAATTTAAAAATAATCCAGCTTGTAGAACATGTCTGTTAATCACTTTATTCTTTCACCTAAGAAGGTACAAGACAAGCTGAGAAAATTTATGTAAAAAAAAAAACAACCAAACAAACCGAAAACCTTTTATCTTTCCTGACAAGGTTTACTAAGCTGCTGTTAGCCTGGTGACCTCAATCTCTGGGTTGGGAGGGACAGCCTGTGCTGTTGAAGCATGTTCCTTGTCTCAGTGGCACTCTTGACATCTCAATCAACCACTCATCCTCCACCTCCACTCACTGCCAAGCCTCGACTAGTATCTTTAAGGCTCTCTTATGCCCTTTGATTTAATTTCAAGCATTTTGATCTCACACACATGTATTAGGGAATATCATACAAACTGAGAGACATACCACATTACGCAAAACACTCGTAATTCCCCTGTTCTTAACAGACATACTTGATATTATAATTACCCTGTATCATTCAAGACAGGCAGCCTTTGCTCCACCTCTCCCCTATTTTCAGAAACTCTTACGATCACTGATACCGGAAGAGACCTCAGAAGGTCTCTAGTGTGGTTCAGACCAGATTGCTCAGGGCTTTGTCCAGTCAGGGCTTCAAAACCTCCAAGGATGAAGACAGCACAGCCTCTCTGTGCAATCTGTTCCATTGTTTGCCTGTCCTATTTTCATGCATCACGCCTCTAAAGAAAAAAAAAAAAAAAAAAAAAAAAAAAAAAAAAAAAAAGAAGCTGAAGCTGCTGTTTGCAGAATGCACAGACATGGTAACAAACCAGCAGTGAAAGAATTTCAAGGCAAAAGTAATCACGCATACAAATCTCACATATTTATATATGAAAATACACAGAGATGTTGAGGATGACTACAGATGGAAACAGTCTCTCCTTCAGTGCCTTCCTTTCCTGTCCTTCCCAAAGATTTACCTTTTTACAAAAGAATGCATTCTAGGGACGAATCAGCAGTCTCTGTTTTCAAGTAGAATGAGAAGTCCCAGGAAATGCCCTGAGATGGGAGAGACATCACAACACAACAGATGGGAATCGTAACATTCTCTAGAGAAACTGGTCATCTGCTCCTGAAATACACTGTGCATAACGACATACACATCCCCTGATCTACATAAAGTCTAGGCAAATCATCTGTGGAACTCACCACAACTATTTTAAAACATATTACTTGGCATTTTTCAAAAATTCTCTGGCCAAGACAACCTCTAATTACTGCCTCCTGTCATCTTCACTGTTTGCATCATTACTCCTCAATGCAGCATACATTAAGAACAAGCATTATTAATGGACAGTGGATAAATAGTTTTTAAAAATTGATAAAGGCTGAGTAAGCTTCCTATACCTATTTGTTTGTTCATTCATATATTGCATAATGAATCAGCACCAATTCAACGTGTAGTTGCAAAAATTTCACGCAAGACATAACAAAACATGCATGCTGTACCAGAGATAATTAATTATACAGCATCTCCTTGTTAGTGAAGTCTTCAGTGATATGCTGCTGATATTTAATTCAGTGGCTTTTCTATCCATGATAAGCTCCATATATTGCTAGTACTTGACACAAACAGTGCGGTAGTTAGTATCACAGATACAGAAGCGTTAAATCAGTAACATTTTTATTATCACTGAAATACTGTTAAAGAAATGTTTATAACTAAATAATGAGTTAACATTACTTGGTAATCAGTCTTAGAGGAATTTCAGTATTAATATTTATATACATTTGAAATTTGTCTCCTTAATGCTTTAAAAGTACACACTCCTTTTATGTAATTTTGCAGTGGGGAAAAAATGAAATGGAGGGAACCAGAAAAGGAAGCTCGAAATATTTTTGCATATACATGCCTTATTATTTTTATATAATAAATATAATGTAAAATATAGATTTCGATCAATCTGGTTCCTTTCCAGTGACAGACACTTTGCTTTAAGGTAATTCATTTTTATGAGTATGAGTGATAAAAGCTGTTCCTGACAAGAATGGTTTAACATCCATTTGAAATAAAGATGTCACCCTCATCTCTTCTTGAGGTTTGTGGCAGATTTTTGATAATATAGGCTCTCGTCGACAGAGGTACACTTGATTTTTTTTTTTTGTATGCAAAACCTGTTGTGGTTTAACCCCAGGCAACTAAGCACCAGACAGCCACTTGTCACTCCCCCCAGAGGAATGAGGAGAAAATCAGAAGAGTAGAAGGGAGAAAACTCGTGGCTTGAGATAGAGACAGTTCAAAGCAAAAGTAGTGTATCCAAGCAAAGCAAAACAAGGAATTCATTCACTACTTCCCACTGGCAGGTAGGTGCTCAGCCATCTCCAGGGACAGCAGGGCTCCATCACATGTAATGGTTACTTGGGAAAAGAAATGCCATAACTCTGAATGTCCCTCCCTTCTTTCTTCTCTGCCCAGCTTTTATTGCCAAGTATGTTGTCATATGGTGTGGAATATCCCTTCAGTCAGTTGGGATCAGCTGGCCCAGCTGTGTCCCCTCCCAGCTCCTTGTGCACCGCCAGCCACTCACTGGTGGGGTGGGGTGAGAGGCAGAAAAGGCCCTGACTCTGTGTAAGCACTGCTTAGCAAAACCAAAAGCATCCCTGTATTATCAACACTGTTTCCAGCACAAACCCAAAACATAGCCCCATACTGGCTACTCTGCATAAAAGCAACTACTCCAGCCAAAACCAGTACAGTACCACACTGTTTTCCAGGTTAGAATATGGGCTACATTAGCACCGTAGGTTTAATAGAGATGGCTTGGGTTTTGAAAATAAGATATACAATGAATAGCTTCTTGCTGTAAATTTCATATTAACTATGTATTTTCCTTTCTAATAAATATTTCTGTAAACCATTTCAGTATTGAAAAGTGCAAAACTGAGCCTGAAGTGTGATTCAAGAACTGTTTGAGTTGTCTGCTAAGAATGTCAATAGCTGTGTTAAAGCACATCACACTGAAATACAATAGGGTTTGGCCTACATGATCTGAAACAGCATAATAATTAGGTACCAGTTGATGCTTAGAGCTGCCCTGCACCAGGTATGCAGTCTCATTCCCTTGTATGTCTAATATTTTCTAAAGAGAAACAATGCATAAAACTTCACTGAAAACCTAAGCAAAAATGTGTGGTGTATTTTTATATACCAGACAAAACTTTGTTCATCACACAAAAGGTTTTTTTCCAAAAGAAGATAGGTCTCCTTTCCCAAAAAGAAATATTTTTCAGGCTCACAGTTCAAAGGTCACTTACATTGGGAAGAGCATATAAGCTCATGTCTAGATTCATTCACTTCAGGGAAACTTGAAAAAAAAAAAGACTGGAAATATCTCCTGAACTGCAGCCTTCATGGTTTCGCACCGCTTTTTCTCTCTTTCTTTAGCAAATTCACTCTTGTGTCACACTCTCCCACTTTCTCATCTTTTGGTTGATAATGGTTAAGTATTTTATGGACTGAGACATAATAGGACAAATAGGCTTGTGCTGAGCTGTTAAAAAAAACCCAACTGAAGTTATCAGAGAAAGTTTCCTAATGGAGAGATTTTAACTGCCAAATCATTTCCCAGGGGAAGTAACAGAAGTCTGGTACTGAAGCTGTTGGAAACTAGCCATGGCAAAGTCCTGGTACTTGTAATTTAAGGAAGACTCCTGCACCAACTCCCAAGGGATCACTGGCTTTTACACTAAATAACTACACCCTGTGGATAGATAGGATACGATTTACTAACCTTAACTCTTTTGGATAGAGACAGAATTCAACCCAGTGTGTATTATGTTGAAAAGAAAAAACTAGATTAATTATCACAATAATTTCTCTTGGCAGCTTGCAGCTTCAAAGTTAAGGTTGCATTACAGTGAGCAAGATAGATCAGCTATCTTCTCAGTCTTCCTGCAAATTCTCCGTATAGGTATTGTGTATATATATATATACATATACTGCACACGATACACAGACATACATTATATACACATAGAAAACATCAGTTTGCCATGCTGCCAGAGTCTACTGAAGCTCATGGGGACTTGCTGTTATGGAATTCTACATCTTGAAATATTTAAGTCTCTTCTTTGAACCAAATGATTTGCAAAAATCTGCCAGGGTTGGTGCTCTTAGCTGTAATAGCTAATATATACAACTATGATGTTTTGGCTTGTGCCAGAAGATACTAAAGGAGGAAACACTTATTCCATATGTTAAAAAAAATTTTGCTTGCTAGAGTTTAAACTAAAACCAAAAGGGAAAACTTGTTACATCATCTTGATTTCTGCATTGTTAAGATATAACTAAACATTACTCAGCTTTTATCTCTGCAGATGTGTCTCGGTAAATCTGATTTAAAAGGTTAATTCAGCTTTTCTTTTTTTTTTAAGACAGGAAAGAGAAGTGGTAGAGGTCTAATTAATCTAAGTGACACCCAGCTTCTATTTACATTTTTAGAAGTTTGTAACAGTTTTCACCAAAACAAGAAGACAAGAGAAAGAATATTTAATCCTAATGACATCCAGGGTGCAGTAGTATTTTCCTGGATTGTGGTGCCTAACAGAGATAGATAATGTTATTTTATCTTCTAATGGAAAACTGCAGAAAGATAAAAAGCAATCAGGAAAAAAAAAAATCTTTTCAGGAAGTGATGAGTTTAAATCTCTTGAAAATACAGATATTTTTCTTAGCAGCTCTAAGAGGAATGATCATGTTTTCTGCTGCACTGATAACGAAAGGTAATCCTAGGAGATTATATTTTAGCAAATCATTAATCACATATTTCAATATCTTAAACTGTATGGTAAACACAGAAGATGAGCTAAACAACCCAGATCTGTCACTGCTTAGTTGCCTTGGAAAGCCAATGTTTGGGTTTTTTTTCCCCCCAGGAGAGATTAATGGGGTTTTTTTTCAGATGTTTATTGTGAAGCCATAATATCTGCGATCAATAGGAAGCAGTCAAATTTAAGAGTATTTCAATAGATTTTCCCCCAATTCAAGTGTGATAAGCTGAAGCTGCATCAAACATGCCTTTACAAGACAAGTGCAGCACATCATCAACAGATAAAAAAAGTATGGGAATATACATACACTGTTAGTTATAATCAGGATATTGTAGTCTGCTAGCCTATCCCAGTGGTACATTTAACTGTTGACAAGTAGATGAAGATCCAATAAATGTCACAGCTACAGGAATGAATCTTAATAGAAGAAAAATACCAAAAAGGAGGCAAACTGAATGATACTAAAGAAAAAGGTGTGTTATGCATCTCAATGACAGTACTGAGACTATTTGTGCTAAAATGTAACAGGATGAAATAAGAAATTAAGAGAATGATTTAAATATGTCTGATTGGAGGCCCAACTGATGCACAGAAAAAAAATCCAGGTGCACTACTATCCCTATTATCTCAACCTGTCCAACTGCAGGGCTATAATCTTATTGGCATCATAAAGTGGTGGGACAGGTCACACGCCCAGAGTGTTGCAATGGAGGCACACCAGCTCTTTAGGAAGGACATAATGGGAAGAGGAGGAAGGAGAGTTGCCCTTTATGTGAGAGAGCACGGAGCTTTACCTGGGGACAGGTAAGGAGCCAACTGAGAGTTACCAGTTAGGATTAAAGAGAGGACAGGTAGAAGGGACATTATAGTGAGCATCTGCTACAGGCTGCCTGACCAGGAAGAAAAGAGGCCCAATCCTGAGGAAACAGAGAAGAGTAAAACAAAGATCACAGCTCTGGACTTCAGGAGGGCAAACTTTAACATCTTCAAAGATCTGTTTTGTTTTCTTTGCCCATTTATCAGCAAGTAATTTATCAGCAAGTGAATGACAGGTTCCAGCATTAGCCAACACCATATTTTGCAAATTCCTATGCATCCCAGCTCACTTTGAAACAGAAAAAACTCTGTCTTCTGTCAATTGCCCATTTGTCCATTTTATATTCTATGGCTGTAATAGAAGTAACAGTGTCTTCAATAGCACAAAGCAAACAAGTTCCATACCCAGAAAATGAGTAGCTCCTGCCTTGCACAATCAGATGTGGACTTTTCACCCAAGTAAAGAAGGGCGTGTCTTCAATATTCTGGCCATAATCCAAAAAGAGAGAGAGGGGGGAGTGAGCCTAGGATGGAAGGATGAGAAGTAGTTCACTATAGTCATATAGATGGGGGTTGTAGACTACAAAAGTGATACAGAATATGGCAGCAAAGATACGTTAAGAATAAGGGCAAAAGCACTGCAGTAGTAGATCTGGGAGTACCACCATTAACTTACATGCCTAATACAAGGGGTAGGGACAGTTAAAAGTAAGATAGTAAGTCTTAAAATAAACTTCAAAAATCTCATTATGTTTAGTACCTAATAATTTTTCAATATTTTGGCTGGAAATAGTGCTTTACCTACCCTCAGCCTCTTTGTGGGTTATCTGTACCCGTGCTTCCATAATCTTGCTCTCCTGCAGCTGAAATGCAACAATCGGGGGCCTTTTAAATCCTTTCACTAAATGCATAAATGTTGTTATTTTTTTCAAGAAAAAAGTAGCTTAAAGATGCAAATTTTTGAGCTGTAGACATATTCTCTGCCATAGAGAAAATTTAGATAAAAGTGAAGTATAAGCAAAACACAGAAACTGAACAGTACATCTTTGATGTCTTTAATGTTATCCTCCTCCAAATTGTTAATGATAGTTCAGTGCCAGAAACAAAAAGTACTAGGGAAATCTCAACACATTAGATATGCAATGCAAAAAGAATAGTCTAATCTTTTTTCATAAATCACAAGTTAGCTACAGCTACTCAGAGCATTGGCTAATTCTAGTCAGCCATGGGTGAATCTTAACTTACAATACATCTAAATATCTAAAATTCTTTCAATTATTCAATTTTTTTTTTTTTTAAATCAAACTCTCAAGTCCACATAGAAGATGACAGCTTACAAAAATTCAAAATTTAAAGTTCTGGGGTTTTTTGTTTCTAGTTCTTCACAATTAATTGATGTTTTCAAGTTATTTATAATAACAGCAATCAGAAGAAGCAGTTGAAATGCAGTTTCATGATTAGGAAAACAATCGTATTGAGAGCTTTGCATGTTTATTTATAGCTTGCTTTGTAACAGTCAGACCAACCCAAAAATACATACTAAAATTAAAAATAGATTTTTCATGAGGAAAAAAAGGGAAGTGGACTCTCATACTGTAGGTAAATGTTAAAAAATGACAGCCTGTTTCCATTAAACAAGTTCAAACTCCCACTTGAAACAGAATATAGACATGGACATCATTTGAATTTTCTGAATTTAGAAAAAAAATGAACCTCTTTCCCATTTGAGAAAAGATTTTTGGTAAAACACAAGAAAACAGTGAGAACTAGGTACTTACCTTAAATACCTTTAAAACAGCTTCTGTCCACTTCTTTCATGATCTATACAATCTTCTTTTGTTAGTGTGCAGAACAAATAAAACAGTTCTGGTGAAATCTTTTTGTGTAAAGACAACAAAATTGAAAATTAATTCCTCTCAGAAAGAGCAATGCTATCATATCCAGCCAGAATTGGTTTAAACACAGCTGAAATTCACAGCTAACTAGTGATGCCTATAGTTTGTATAGCTTTTGATGCAGCAAGATGAGGCTAAGTAGCTTGATAATCTGTGAGTTCCAACCTCACCTGGAGCAAATAGTCTATACTCTCAGGTGTGGCATCGAGCTCCACCTGAATCTTTATTGATTCACTTTTGGAATAGAAAACCCAAACCTCCACACTTTCTTGTGGCCTTGGATATGGTTCAACTCACTTCACCAAAACCCGCTCAGAGCCCCTCTTCTCTCTTCCTGCTGTTACTATATCAGGCTCTGATTTAATTTTGGGTAACAAAAAGAAATCTGGGGGCAACAGCAGACCATAGATACAGATGAGCAGGAGATCACTGAAAAACATGTGGCTATGACTGTTAAGACAGAAACTGTTTGTGTTTTAGTACTTTGGTACTTTTCTAAAGTCTTTCAGAGAGGACGTGAAGGGCTGAACAGGCCTAGAAATCCACCAGACCCATTACCCACTGGAAGTAGACTCTCTAGCTTAAATTTGAGGCACAATGTCATGTGTTGTCAGGCTTACTTTGAGGAGTCACTCACTTGCCTCAGGGTCTTTTCTCCTTTTAAGAATATATATGGAGAAGTTCTATAATCAGTTTCTGCTACATTTGAACCACTTAGCAATTGCGCAGACTGTGCTGGCTCCAGATCTTATCATCAATTCCTCCTCTCCCCTAAAGAGAGGACAAGCACCTTATTTCAGCCTGCATTAGTGACCATGCCACAGTCATTACTTGTCCCAGTTTGTCAGCAATCCAGATTCCATTCTGACTCGCTACTCTTCCCATTTAGTTTTGGATGAGTTTCCTCTACTTTTCTAATTCATAAAGAATTATGCCGACAGCAGTATGTATATGTTAACAAAATAATGCATACGGGAATTAGAGGTAAGCCATATGCCAAATTCTGGCTATAATTCTTCAGTGCTGCATACTAGATGATATTCAGTCTCTTCTTCAACCATTTAATATACTGTTTGACTTACTTTTATTCACTGTTTTGGATACAGAAAAGTTTTAAATTGAAGGGGGGAAAAAACCAAGTTCCAAATATTTTATAACTTTCCAAATGTACTATTCAGCCTCTTACACTTACATGAGTTGCAATAAAAAGAATTCATTTCTGGGTTTGATAAAGGTAATTTTAGCTCTTGCGGGTGTATTTTCATGTGGTTATATACTGTGCTTTATAAGATAGCATTCATTTAGGGAACACAGGACATGAAAGCTGAAGATGACTCTGCACTAAGTATTCTATAACTCGTAAAAAGACAACATTTATTAAAACCACAACTATGCACTTTCTAGCAACCATATACAGATGCTACTGATGAGCAGCACCACCATATATTGATATACAAAAAAACCCACTTGGACATTAGTTCTCTGTGGGAGCTAACAACTGATTAACACTGTCCATGACAAGACTTTTATAAGCCATTTACTCAACATAAACCACTCATATCCCTTTAACTCCCTGTAATTTAATACACTTTTTTTTAACTTTAGAAAAATCATTTTTCTGTACCATATTTAAAAATCAGTAGAGTGGTAGTGCTAATACTCTAGCTCTGATTCACTCTAAAAGTCGAAAACCTCTGTCAGAGAGAAGAGCTCAATAAGGAGAGGCAAGTAACATCCTAAAGGACTGTGGTTCAATTTTAGCTGTTTCCAGCCACAAAAAAAACTTAATACTTAATTGGTGACTAAATGGCTAATTCGGCTCTTGCACTGGGAGGAAGAGGATAGAATTGGTAATAAGGGATAAGAAGTCATTTGACCATTTACTTCCTCTTGCGTGGACACACATGTAATTAGAGATTTTCCTTATTCACAGTCAGACAAAAATTTCTTGTATACTTTTAACATGAATATTTCTGTCTATATTTTAAAATTTCCCTTAAAAAAAACCCTCAAGTTGATCTATCTAAAGTAAAGTAATCCAAATAGGTCTAAGAGAACTGAGATGTTCCACCACAGCTTGACATATTCTTATTAAAAAAGCATCAACAATTTTCTCAAAGGAAAATTTATATTTGAAGCAATGGAATAGGGAGACATCAAAGTTTTTAATAGAATTACTGGATGTCTTGTGATTTGGAGTTCTTTAAAGCTACAATGAAAATGACATCTAAAAATAAATCAATGGTCCAATCTTTGTGTCATTTTCTGTAATCTTTACTATAGCCAACAGAAATAATAAGTTACCTAAAAGTAGAATAGGTAATAAAACTTGTATTCCAAGTTGATAAGGGCCTAAGCTATAAAACAAACATCTATATCAAGACCTTCATGTAGCTGTTGAAACCTATGATATTTTTTGTTTTATTCCTGAAGTAAGAGTCAGGTACAAAGGCCCAATCATATAAACCATATAGGCACATCTGAGCTAACAAATGTGAACTGTCTTGTAACTTTAATTGGGCCACTGGCAAGCTGGCTGTTAAGCAACTATTAAGTATTTACTAGATCAAAGTCTAACTTCAAATTAAAACTGTAATCTCAAAGTTTGGAAAACTTCAGGATCCATACGTTTGGTCTTGAGCCATTTCATTTCTAATAGAGTTCAAAACATGATCCAACAACACCCAGTTCCCGGTTTTAGTGGATTCCATCCAAAATATGACAATAAATAAAGGCTAAAAAGTTCAAAAGTGCATGTCCACAATACAAATCATCACAAAATTGCCTGTGACGCCAATCTCATAATTAGCAGACACAGTGATCATCCTGAGCAAAATAATCTGATTTGCTTTACAATCTCACAATCCTTCTAGCTTAATCTTATTACAGGTTTTGAGTTTTTTCAATATTCATATCTATTATTTTATGATTTTATGTTCTTAAGCTACCTTTGGGGATTCAGTAATTTTTTTTTCTGTTCAGAACAAGACTAACATATCTGCTTTAACTTATTTCATTTAGGTATTTTCAGTCTCGTGATCACTGCACATTTTTGTCTCAGGACTTTTTTCTTAAAGGAAATTATAGCAAAGACATTGAATTGACTTCCTGACTATTCCTCTTAATTATTATACTGTGAAAATTATATCTAGTGAAAACTTAAATGCAACTTGCAGAGAAAATTTAGACCTTTGTAGCCATCTGAGCATGAGAAAATGGGGAAATCATTTTAAAAGCATATAGCTGAAAACAGCTCAGACTGAGGAAGTTTAGCTAATACATTTCAAAGAATTTTCCATAAGCTAACAAGCTGATAAGTTTTTCAAAGTGCTTAAATTATTTGCGTGTTTCACATAAAGGCTTTGGAAGATATGACATCTCATGTATGCAGGCACTTTAAGGAAGTAACAAGTACCTACATTAGATGCTTGTTTTGTTCTCATTTTACTGATCTTTTCTTGAATTAATTGAATAGTTGAAGTTCATACACTTCTACTCAGAGAGGACAGTTTATTGACTGATTGGTCCTTTGAGTTGTTCATCTACTTAATCAATATCCCCTGCACAACAGATAAGTATTATTTTTCTTTCTCTCTTCTCTCTTTTACTCAGTCCCCTTTCTCATCTACTTCAATAATTACCATAATCTGGAAGTAGATTAAAATTAAAGCTATATTTCTGGCCAATACTAAGTATGAAAACACAGCACAAAAAAATAAGCTGCTGTGGAAGTTATTTTTCCTTACTCTGTTACCTCTTATTTGCAGTAAGCATCACAGAATGGTTTAGGTTGGAAGTGACTTTTAAAGATCATCTAGTCCAACTTCTTTGCCCTGGACCTAAGCATCTTCCACTAGATCAGGTTGCTCAAAGCCTCATCCAACCTGACCTTGAACACTTCCAGGGATGGGGCATCCACCACCTATCTGGACAGCCTGTTCCAGTGTCTCACCATCCTCATGGTAAAAAATATCTTCGTTATATCCAATCTAAACCTACTGTCTTTCAGTTTTAAACAGTTGGTCCTTGTCCTGTCACTATAGAACTCTGTGAAAAGTCTCTCTGCATCTTTCTTATAAGCCCCCTTTATACAATGAAAGGCCACCATAAGGGCTCCCTGGAGCCTTCTGTTCTCTGGACTGAACAACTCCAACTCTTTCAGCCTTTCTTCACAGGAGAGGTGTTCTAGCCCTTGGATCATTTTTATGACCCTTGTCTAGACCTGCTTTAACAGGTCCTTGTCTTTATTGCAGTGTGGACCCCGGAGCTGGACACAGTACTGCAGGTGGAGTCTCAAGAGAGCAGAGTAGAGGGTGGAGAATCTCCTCCCTCAACCTGCTGGTCACGTATCTTTTGATGCACCCCAGGATACAATTGCCTTTCTGGGCTACAAACTCACATTGCTGGTAGATGTCCAGTTTTTCTGCCACTGGTATCCCCAAGTCCTTCTCCTTAAGGCAAGGACTTAATTTACTAAAGAACAAAATAACAAGAAAAAGTGGAGTTTTTCAGCATCAGATGATGGATTTCCCAGATGTCGAAGTGCTGCAGAAGTTGGTAGAAGTTATTTCCTAGCAGGTTTATCACATTACTAACTCAATACAAAGCAACTACAGTTAACTTTCCTTAGGCTTTTGGTATATCAGTAACACAGACATTGATATTATGATAATATCAAACTAGCCTTGCTCAGTACATCACTTGGACAAATCTGCAGTCAGCCTGTACTTTAAGAATTAATGTTAACTCTAACAAGAGACCAAATCAAACATGGATAGCTTCCAGGAAAGCTATTTCCTGTTTCCATATAGTGGACATTATTTACAGCTCCAACATGTTGTACACAGTTAGAGTAGTAAATCTGCTTATTCACAGAAAGAATTATGGAATTATGGGTGCCAAGTAAACAGGAATACTTACAGGTAACTATTATATAAGCACTACTTTTTTAAAAAACACTAAGGTTGGATATTAACAAACAGGTCCTAATGAACTAGTTTCCTGAAAACTGTCCAGAGGATTAAATGCTAAATCTAGATAAAAAGCCTGATTTTCAACCTGACTGAGTTCCCTTGTGTTTTAATTGTATGCTACTTTCAAAGAATGGAGCATAGAAACATACTGTTGCCTTTCATTAACATCACATTTTAGTTGTACATATAACTATTTCCTTTCTTCCTCTTATCCAGTTTGCAAATTTTTTCTTTCTTACCTTAGAAACACAAAATCATGGAAGAGTTGAGGTTGGAAAGCGTCATAGCTCAGCCTCAGCAGGGATCAGACTACGCAGTCTCTTACTCACTCCCCCCACCCTCCAGTGGGACAGAAGGGAGAAGATGCAAACAAAAGGCAGCAAAAACAAGTGGGTTGAGATGAAACAGAAAATAAATTTAAGGTAGACATAACTGAAGAAAACCCAACACAGTGATGGAAAACAAATACAGTACAATGACTCACAATAGATCTCCACGCTCAATTTCTTCCCATATAGCAAAAGGTGCTCCTTAGCATCCTCCTCACTTATACACTGAGCATGATGACCCATGGGACAGACCAGCCCTTTGGCCAATTTGAGTAACCTGTCCCAGCTGTTGGATGATTAGTAACCTATCCCAGCTGGGTGCCCCAGCCACAGGGGCCACCAGCTCCGGTTCTCCTCCCAGCTCAGGAGAATATTAACTCTATCCTAGCCAGAACCAGGACATAAAGGGACCTTTGGAGACCATCCAGTTTAACCCCCTTAATTAAGCAGGTTGCCCAGGGCTATGGCCAGTCAGGTTTTTAATATCTCCAAACGTTGTCACTCTCAGCAATCTGTTCCAATATTTGACCAAATTAGCAGTTAAAAAAAAATAAAATTATTTCCTTATGTTTAGATGGAATTTCTCATATTTCAGTTTGTTCCCAATACGTATTTTATGTTCTTATCATTACTGATTGACGCGTATTTATTGATGTAGGAGCTATCCTATGGAAGGTGGTTCCACAGGACAAATGTCTTCCTAGGGCAGAAAGATTAAAATCAAGTGGTCTTTAACACCCATTAAATAAAATCCTGGAACTCCATCATGTCCCATTTTAAAAGAAAGATAAATCTGAAATAAAATGAAAGCAAATCTAAACTACAAAATGATAGGAATTTTTCTTCTCTCCACCTCTGCCTCCCCACTTTTGGGGGAAGATGCTGAAAACAAAAATGCTAGGTAATGTAAGTCAGATCTACTTATACTTCAATATACATTATTTCTAGATTTTCCTATTTCACTGTAACAGCAGGAGAAAAATATCCTACCCAAGGCTGATCAGGAATTTGTCTACAGACTTACGTTTCCTTTCGTTTTTTTTCTGTTGGAACTGAAAAACAAATTAAGCTTTTTATGCTATACTGCCAATACATCTGAACTTTATCCTGTCCCTGAGTAAGACTGAAAAGTTTACAAAAGGCTATTTTAAACACATCTGTCTGCAGCTAACATGCTGCAGGTTTTCCAGTGCGGTTTTCAAGCCAGTTAAGAAAACAAAAGTGCCCTGTTGTTGCTGATGAATTATTCTCCCCATCCTGTACTAAAGGAACATATTAGTTCATGTTAGTTTACTCTTGGCCAAAAAAGAAGTATTTGGCACAATAATTCAGAAGCGCATCAATGCTGTCCATAGAGGAGACCTCTTCAAGTCCAGTGAATCAAGTGTTTCAGGTGTTTTCTTGGTGACTTAGAAAGTGTGATAATGCCTTTGTCATCAAACAGTGTTCTTATGAGAGTCCATTTTCTTCTATATAGTATTTACATGCTATTTCAGAGAAAAAAAATAATATGACAATGGAATAAAATACTGAAATAGCTATTATTCTTTACCTTTCCTAATCCCCCTCTTCCCTTTCACCTGCCATCATACCTGCCGTATCGCAGAACATCGTCAAAAAAAAATTCTGAAGACTAAGTGTAATAAAGTAGATTTTCCGCAAAAATAACACAAAGTACATTCATTATATATGTTTTGTGACAGAAGCTGTTAACCTGTTTCCTCCAAACATTTCTGACTGTTCTTGTTCAATTTTAACTTTAATCATCAGAGATTCCCCTACTGACTTTTTTTTGCCATTTAGAGTTAGCTTTCAAACAAAAGACAGTGTAGTTGGATGCTCATTAACAACGCATATTGCCAAAGTTTGGTTCTTACTCAATAATAACCCTTGGCACTACATACTTAAACAATTACTGGGAAGCCTGCTTCCTGCCTTGCTCTGCGGCAGCCAAGGGGAATATGTTATTGGCCCATTCTACATCCTTTGTTTGCATCTTGTAGATTTTACTACTTGTAGGTGATTTCCTGAACCTCGTCTGTGCAATGGTATCCCAAGTTTTTGTTTGACCTCTTGCAGTTGTGTATTATTCATATATTTATGGTTGGCTGTACTACAAAATGCTTGTTGATGATCATGTTGTAAGTAAAGTTGCAATCTTACAAAGTACTGTCACTGTTCATACTGTTTTGGTAGACTTCCGTCTGGTTCTAAAGTGAAGAAACAGTAATCACGCCTTGTTTATTCTGCCTCCACTTTATGGGTGCTATAGGCCTCTGCTTTCACTGTAGGCTGATAGTAAGAATTTTACAACTTCTAAAGTGATATGCTGGAATACATTACTAACCTTCTCAGAGATGGATGCACGTCCTCTTTTAAGTGAGAAGCTTGCTGTAGCAAAGTGAATATCATATTTGTAGATCATCTATATCTAGGATTCATACATAAAACTTGTGGGAAGAGAAGTCAGGTTAAAGTATAAACCCTCTTTTTTTGTTGGTTCCTATAGAAAAATGGTTGGTTCCATTGCAGTCCGTGTGATTTGAGTAAATACCCTATAAATCTTCAAAGACATATATGAACAATAATGGCCCAGACTCTGCTTCCATTATTATTTCCAAAGATATATCATTAACTGTGTATTAAACGTGTTCAAATTTATGGCTTACAGTATTCAAATACAAGTAGAAATCAATTATTGTTTTCTATTAAAGTAGGAGTTACGGACTATTAAGCAATGTTTCAAATGGACCAAGGTTATTACTGAAATAAATTAATGGAAAACATTCTAATACAATATGCTTATGAGCTCCCATAGAAAAAGCCTTAATCGTCAGTATTTCAAAATGATGTAGCATTACTAATCAATACAGAGGTAAGAATGACCATCAGATTATATCAGACTTCTGTGTAATGAAAACTAATGAAGTTTATGGAGAAGTGTCACATGCTCACACACTTGGAGATAGGCTAAAATAAATGAGTATGCTTCAGAATAGTATGTAATTAACTAGCAAATCCCAGGCTACATAAGACTTTCATTCTGTAGCTCAGCTGCTTCTGTACAATGGACTTCATATAGGTCTCTAGTGCTCTCTAACAATTGATAGAGCTTTCAGAGAAATAGCAGAATTTAGAAATGAAGATGGTCACTTAGCACATTTTCAAACCTCAAGACAGCTCATATGAAAGCTAATTTAAATTAAATTTTCAATTAAGATTTTGGGACCTGGTAGTAAATGTATTGCTAAGATTCAAATATAATAAATATACTACACTTACTCTACTGACTAATTAGGAATTTTTTTTAATAAAATGTTCATGTAAATTTACCAATGCTGTAATTATTCTTTCAGTTTTAATCCAAATCCCACTTAAGGCAATGGAAAATCTCGCAATGCCTTTGATGAAACAGGAGCAGGCTCTTCTGTTTTCAAATTTAGTTTTGCCTGGGAAAGAACATTGATATCTACTAAATGGTAGCAAAATTAATAACTACTGCTCAATTTTAATATATAAAGCCTTTACCTATGTAAAATATTGCATAATACAGCTCCATGTACGGATAATTACAGGGTGATAAGGAAAAGCTAAAGTTTTCTTGCAAAATGACAAGTTAAACTGTATTCAAAGACCTGTCTGCATTAAATATATTATTAGAAGAATTTACTATACTGGCTAGTTAAACTGCCTCCTACATGCCTTCCATTGATCAATGGAAGATTGAAGTCAGAAAAACACACCACATTTAAGTTCAAAAGATATTGAAAAGGTCATGTTATTTTAGTGAACAAATGAGAAAAGGAGATCAGAAAAAAGGAATGAAAGTTATTGTAAGGATGGGATCATCCTCTTTTAGCCTATAAACTGCAATATTCTAACATTAGCAAAAGGTAACTTGCCTTAAGTTATCTGAAAATTCTAGGAGTAGCTTGTTTTTATCCTGAAGTTCAAGTGTTTCATTCAGAGGAGGGACACATGAGTATTCAGAAAGCCTATCCCCAACACTCCATCAAAAAGCACAAGGTGGCTATATAGAATCTTGGTGCATCAACACTCATCCTTTCTGACTTCCGACTTCTGTTTACAAGCTCTTCTACGCCAAGGCACTGCAAAGAACTTTCAAATTGCAGACATTCACTGCAAAGGCATTGTGAACTGACTTCCTGAATTTTGCCAGGTCTGTAGTATAATAATGTTAGATACTCATATAATTACATACTTATGTGATTATACACTTTTATAAGAACATAATTATAGTGTAATTGTCCACTGTTTCAAGAGTTCTCCTCACTCAGGAGAAAAAGAAAATAGGGAACTAGATTTTCAGAACAGTTTAAAGAAATTAGATGTTAGCTCCTTCAAATCAAATAAATGGTGCCTCACAGGAGGTGTGTGGGATTTTTCAGACACACACTCCACATGCTTGCTTATATGGAAACCCTTCAATGACACTAGTCAAGTGATTAAAAATTATTTTACCCTGTTAAATGTAAAGATTACAAGAGGAGAAGGAAACACGTGTATTAACATTTCATGGTGTGGAATAAGCACATTGGCTGCTTGTTCAACAACGTAGAAAAAGGTTCTGTCATACAGATTCAGCAAAAAAAAAAAGAAAGTTAAATCCACTTTGCAGTTAAATAATTTTGAACAAAATAACTCAGTCAATCCTATTAAATATTTCAGAGGGGACTAGTCTTTATCTTACTCCCTTCAGGCCTCCGTAGGTCTAGCAGTTCAATGCCAAACACAGTGCACCATAGCCTTCCTCCCTCACCAATTTCCCCTTCTGTGAAAAGAAATGAAATCTCCTGCATGTCTCTTTCTACCTGCCTTTGCACACTTAGGAAGCTTCATCCTGCTAGCAGTGGATTGTGGAAGTCACTGATAACTTTTATTACCAAGAACAAATAGCCCTGCTTATGACAGAAAGAAACTTCCTTTCTTTAGAGTGAGGGAGATATCTCTTTCCAAAAAGGTAAGGCTGATCAAATAAATAATTTGAAGAAAAGGTATTAAAATCCCTTCACCTTTACTCTTTATTTTTTAAATGTTGATAACTATCTTTATAATACACCATATCCACATCCCGATAACAGGTCAATCCCCCTGCAGAAACCTATGAAGGTAAATTGAAAGCATTTCTTTCAAAGTTTTCCATTTGTAAACACAAAATGTCATGAAATTTTAGAAGTCATTGTGGAACGCTCATGTTTTGAGATACTCGTTGTTCAACAGAACAAGCCCCTGAGCAACCCAATCTAATGTGATTTTACGATTCTGCACTTAAAGAGTGCAATTGTCCAATATATAAACATCTTAAGAGTTTTCTTTTTCCTTACACGTGTTGAATTTACCAAAAGGATTTTGTGATGGACAATGTCAGCTTACTTGATTATTCTTAGTTTGCTTGTTATAGTCCGTAAGGCATAGGGGAAGCTCTGCTGAGTTTAAAAGCTTTTTTTGGCTTTCTGGAGGAGCCTGTAGGTAGAAGAAATGTGATCCACCTCTAGCTGCGGCTGTTTAAAAGTCTCATCAAAAACATGCACTCACAGGGGAATGCCTGCTATCTTATTTTGGCTATAGATTTTGAGAGCTCCTGAGTAAGAAAAGGAGAGTAATAGTGGATTTATTTTTTTATTTTTTTATTATTTATTTACCTGATCTGCACAGTCATGATAAATGTTTAAAGAAAAAAGAAGTGAAAACTTGACTTGCTTTCTCTACCTTTCCACTGCTTTGATTTTTATTTTTACACAGAAAATATATTGGTATTTGACCTTTTTTGTCGTGCTAGAAAGTTACACGGATATGCCTCTCTCAGACAAAAGGAAAATAGTTAAATGCGCTAGGAAGGGCATGGGTTTATCATTTCACACTGATAAAAAAAGTTAGAAATTTTATACTGACACAGAAGAATCAGCTCATGTCCTGTCCTCATTTAATCTTATTTAATCTCATATTAAGTAAATAATTCAATGTTTTAAGATTTCTTTAAGATTTCTCTACACAATACTTAAAGCTTTTCTGCCTAAAGATGCTGTTATTGGGAAGGATTGGAAATTAACACTAGAATTCAAAATGATGTTGATAGGTAAAAACGATGGCCCAAAAAAACTCCAGATGAAAGGCAGTTGAACAAGTGCATATGCAAAACACTACGCTTACATGCAGACTATAAAGCAAATATTAAAAGAGGATGACTGAAAGGTCTGCAAAGAAGGATCTGAGGTTTAAGGGGTCTTATAAACATGCGTGAATCAATAGTATATTTCTGCTGTAAACAGAAGAAAGTGTGCAATATGTGCAAAGGAATACTGCATATCAAACACATAAAACAATCCTTCCACGCTACTCAACCCCTAAGGGTCAAACACCTTCTCTGAGGCAGGCAGCAAATTTCCAGAACAGTCCAGTGTCGGTTAAGCCCAATCTGTCTTTTAGGCTGCCTAAGGCTTTCACTGTCTAAGTGTCTTGAGAAACAGTAAGTAATGTGCTGTGATCTTGATAACCTGCTAATTAGGTGCCATCAGCATTTGCTGCCTATATATCTCATCCTTGCTCTTCCTTCTGGTATTCTCACGCACCTGAGTTCTCATTCAACCTGCATTCCTACCAGTCTTAATATTTCTACTACAAATGTCAACTGAGGCAAGCTGTGCAGGCATATGTAGGATTGTTTTATATCAGTTTGGTATAGATCTACCATACCACCCCCAACTTGATTTATAGTGCAGAGAAGCACATACGGGCAAGGAAGCACGAACAAATAAAGATGGAGCACGTAACTTTTTACAGGCTATTAAAAGAGTATATTTACACATTGTGTGTTCATCCTGCCTTAGGATTCTGATCATAAGATAGGAGATTTCCAGTCTTTAAGAGGGAATAATTTGAATTTCATTAGAAATTTTCTATTGTAATGCTGGATATTTACCTTGATTTCAACCTCTTGAGAACTTGCCGAGTTCTTGAAACCATCGGTAGAAGTCATAGGCAGGGATGCAAAACACCAATTTCCTCTTATAAGAAAAAGGTAATGCTTCATTTTTGCTAAGAGATAAAATTGAAGATGATCTGATCTGAAATCATTTTGACTTATGCCTGCTGAGAATCTTAATCGTGATTCATAGAATAATTCATTGGTTAAAAATGTGCAGATTTATCAATTACTATATCCTGACTTACACTCCATTTGCAAAAATGTAGTTTCAATTCTTAGAGACATTAGTCTCTGATCAATACAGCAGTCTTACAGTTTCCTCAGTGTAACTGGAATCTGTTGACTCTCAGATAAGTGTTCATGTGGCATAAGATGGTTGGCATATATTGCCTTGAAACTGCCTCTGTGCCAGCAAAAGGGGATCTGGATTGTGTGTTGCTTTTAGAAATTTCTAAAGCAGTTGCAAATACTTTGGGATGAAATTCACAATGCAATTCCAGCTTTATTACTCTTGGTTCCAGCATAATTTAACTGACAGGAAGCTCCTTTTCCATTATATGCCAAAATGAAAAATAATTGTAGGGTAAATATTAGATTACTACAAATACAAACAAAGACTTAAATGAAAATTATCTGTGACTATAAAATAAATTATCAAATGCAATTTTGTAAGTAGTACACAATACTGCTGTAATATGACAGTGAAATGTGACAATTCATTGGGTTTTTTTTTCCAGTGAACCAGGAAATACAGAAGATGCTTAGAATACTTTCTCAGAACAGAATCTGGAACTCAGATTTCTTATTTTTAAGAACTGATTGGGATAGGACATCTATTTGAGATATAACGTTCTTATGCTTTCATTTGAAAATGCATTTTCAGTGATTCTGATTCTTGGAATGAATCAAAGACAAAATCAAATTTCTTATGTCTCCCCACACAAAGCAGAGAAACATAGATCACATGGGGAGAACTATGTCTAAAAAATTTTGCTCTGGGGTCAAGATGCAAGGATGTACATGCATGGATCTTTTCTAGGTTTTCAATTTCTGTTCAGTCCTTTTAAGGAACACAAAGATAGACAAAAAGTTGTTCTCTCGAGTTCTCTCATCAGATTCTAGATTTAGACTCAAGGCTTTTGGCATCTGGAATGAGGAAAACAGTTTTGACCCAGGATACAGAGATTTGTTATTTGTATTGTCGAGTTATGGCATGTAGTGGAAAGCACATTTTACTTCTTACCACATTCTATGTATATAAATTATAATTTGTGCAACTAGAAATTAGAAAGGTAAGGGTTATTAAAAAAGCCAGACTTCACTCTCACTAGTACCAAATTACAGTAAAGCAAATGGTAATGTAGTCACAGAACATTTAAAAAAAAAAAAAAACCAACAGGAACTCCAGTTTAAAAAGCTTCCCTGCAGCCAATATTAACATAAAACACATGGTTGGGAAAAAAAAGATCCAGTGTGGCAAGTTTTCATAAAATTATTCCAGCTCTCCAAGACATCCACCACAGTCAGTTGCTTTCCACCCAGTCCTGCTTAACTGTAAACTCATTTTCCACTATGGGCCAAAGTGAAAAATACTATCTATTATCTTAAAGTAGTTGGTTATAGATCTTAAAATAAAAAGCAACTCAACAGGCTAGATGTCCTTTGGATGGAGAATTTATCTCCCTCTGTCTCCCTGCCTTCCTTTCCATAAAAGAACTCAGCTGGAATATCTTGTGTTGTGCCACCTATTTCCACCATAGAACGGTATTGAATGTCTTTCACTAACCTTTCTAGCCAGGTGCAACAGATCCAACATGATACTCAGGAACTATTTACAACTATCAACTCAATTAAATGTCATGAAACAAAGTAAAGCAAAGTAAAACATAACAAAACAAAACAAAACAAAGAAACAACTAGAAAAAAACCAACACTGAAGCAACTTAAGAAAGCAAATCTCATTTGAAATGGAGTTTGTCTCTTACAATTCTCATAGATTTTGATAAAGAAACAACAAAAATATTGCTTATTTGTTCAAAGTTATTTTTCTTCTTATGCTTGAACAAAACAATTTTTACTTCATATCCTTTCCATATTGTTTTTCCAACTTCTCTGAAATGCAAAAAACCACCACATTAAACATGTTAAAATATAACTGAACTAGCAATTCATCTCTTCGTCATTCATTTGTACCCTCTTTAATAGTTTACTATATTTACAAAAAATCAATATAGGCAAACTATAAAAAGGAAATAATATTTTCATATTATACATATTCATCCTAAAGTCAATACTTACTTTGGTGTCAGAAAGAGTTCATATATATCCACATCTTATTATTCTCTAAAATGAAGCAATTCACACCACCAAAGTACTTCAGTAGGCTGCCCTTATGGAAAGCATCAATCCTCGTGTCCCACATGAAAAAATTAACATTAAATATCAAATAATTCCTAATGGAAGATGAACAAACCATTCTGATAATTGAAGCGCAAATTGTTCTAAGTAAGAAATAATAGCTTTATCTATAAGTATTCTGAATTGTGTTAAAATCCCACAATAAGGAGGCAGGACAAAATGCAAAAATGTATTTAATTTTATGCTAACCTAAGAAGAATAAAAAAAACCCTGTCTTTATGTCCTTCATATGGGGAAAAGTACATTTCCCCCTAAAAACTGATTTCATTTTTTTATTCTAGGATCAAAAGTTCTGATCTGTTTAAGCCAAAGTCTGGAGGCCTGGCCGAAAGGCAACCAGGATCAAAGTTCTCCTCCCTGCAATATTTCAAAAAGAGAATGGCTAATCATCCATAAACAGAAAGCAGAGCATCCATAGCAGAGCTCTAGCTGTTGTGTAATGACGTACAGGGTTCACACTGGCGACTCCAACAGGCAATCCTGGGGAAAAAAAAAAATAAAAAGCACCTCTAAAGATTTGTTCTAATCTGTAGAGAAAAATACAAAAGATGAAACAATCAGAAGTGTAAAAACAGCAGATGAGACTGGATTGTGTATATTTGCCATTAGCCTAAACAAGAAATATTTTCTGAGGTGTGTATCCCACAATTCCATACTATGGGCTAACGAGGAGGAATGAAGGAGGAGCAAAGAGAAAGTGTGACACGTGGGCAAGAGCTAGAGTGGGAAAAAGAGGCTGATATCATGTGTATAGCAAAAAAAAACCTGCCTAGATCCTGCTTTTGTCATGCAAGGATAGAAGATTTCTGAGAAATACCTTAGAGAGAAGCCTTTCTCCAGCCCAAGGCACTCCTCAGTTTCCGTTGTCTTTTATTTCCTAGGATAGCACCATATAAGGCCTGACATAACCAAAAATATATTATTTACAGCATAAAAACTCTTGAAATTGACTTTCATGAAGTTGAGTAACTCCACTGAATTTTAAATTACCCTTAAAATTTGCCTTTCCTAATTTATCCTTTTCATCTTTGGATTCCCAGGTTGGAGAGAAACTCTGCATCTCTCAATAAGTATGAATAAAAAATTGATAAAAAATATAAGACAATTTATTTTTAGATATCGTTGGAATTTCATTTCATCTTAACTAGTTATGAAAATAGTAACCGCAGGAAACAGGTTTTTGGAAAATAAAAAAGTGCTGTGGTGTACTTCTGAGAAGGAGGGATTTAAATTTTGTATTTTTAATGGTTAAAACAGACTAAATCATTGAAATGGACACCTGTAGTTAAACATGAAATATTAATTCAACATAGTAATAAATAAAATAACATCATTCTCAGTGGCCTTAATTACAAATAAACCTCAACAATCTTCTAACAGTCTGTCCTACACTTCACTAAAGTGATTCATTCAAAAACCAGTCTATTTTCATAAAAACAACTGCAGCAATTAACTGGTCTCTATTTACCCACTTCTGAAGCAAAAAGAAAGAGACACTCAACACAGAATATATAACCTCTTTTATTTATTCATTTTAAATTAACACAGAAGACACTTATGCTCCTGGTAATCATGGATTTCATGGGAAAATAAGGAAACAAAAGGCAAATCTGCTGACTGCTCACTGCGTTAAAGGGAGCTCAGCCTAATTTTGTGTCTTCTTTACTGTTCCCTTGATTCTGCAGGTAAATTTAAGCAATCACCACCCTGTAGTAGTTTAGAGCAGGCAGAGCTGTTCCAAGAAGAAATACACCACTCTAGAGGACTCCTTCTGAATGACCCAAAAATGACTCTTCTTACCCTTTGACGCATCCTCCCATGCTCCCTGTTCTGAAAAACTGGGGCTGAAGGCAGCTGGCATTAAATGGTTAGTCCTGTTTTGGGAGATCCACCCAAGACTCCAAGGAGTTCTAAGGTTACATCTTCTTGTGTTGATCCAAGGACTCAAATTATCGAAAATTAAATTAATACTTTCTTTCAGGTTTCAAGGCATTTTTTTTTCCCTTTTCACACTTAAGTACCAAAGCCAAAGTCAAAAGCACTGCAGCAGGTTGAGGCAAGAAGTAGCATACCAACACAGAGCACACTGGCCGTTTTTACCAGCCAGGTGCAAGTTTATGTTTGCCATAAGACGCTTAAATCTTTTAAGGCTTCCTATGTTGGTATTTATCTTGTCCCTTGTGTCTTTCAGCAGAAGTGCCTTGATTAATGTAGCTGCAGGGGGTTGGTGGGTCAGGTAGAGGTTGCAATTTTGGTAGAGCAGTACAGAACATCTTGCAGATTTGTCATACATTAGTGTCACTTGTCTTTCAAACATCTTTAAAATCCAAGGGTTAAAAGGTCCAATAGACTGTCCTCTGCACTGAAAACTGAGACACGAACGATTATGAAACAAGTGGAGCTGTATCTAGGCAAGAGAAAGTCAGTTTACATGATATATTTTTAATGAGACTTCTGGAAGTTTGGGTTTTTTTAATGCAATAGATCATATTACTGAATGATGAACACAAACGTAACAAACAATTTAGATAAAGTCGATATAAATTAAACAGCCTGTGGATTTAGGTTTAGTTCCTTTATTCTCCTCTGGATGAAGGTACATAGAAGAAAATCCTGGGAGCACCCACACAGGTCATTGCTTACGCAAAAATCTCTGCAAGCTTCCAGAGGCAAAAGTATTTGGGGACACTCTAGCTTGTGTCTTCAGACACGTGATGATTCAGTACAATCCTCAGATAATTAAGTTACTCCTCTTTTTACTGGTATGCTTTCTCCACTTTCTCTTGTTCCTGTTCACAGCCAGAAGTCCTTGCCTGTGAAGCAAGGCAGCCAGAGGCACGGAGGTACCTAACACCTGGGACAAGAGTTGTATGACAAGAGCTAGGGAATGCATAAGTGTGTTAACAGGGTGAAATTCAGGTTTGTGCCATCATGGTGCAGCTGAATATGAGGGTTGTGCCTGTGTCCACACCCAAGGCACTTATCATTAATTCACTGTTTAGTTGAGGAACTGCCCTTAAGGTGATCCAGGCTGAAGCCGGAGGTTTTGATGGCATGGCAGGAGTGGTTTTGCTGGTACAACAATTTGAGGTAATAAAAATATCACAAGTTACTTAATAACTAAGTTAAAGTATACATCCTAACAGAAAGAATGGGGCTGCTTCTGGAATAGTGGAAGCTCTGTGGAAGAGTCCTATCCGGTGCAACTCCTGCGCCTGGAGAAATTAAAATGTCTTTAGAGCAGAAAGTGTTTCCTGAACAGCCCCAATCCTTCCCCTTCCTGCCACCACCCAGAAAGCCACTCAGATCTGCACCAAGCAGATCTGCACCCCCCAAGGGGGGTCAAGAAACCTTTTATAAAATGCCTCATCCTAGTTGGCCTAAAAAGAGAACTCTACAGTCTGTGTCCAAATATTATTGCATCCCCCTGTTCACTTCTAGTGCTTTGATGAGGTTTTTTTTCAGCTAGAAATACCTCTTTCTAAAACAAAATGTGGATTTCTTGAATACTTTTCTCCAACAGGCAGTAGTTCTGTAGTAAGTTCTGCAGACTAACTGCAGGGAACTTGAGGATCTGCTTGTCATTGCTGCTTCACACTAAAGAAATTAAATCGGAGACAGAAGTTATGATCATATTACAAAAACAGAAGTGCCAAGAAATAAAGTAAATGATCCCTCACTGAGCTTTCCAGAATGCTACCAGAACATAATTGATGCCCATGTCAGCCTTGTAGGCACACACGATATGGCAGCTACAGAATGGCACAAGGAAAAGCTGCTCTGCTTATGCACTTTAACTCAAATCAGGATCAAAAATTTTTTATTGATTGTTTTAAACAACCCATAATTAAATGGCAATCATAGAGCTATACATTCAGGATCAATATCAGCAATATGACACATAGATGACATTACTAGACACTCAATAGCTGTTAAAAACACACAGATTTCTAAAGACCATTTTATAACTAGCTCCAAAAAGTTGTAAGTATGCACAGCCACACACAGCCATTCTCACAGTCACACAGCTCCACCCCACAAGCAGGGTGCTGGTATCTCACAGTGTCTGACGGGGAGGATTGTTTGTGAGGCATAAGCATAGGCCTGGGAGGATTGCTGGGAGGGTTACTTCTGGTCGTGTCCAACCCAGGCTTACTGCTGCTTTGTTACCCTCTTCTCAATCCTAGATATCTCCCCCAGCTGTGTATTTTCCATCCTTAATTTTATGCCTTTCCAAGCTGACCCCTTCTTTCATCTAAAGTTTCTTGGTCCTACTCTGGATACTGCTTATTTTGGCTGATCTTGAACAAACTTCATTATTGCTAATTTGCTCTTGATCATCACCAGTGTCTGGGCAAGCATCCACTCAGAGGAGAGAGTTTTGAGTATTCTGGTTGCACACACTGTTGACACTCACATTCCTACTGAGTTATCCAGGTCATGTTACCAAGAAGAGGTGTATCGGGCAGCAAGGTTTTGGTAGTGACAAAGCTGAGAAGATGTCAGAAGCTTCCCCCATGTCCAACAGAGCCACTTCCAGTCAGCTCCAAGATGAACCTGCTGCTGGCCAAGGCTGACTTAATCAGCAACGGTGGTAGTGACTCTGTGATAACATCTTTAAGGGGGGCTAAAAACTGCTGCATAACAGGAGCTGGGAGAGAGGAGTAAGAATATGTGAGAGAAACAGCCATGTAGATACCAAAGTCAGTGAAAAAGGAGAGGGAGGAGGAGCTCCAGACATTCCTCTGCAGTCTAGGGTGAAGACCGTGGTGGAGCAGATATCCACCCTGCAGTTCATGGAGGACGGCACACTGGAGCAGATGAATGTGCCCGAAGGAGGCTGTCGCCCCCTGAAAAGCCCATACTGGAGCAGACACCTGGCAGGACTTGTGACCTTTGAGGAACCCACGCTGGAGCAGACCATTCCTGAAGGACTGCACCCTGTGAAAAGGACCCATGCTAGATAAGTTCATGTAGGACTGTCCTTGTTGGGGGGGACTTCACCCTGGATCAGGGGAAGGGCGTGAGTAGGAAGGAGTGGCAGAGACAACGCCTTACGAACTGATCACAACTGCCATTCCTCGACCCCCTGTGCCACCTGGGAAGAGGAGGCAGAGAAATTGGGAGTGAAGTTGAGCCTAGGAAGAAGGGATGGATTAGGGGAAGGTATTGTTAGGCTTATTGTTATTTCTCAGGATCCTACTCCTTCATAAATTGGTAATAAATTAATTTCCCCAAGTTGAGTCTATTTTCCCCGTGACGGCAAGTGGTGTGTGATCTCCCTGTCCTTATCTTGACCCACAAGCTTTTTGTCATATTTTTTCTCCCCTGTCCAGCTGAGACGGGGAAATGATAAAGCAGTTTGGTGAGGACCTGGCGTCCAGTCAAGGTCAACCCATTGCAGGAGGACACGTAGACTGCCAAAAATAGAAGATGGAGAGGCATATGGAAACAGTAAAGATATTATTGATTATTTTTTCAACTTTACACAAATAGATAACAGGATATTTTCAAAATATTATTCACCTGAGTGAAGAGAGTTTGGATTTCTTGTTCTGGCAGAGCTCCATCAATTTCTCTTTACCCATGTGGTGCATCTGGTTAATTCTGACACCTTCTTACATCCTTAAAGTCAAATATGATGTTCCAGGTGGGTTGCAAAACAGTGGTGTAATCTGGCATTATTTCTGCCTTCCATCGTGATATGACTAATATATGAAACACAAAAACCATATTGGCACTTTTTCTTTCATCTGGCACGCTGCCTTACTGATGCAGATTTGATTTGTTGCCTTTTATGAGTTCTACTTTTCTTTCATGTCTCCCACATCAACACTGAATCTCTGAAGTTTTGAAATAATTCTTCCTTAGGTCTATTAACTTGACATTTTCGAAGTTCAGTCTCATTGTATTGCTCTTTCCTGGTTCCCAACATTGCTGGGTCCTTTTGCACTTTTCCTTACCCTTAGTTTTGTTTTGCATGTTAGTGACCAAAAAAACCAATGTGTTCACTTAATAGGGAGATTCAGCAGATAACAGCTGTGGGTGGCATCTTCATCTTCACTGAGCTGAAAACTGCCTTCTCACAATCCTTTCTGAACTTAATCCTACCAGTAATACTGTTACATCTTAAAAACAGCTAACTGGGTTGTACAGAACGTAGTCCTCTATCGACAAATGTGGTTTTTGTTATGGTATACAGTTGACACATATGAGGTTCTCATATGTTCAGCAAAACATACGTTCTGCTTTTCAGTTATAAAATAAAAATTCATTTGCTAGAGAAGCAGCAAGATATTACAGGTAGACACTCATACGTCTACAGAAACCTTAAAATCAAGCCTATCTTCCAACAGAGGCTAAGCAAAATTGACATATTTTCACTGTTTATAGTTCTGAAATGTTTATTTTTCAGTAGGGAAATTTTCTCTGAGGAAAAGGGAATACAACTATTATATGTGAGTGCAGCCAACAATACTAAGTAGTCTGTCTTTTGAAAATGAGAAGGCACTAAAGAAAAGGAACTCCCCTAACTGGTTTATTACAGCACAGTATGTACGAAAACATTTTATCTGCCAGTAAGGCGAGGATTTTGCGGCTGTGCTCTTAGATGAGATACCAGAAGATCACAGATGAAATGGCAGCAGGTGGAGGAATTACCACGAATAAAACAGAACCAGCAGCGACAGGGACACTGAGCAGCTGTGCTTAGGTACTCGATACCGTTATTCTCTCACTGCAAGATTAATTCCGTGGGCATCTCATTGAAATTATTTTAGCTGGCTGGCTTGCTGACTTGTCTAACAAGTGATTTTCCTTCCTAGAGATGTATTTCAAGTTTACTGTAAATTTAGGATAATGGCTTAGTACAGGCTTAACAAAAATCAGTAACAGTTGCTCGAGAGAAAAAAAGAATAGTTCTATTCTCCTTCCTTTGGAGATGCTGGAAGTATTGTACTAGAATCTGTGTGTCTGTACAGTGCACTTTTCATTTTTTCCTGTACTTATTACTCCCTCTTGTTCTCAGATGCCTTCATAGAAGACTGCAAAGAACCTTTGTGGGGTTATTTCTGTTTCTCAGTCTGTCCCATCTACTACTACATAAAAATAACCTCTCTGAAGGTCAGTCTGGCCATAACATGTAAGTCTTTTGCTATCTGTTAATATGTACATCGTAAACTCTTGTCAGCAAAGTGGATGCTAACAGAAGCAAAGGAAAATCTGCACGCATGTGGCCAAATTCCTAACAAAGGCAAATCCAACAAGTGGACCACACTTAACTTTGGTATGAGCTGAAGACTCAGTTTACTGTTTTGCTAGAAACACAGATGCCAGTGCTTCATCATGAGTCACTTTTACCCAGGGATAAGAGAGAGTGGGATTCTTGGAAGTGGCAGCAGATGGCACTTCTGACTATTTCAAAGCTGTCATATTAACAGATGCAATCGAGAAAAACGGCACAGACTTCACTGGGTTTTGGTGATGTGTAATTTTGGAAAGCTTTGTCAGCTGATTTTGTCATACTATGAGAAACAGTAGTAACGATTGTTGATTATTTCTGGCTATAAGGTGGTACCTTTGCTCAATGCTGATACTATGAAAAGAGCTACAAAGGAAGGACAAGCAATTCTGAACTTTTTAAGGAATGTCTTAAGTTGCTGTGCTGTGTCAAGGAGACCAGAGCAAGACACATAAATTTGAATTTCTTCCTTTACTCCTCCCCCTGAAAGTCCAAATTTATAATTTCTTAAGGTTTTCACCAGTTAATATTGTGTCAAATTGTGTTAGTTCAACATCTCTTTCCGTTTCAGGCTGAAGTGTGACTATATGTGTTTCAGAAAAATGTCTTTTCCAGAGATTAATTTAGGAATACACTCCACAGTTCTTGAAAATGTTAATGCAAAGTGGTTCAAGGGTCTTAGGTAGGAAGACACCCATAAAAGGCTGAAAAAAGGAAGTGGTAATGAAACATCATGAATTTTCTCCTCTGGAAAAAAAAAAAAAAAAGACAAAATTTTAATTTCATCTGAGATAAAGAATTTTCAATCCAAAATTCAGCTCACATTATTATTATTTTTGTTGTTATTATTTTAATCAGTCACCTGCAATGTGCTTTGTTCAAGTACAAAGCTACACTGCCCTAAGATTAGCCCAGGGAATGCACCGAAGCTTTAAGATGTAGCTATTGCTTCCTGTCTTGCTTAATTAGGTGTGCAAAGAAGAACTGACAGCTTGTTAATAGATGACTAAGAGTATGCTCTTTTCTTCTGGCTTACTCACTTGCACGGGATAAAAAATGTTGTGCCCCAGAAAGCACAGGTCAGATCACACAACACGTCTGCATGTGCTTGAGAGAGGGAAAGCAACACAGAGATCACAAGCACTCTCAGGAAGATACACAAGCATTTTACATCTCATTACTCTCTTTGATTTTTTTTCTCACTTTCTCCAAGAGAAATAGACTTTAATACTATGCCTGTACTGACTTACAGCCCATTACAGAGGGAAACCTGAAAAATAAATTTGCAGGCATTCACCTATCCCTCCAACCACTCGGCTCTGGGATACTTTCCTCAGTATTATCTTCCTGCAGGATTCATTAATTGACAAGTCTACTGAAGGCAAAAGCGCATGGGAAATTTAAGGTGCGTGGTCTGAAAGAGGAAGGGTTGAGGTCTTTGGTGCCAGAGTACAGGCACACAGACTTTCAAGTTGTGTGCCAGGGCTCCATACCATGGGCTGCACAGAAACAGTAGAACCATGCAATGCAGTAGGTGTACACACACTAGAGCTGTTAATCTGAACCTTGCACCCTCAGCAAGTTCACTGATGACACCAAGCTGTGTGGTGCTATCGACACGCTGGAAGGGAGGGATGCCATCCAGAGGGACCTGGACAGGCTGGAGAGGTGGGCCCGTGCCAACCTCATGAACTTCAACCAGGCCAAGTGCGAAGTCCTGCACCTGGGTTGTGGCAATCCCAGGCACAACTACAGGCTGGAAAAAGAATGGATGGAGAGCAGCCCTGAGGAGAAGGACTTGGGAGTGCTGGTGGATGAGAAGCTCAACATGAGCCGGCAATGTGCCCTTGCAGCCCAGAAGGCCAACGGCATCCTGGGCTGCATCAAGAAGAGCATGGCCAGCAGGTCGAGGGAGGTGATTCTGCCCCTCTACTCTGCCCTGGTGAGACCCCATCTGCAGTACTGTGTCCAGTTCTGGACCCCCCAACATAAGAAGGACGTGGACCAGTTGGAGAAGGTCCAAAGGAGGCTACGAAGATGATCAGAGGGCTGGAGCACCTCTCCTATGAGGACAGGCTGAGAGAGTTGGGGCTGTTCAGCCTGGAGAAGGGGAGGCTCCAGGGAGACCTTAGAGGGGTCTTCCAGTACCTCAAGGGGGCCTACAGGAAAGATGGGGAGAGGCTGTTCAGTAGGGCCTGTTGTGATAGGATAAGGGGTAATGGGTTTAAAATAGAGGGGGGTAGATTCAGATTAGATGTTAGGAAAAAATTTTTTTACACTGAGGTTTGTAGAGCACTGGCTCAGGTTGCCCAGAGAGGTGGTGGATGCCCCATCCCTGGAAACGTTCAAGGCCAGGTTGGATGAGGCTCTGAGCAACCTGACCAGGTTGGAGATGTCCCTGCTCCTTGCAGGGGGGTTGGACTGGATGACCTTTGAAGGTCCCTTCCAACCCAATATGATTCTATGAAAGCCAAGGGCACCCATGAAGGGCCACTATTAAGCCCCTTGTCATTCAGCTGAGGCTGACATGCCCACTTCTTCATCCTATTGAGTGAGGCAGATTTGGTTTGTAATTGGTAGTAACATATGTTGGTAGTTGCAGTGGTTACTTTAAGAATTCTAACTCTTCAGAAGAAGAAAATCAGGAAATTAACTGAGTGTCACAGAAGACTAAAAATTTTTCATTGTAAATGTTCGCTTGAAAAGAGGCCTTTGCTGCACACAGAAATCTGAGGATCATATAAATCTGAGAATTCATCAGACCTTCAGCAGAGAGGCTGAGAGAAATGAGAACCTAATAGATATCCTAATAAATGAAATAGAGAACCCAAGTACAACAAAGTTCTCACAAATGGAAAGAGTAAAAGCTTTAAAAAGAGCTTAAAAAAACCCAAAATATCTATTTCCTCATGACCGCCTCTATCTGTAACTGAAACAAATCAGAGCTCAAATAATTTGGCAAACGAATTTCAATATTAACTATTTTCTTTTAAAAAGATTCCTTCTGCACAAATTCTATTTCAGAAAACGATGAAGCATCCTTATGGCTCTCTTGTATTTGTTTACTGTCGTTAGTGACTGTTTAAATCTTCTCAGGAGAGTAAAAAGAAAAGTATCTTATTCTTTTTTTGATGTGTAAACGAAGCACAAAATTGGTACATCTGTCCTTTTATATCCTTTTTTGGTCAAGGATAACTAATGGAGTCTAGCAGTCTGCAGAGCAAATAGAATGTAATGGAATCTAGCCTTAAAGCTGATATTTATTGACAGCATTGCCCGGCCTGTCAGTATGTAAGGAGCTAAACATAGTTTGATGTTGCTGCATTTTAATACAGTTCATGGTTAGTTAGGTTACTAGTATCACCAACAAGGCTAAATACTGCCCTTTTAGCTATTTTTTTTTCTTTTTTTTTTTTTTCACTACAGTATGTGTAAATGATCACCTTGAGTATCTGTGTTTTTAGAAAACTACCTCTTTTCCTTTCATTAAATACAAGGTTTGTAACAAAACCTGAGGATAGAAATTGGTTTTTGCACAAGCTATATGCAAGTGTATGGAAATACCAGCACTTTTTTTACCTCCATTGTAAATTGTCAAAAAAATGGCTCCATATTCTCAACATTAGTTGGTGGCTGTGGTGCCAGAGATTCTGCTGAGAATCCCAAGGTTTCCAGTAATTACTACCTTTGGGTTAGGACACTGGTCCACACAGAAATACAGGTAGAATTGAATTAAATGCTACTTTTCAAAATCTATTTCATCCTCTGCTTCAGTACTCTGCCATGTTCTGTTGCTCTGAAAAAAAATTATGATATAATGATACATCTGAAAGAACAAAGAAAGTAGCAGCTGCATTTTTATCTGGATGCTACGTATCCTGTCTATCTGAAATACTGAGAGCAACTGAAAATGTAAAGATTTCTGAATTAAAACTAGCTATCTCCTGGTCTTCTACAAAAGCTAGATCTTCCACTAAAATTTTAAGCTATCTCGTACAAAAATGCTTGTTGTGTGCTGGCTGTCTTTAGCTCACGGTACCAGTGCCCAGAGAGAAGAATCAATCCAGAAGGCAATGTCTTACAGGACATTTTCCCTGACCAAACTGGAGCATATACATTCAGATCAGTAGAGCCATGTTTTTCTTCCCTCATAACTTTGCTAGGATGGTAAATTCTAAAACACAACAAGAGTTTTGTGTCACAACGAGTGACTCAAGACCATGCCCAGCTAAAGATTAAATTGTACAACTTCTTTGCTTATGAATTTTGTTGTGTGCGTGTTATTTGGCTTCCAGCATTGTCTCACATCTTCTGGGCACGTGAGTAAGTGCTTTAGCAGTTCCTTGGTTTTTTAATCCAGATTCCTCACTGCCCAGTCAAGGCCAAGACTGTCAAAGAAGTCAAAATAACCATAATTTCTCAGCTGCCTTCTTTCCTCTCGTTGTCCAGATGTTTTGTGTTCCATACTCTATGTATATAAGGACGATACAAGTAATCTGCTTTCTCCATGTCCATGACCGGGAGGTTTACAGGGTCACAACAGTCAATGCTATCCAAGAATAACAGGCCTGATGATCTGTTTTGAAGTGTTTGATACAAAGCCCATGGAAGTTGATGAAAAGATTGCCAATTATTTTTTGCTTTAAGAGCAGACCCAGGCCCAGTAACGATCACACTTTCTGCATCTTCTTTATGTAACAAACAGATTAGCGAGCTTTTCTACCTCTATAATAAAACCATTTTATTTACTTTGAGTTGAACAGTCATAGGGCTGTTTGGGTATCCATGAATGAATTTTTAAAGGGCATAGAAATAGATCTGCATTTGCAACCGTATTGCTCTGCCAACCTTGTGGACAATAATGAAGTTTAAAAATTACATAATTACTTTCCACTTTCTCATATTTTATACTCTTTAGCACATTTTGCTATGAGACTTTTAATTGCTTAAAAATCAGAAAGAACTTTAAATACTGTCGGTCATCTGGGAATCTAATTATCTGGTCATGTTCTCAAATTAATTTCATTGATGAGAGGACTGTGTTTCCATTTCTAGGTATGAAAAAGTCTTACAAGACAGTAGAAGCAAAATCTTCTAGATAGTTTTCATAAAGCTTAGAGTTGTATACATTTTTTCTTTTCCTTTTTAATTGTAAACTGTGTTTTTCAACTCAGGAAGGTAGGCAAAACCAGACACAGAAATCAAAATCTTGAACTTGATTTCCCCACAAGTCCTGCTCATAAGGCATTAGAGCCTGTTACTACATTGAGTGGCAAGCTCAAACTATTAAATTTTCTGAATAAAATTGTAAATTTATTGTTATTTAAGTTTAAAAAAAAAAGCCATCACATTATAAACACAGCAACACATAGCAACATTTGGGAGTCAGGTTGCCTTACCTCAGAATTACCAGTACTGAAGAAAGTTAACTTCAGACATAGTAAGCAAAACTCAGTCTCAAACTCTCATGCCTTCACTAAAGTTACACCAGGAAGAAGTTCATTACATTTATAGAGAAGATAGACAATTTCATAACTCTTGAAATATAGTGTTTAATTGGCCAACTACAGAAGTCCAAATTCTGTTATGGAATGAATAAGAGCAAGCACCAGCTTTTGAATAACTCAGAATAACACACTCTAATATTTTACCCAAATACAACTTCTGTCAGCTTAAAGAAGAAAAGTAATGCTTTCTTCTTCCCTGTTCCAGCTTTCCTACTGCCAAGCTGTACGGCATATGCTGCCAACAAAAGCAGCACTGCTTTGTCTTCTGGTTTTTTACATGTTGCAGTCCTCAGGATCACAGAAGCAGGAGACATTTGCAGTAAGCATTTCCAGTGACAGCCTTTCCAAACTTCTGCAGCCTTCCAGTTCTACACTCGTAAGCTATAACACTGCTTCTGACTGCTGAGTTGGAATACAGATGACACAGTTAGTGGAAGAGTTCCTCAGTAACAGCTGAATATTTATTTGGCAGTGGCTACTACAGCTTTGGCAGGGAAAGGTTATTTGCTATTGATTTAAGTAGAAACACAATTTCATCTTTAAAGTGAAGTGAAAATTTGTATGCGTAGTCTAATAACTGAGGGTCCTAATTTTGACCAGTGAGTGGTGCAAATCTTGAGGCTTTAGTCTTCATAGCGTATCTCTCCCTCGCCCTGTTAGCATCCATTGATACGCAAATAGATCTCACTTATTAAAAGACTGCTTTATGATCTTATGGCGTACATCCCATTTTTGTAGCACATGGTACTTCTTATTACCGATGCTAATCACATTTGTTTTCTAGCAGAAAATGTAACACTATTGACATAACAACATATTTAATACGTGAAAATAAAATGAGCCCCTGCATTCTGCATAGAGATGTTAAAGTCCCAGGAGATGTGGCTTTGTCTGACAAGGTGCAATCTTAGATACAGGTTTTCTACCGTTATATTGCCCAAAATATTTAATCATGGTTTTCACCTTAAAAATCTCAACTTTTCTTTCCTTCACAATATCTTTGTAAAGGCAAACTATCAGAGATCATCAGAGGTCGTAACTCTGGGATTTCCACTTTTTTTCAAATCTCCATTCTCTCCTCCCTTAAACAATGTGTTTATTCTATAAATCTAACAGCAGATCAGGCTTGTATTTTTCCATTTACACCAGCAGGATTTCAACTGGACATGGTGCTTCCCACTGCCCTCACCACTGTCTTTTGTCAGTTGGAGAGGGTCCAGAGGAGGGCCACGAAGATGATCAGAGGGCTGGAGCACCTCTCCTATGAGGCCAGGCAGAGATAGTTGGGGCTGTTCAGCCTGGAGAAGGGGAGGCTCCGGGGAGACCTGATAGCGGTCTTCCAGTACCTCAAGGGGGCCTACAGGAAGGATGGGGACAGGCTGTTCAGTAGGGCCTGTTGTGATAGGACAAGGGGTAATGGGTTTAAATTAGGAGGAGGGAGGTTTAGATTAGATATTAGAAAAAAAATTTTTACAATGAGAGTTGTAGAGCACTGGAACAGGTGGCCCAGAGAGGTGGTGGATGCCCCATCCCTGGAAACGTTCTAGGCCAGGCTGGATGAGGCTCTGAGCAACCTGATCTAGTCAGGGATGTCCCTGCTTCTTGCAGGGGGGTTGGACTAGATGACCTTTGAAGGTCCCTTCCAACCCTAACCATTCTATGATTCTATGATTTTGTGGGCTACATCTACATTCAGGTGTTTCAAACTTACATCAAGAAAAAAGATACAAATCAGAGCTTCACAAAAGCCAGAGGAGAACAATTTACATGCTAGATGGTAAGACAAGTCCAGAGAGTGTCCATTTACCTGTAAAAAAGTTAAGTAGTCCCTGGTGCCAGGGATCAGCTCTTGTAGCTTCAGCATCACCTGGCTGCTCACTGGAGGGCTGTGTTTTGTAAGGGTAGCGTTTCAAGGGATATTCCTACCCTGTGAATCACAGTCAGGGACAATCTTCATGTAAAGAAAAGTGAAAGTGCTACTCTTCTGCTTGTCTCATCCTCTCCAGAACCCTCTCACCTATCTCTGCAAAGTTTGCCAACAGCACTGCAAAGCTGAGAGCCAGCACTGCCCAGATAAACTCTGCCAGAAGAAAACACCAATCACAGAATTATCATGATTGGAAAAGACCTAAAAGATCTTCCAGTCCAACCATCACCAATACTTCTCAGCTAAATCATATCCCTCAACACAACATCCAAACGTTTCTTGAACACCCCCATGGTCGGTGACTCCACCACCTCCCTGGGCAGTGCATTCCAGGGCCTGACTACCCTTTCCGAGAAGTAATATTTCCTAATGTCCAGCCTGAATCTCCCCTGGCGCAGCTTGAAACCAAATCTACCATTGCTTTTTCTTAAAGTGCTTTTTATTACTGAGAACGGAAAGCTTTTATTCCATCCCCTTTCCTTCACTTTTGTTCTGCTAGTTACTGGTCTTGGATTAGAAATTGTAAGACCTGAGAAGAAAATGAAACAAGTACTCATTTGGCAATTAATTCCTCCCAAAAAAAAAAGGAGGGCATATCTCCACCTGTTTCCCTCTCAAAAGCTCTAACGGCTCCCAGCTCTCCTAAAACAAAGTGGAATTTTCGGTCAAGATAGTCTTGCTATGTGCAGCAGCATCTAGAGAAAAGTAGTCTATATAGAATTAAGATGCTTTGCTTTGGGACTATGTCTGTGTGATAAATTTTTGCATACAGATTCCAGGAGAATTTTTCTTTTGTATTCCATCTTGTAAAGTTCAACTATTCTGCCCCATCATCATTATCCCTTTCATTAAGTTTTACTGCATTTCATTAAGTTTTTAGTGTTTTAAAACAGGTCCTAAATTTTTGTTAGGGATGGATTTTACTGTTGAACTGCAGATTACGTCACGTACATGCTGTACATCACCAAAGCAAAATCAAATCCATTCCAGAAAAGACCAATCACTTTTTGAACCCGTTAGCACGGATAGGTTATCTGCAAGATAAATTTGGTTCCCTTCCTAAAGTTCTTCCATGGGCACAACCTGGCTATGATTAGTGATTAGTTAGCTAAGTGCTCCTTCAAGTTGATGCACAATCTTTTTTTTTTATTTTAGAGCATGCAACAGCTATTTGTGTATGTCCTAATTCTGTCCAAATTACTTCAGACTACTAATCTCTACCTTCATTTAAACTCCTACATGTTTGTTTTTCAATTAGCTGTTATTGTATTTAAATGTCTTGCGCTGGCATCTGTCTTTCCCTTTTAGGGTATTTTAGGTCCTAGATTTTCCTCCAAGGTTTCAGTTTCCTTTGTGCATACTGACAGAGTCTGGTTTCTCATTCCTTATGAAGTATTTCCTTTTTTTCCAATGTTAGTATAAGCACCTTCTGTCACAGCTTTTTGATCTTTTCCAGCTTCATGTAGTCTTCATCTAATACTCCAAAAAGAAAAGCTCAGAGTATTCCAAACAAGGCTTTGCTATTTCTTTGTATGTGAATATTTAACTTCTGATTTATACATCGCACTCCTGGAGACATAATACATGCCAAGACATGCCAAGGCTTTGTTTACTCTCTTGCTGCTACCAGACATTGTGCAGATGGCTAATGCATTACCCTTAATCTCTCTCAGGTCTTGCTACGGCTCTGTTTTGTAGATGAGAATTCTTATTTGTGCTGTACAACTTGCATCATGTGGTCCTGGACTCCATCTCCACTTCTCCTTACACAAGGGATAATCGTATCTTATTGAATCAGACTGGGATTTAGGACCATGGCACAGGGGTGCTTTACAGGATGGTTGCTTCCTTAGAACTGCAAGAAAAAAAAATTGCAAATGCTGTTTCTGCATTTGATACTGTCTCCCTCTTCTTTTTTTTCCTCTTTTTTTTTTTCATTCAGGGAAACACGATGAGTCACTCCAGCTGATGACTCAGAGATCAAGTGGTTAGGGATGTTTGGGAATGTATTCTGTATCCAGTAATATAGAATATAGATATTTTATAGCTGATAACGGGCCTTATCAGATCAAGTAGTGCCAGAAGCCAGAAGTCCACAGTGTATTTACAAGCCCAAAAACTAGTTGGCAGGGTATGCTGAATAAAGAAGCCCCACTGGGACACCTGTGTTTGTGCCCTATATAACGTTCTCCGTCCTGTATGATTTAATATAAAATTTCTATACACAGGAACTATCACAACATCTTTGTTCCCCTCCTCACAACATGTTTTCTTACATAGAAGGATATCAACCATGGATTTAAGTAATACTCTGTACAAGCTGAGGTCTGAACCTGGGCTCCCTGAACACTGTGTTAAAGAGCCCTGAGTAGCCCTGTAGCCACTGTGGCCGTGACAGAACTGAGTGACTGTTTGTTATTTGTGTGCCTAAAATAACTCTAAAATTCCAGTCCCCAAACTTAGTCGCCTGTCAGTGTGGTTTCAGTCCCTCTGACTGACGGGGTAGGCAGGAAGCAAGAGCAGCTCAAGCACAGAAAGGGAGAATGAGTGAATCTTCCAGTTTAAATGGCAACCTGCTGATTCGTACCTCCCTTTCTGAAGCACCAACATCACCAGAAGAAATCTTCATTTCCACTTGAGTTCTGAAGGAACAAAACAAACCATTTAGGAACAGCATGTGATTTGGCTGAGCTGTTAGGTCACAAAAAGTGTTCTGTTTGCAAAACATGCATTCAGAGCCTTATTACTCCAAATGAGCTCCACCTGCACTCCATTACCACAGCTTCTTTTTCTTTTCTTATTTCTTTTCTTTTTTTTTTTTTTCTCTCAAGTGTAGGAAAATTTAACCTTATCTAGAATCAAGTCTGTGAAACTGTAGGCAACAGTGTTAGATGGGCAAGTATAAATTAAGGTTTAGCTTGGTGGATGAAACATGCAATTGAGAGTAAAAAAACTTGTATGTAAAATACCGCATCATTATAGGTAACAGGGTCAGAGGAACATTTGCTGTCTAAGTGTCTACAGTACACTGGCCCAGGTTGCCCAGAGAGGCGGTGGATGCCCCATCCCTGGAAACATTCAAGGCCAGGTTTGACGGGGCTCTGAGCAACCTGATCTGGTTGGAGATGTCCCTGCTCACTGCAGGGGGGTTGGACTGGATGGGCTTTAAATGTCCCTTCCAACCCAAACTATTCTATTCTATTCTATGAAACCATCCGAACCAATTTCAATTTCACATCCCATGTCAAGGTCATTCATTCCTTTTGAACAACTATTCCATATAATGCTCCAAGCTATGCATGAAGCAGTGTACTCTGAAAAAAAAAAAAAAATTGAGATTTCTTGATTTTTTTTCAGCACTTAGATGAAACCAAGACCTCCTTGGGTGTAAATGGAAAAGTAAATAGTTAACAGGCTAGTAATCTGGTCACATAGATTGCAAATGAGACTCATGTCTTTGTTCTACCTAATTACAACTACAGGCTTAAGTGTAAATTCATATAGCCCTGGTGGCTATCCAGCTACCAAGCTATTAATTATTTTCTGATCACAAAGTCATACAGGGACCCCCTCCAGAATCTTTCATTGTGCAAGTTTAGTCAGAGCCAATACATTCCCATGGAGACATTTCAGTCTTGGTTAAATAAACATTTTACAAAAACCAGCATCACCATACTAACAAAGGATTCCTGTGCAGCTCAAGTCAACATAATCACATCCAAAAGGCTCGTGTAAGTGAGGGAAAGAGACAGCTCTCAGAGAAGTTGTACAGGCATTGGCTAGTCAGTTTACTGAATACTTTTGATTGTTAGCAAAAATATTTCAATTGTTTTCCTTAAACCTGAAGTCATATCCATTTTTAGAATCTTTCAGTGCAGAAGAAATGAATTTTTGTTCATCCAAATAAAGCTTTCCCCATACTTTGCTAATAAGATTTTTACCCTAGTCTGTCTGAGCCACTTATAGTACATATACAGAAATTCATTAATACAGGTTAGCTTTAAACTGCCAATCAATGCAAATTATATCAAATGATATATGGTGGTATATATATTTGGATTATTGCCACCACCAAATGAAAAAATATTCTTCTGCAAAGCAGAGGTGACCCGTGGCATAGAATAATAGAAAAAGAGCCAAAGGGTTTATTAAATTTGACACCTAATCTTTCCATCAAGCTTATAAAAATAAGACCGTTCTGCAGTAGTGGCCTAAGGCATTAAAGAAGCACTGCTGCAAGATGTAGTGTTCTGAGCCACTGCTGCAAAAATACTGGTTAAATATAAACGCTGAGAAGCTAGTTCTTATTTATTTTACCATACGATCCTGTAGCCATCACACGCCACAAGTGAAAAGCTGTTGCACTGATGAATATGAAGCATTGTCGTAAGTCTGGGAAGATGGCTAAAAACATAATTACAAGGTACTTCACCTAAAAGCAAGAGGCTGATGCTGTGGCATTCACCATTGTGTCACTGATTTAAGACATTGTAATAATAAAAGATACAACCTGCCAAGGTGTCAAGCTCATTAGCTTCGGAACAGTGGCTCAATTGTTTAATGGCTATACAAAGTGCAAAATGAGAGCACAAGGTACTCAACTCACCCGGTGAAAGGTTCTGGAAATATGTTTAACATCAAGAAGAATCCGTGGTTACGGATTGCTCTCTGCAATAATGCAGTCATGGAGAATAAAAGTCTAATCTAGACCCTGTTACCCTGGAATAAGGATGTCTATTGTCCCTTCTAGCATCATGTCACTCTTGCATGGTGAGCTTAATCGCAGCAGCTCCTGTTGCTGAGCTTGGATGAGTTACCTGACAGGAAAGGAAAAATGCACATTGGCTGCGCAGTGGTCTCTACTGCTTTTCAAAATTCTCAGGCACTCTAAGATTCCACCCCAAGAGCAGTCCTACAAAGCGACTTCCTATCTCGGAGCTCAGACCACTGATGAAACCTTAACAGTCAAAATACCGTTGTAGGCGTCCAAGAAAAACTGCACAGATGACACTAACTTCTGGTTTTACTCACATTAATCTTTTAACTACCTAATAGCCCAAATTTTCTACTTGCTACAAAAAAAAAAAACCTCATTACAAATGCAAAGACAATTAATATACAGAAAAAGATATTCCCAATATCTACTGCTTTGCTTTTACGCTATCCCTAGCTTCCAAATATTCCTCTGCATCTGAAGTTTGACAGCTCTGGTCTTCCTCGAAGGTTTGGGAAGAGGAGATTCACCATGTGCAGTTATCACCTTGAGACATTTTATGGGAAGATTACGATGCCTATGGTGAAGGTGTCGTTCCTTTCTGTCTTGGGGACTGTCTGAGGCTTTTAGTAGTAATGGTCTTTTTTTTTCACTGCTAAAGGTAAAAATTGTATCTGCTGGGTTACAAACTGGTGAATAAGTTTAACTATCTAGTTTCAACTCAATGCTTTGACAAAAAGCTGAGCTGTCACTACACTGTTCAGCACACTGATCCCATGCTGATCTAAATGTTTTAGTGAGTTTAAATAGATGTGAGGTTATTTTTTTAATTTCAGTAAAGTAAATTAATCGGATATAATACCGGTGCAGGATTATCTCCACTACACTTTTATCAATCTGTGATCAGGAAAAAAAACTTCAACTATTTTTGCTGAGGATGGAGATAAGACACTCTTTTCAAAGACTTTCTATTTTTAACTGTGGCTCTCTTATTTTTTTCCTGCTTCATGGCTGAACTTTATGAGCTGCTGGATCTGTCAGCTGAAATGACAAATTTCTTACTCAAATCTCTGTTAATTTCTTGAGATAGCTGAATGTATAAAATAATGCCTGTAAGTACACAAATTATAGATTTAGTGAGTTTTATTGCTATGCTTTTCCCATTCTAATTTATTTTTCTACCATTCCTGTAGCATGTATGTCCTATATATTAATTTTCACACCCTTTAAAAATTATTGCATGACCTTGACATCTAATGGAGAATCTGTTTACCTAGGTTCCTTACAAAACTCTTCATTTTAATTGACAATTTGCACTCTTTATCAGTTTACAAACAAATTGGATTGTTTAAATCAACAAACTGTTGACAGCAGAGATAAGAGCTTAGGTGACTTTGTCCATTGTACTCTGGCAAAAATGTCTTCCTGGCACTAGCTGAACTCTTTTTTGGCAGTAGGAGGTTGCAACACAAACACAGGGTTTAACCTTGATACTGTGAAGAGGCCCCAATTATTATAAAACAACTACCAGGAACAGAAAGTCAAGTACACACATATTGGTGTGAATCAAAGATATAACTGTAGTTCCTGGAATAAAGAACCTGTATAGCTTATGTTTCTGATATTTCCTTCGAGAAACTACAACATAAATGAAATTATTACTTTCTTATTCTATGACAACAGATTATAACAGGTCTATACAGGTCTACTTGGTTTAGAAAAGCAGCTCAGATATTTCAGATCAGAAGGGAGGTCTGAGTAGTTACACTTTTGCTGAAGATGGAGACAAAACACCCATTGCAAATAAACTATTATGCTTTGTGAAGCTTTTTACTTCTTTTATTTTATAGTATTTCCTGGACATCTGGTTCCCCACAAGAAGCCTCAATTTCTACTCTGCTATTCCATTTCCCACTAAGAAACTAATCCTACTGAACAACTTACTCATGGCATAAATTTTTGGACAAGAAACTTGGGAAAAATTATCCTAAGCTTATTCAAGATGGGCAGATGGTTTTTGTAGAGTAGTATAGGGAACACAACAGGATTACAGAAGGGTATTATTTGTCAAGTTATACTAATAAAGAAGAGAGAAAAAATAATCATAATGTTGAAATTGGTCCAACCAATTAGTTTGAAAAATATATTTATGTTACAAACACCAGTGTGGTTTTAACCTTTTTGAAGTTCAGTGTAACGTAATGTACAGGCTCCACTTCACGTTTTAAACTCTGGGCTATGAAACTGTCTACAGTAAAACCAAAAGATGGAAGAAAACGTCAACAGCATGCTTAAATGCTTTTACTTAAGGATCAAATCCTTTCTGGATGGAGATGAGAAGTGAGGTGGTTAAAACATTCCATAGCTTCCAGAAATTGTCTCTGTGACTAGAAAGATGACATTGCTGTTAAAAAAAAAAAAAAAAAAACAAAAAAAAAAAAAAAAAGCACAAGAGTAGAAAACCAAAGATTTGGGAGAAAATAATGAAAGAAATTTGTGGCTGGTTGGTGGCACTTATTTCATGAACTTGTCAGAGTTTCAAAGGTTAGGTTTCTCTGATCAGCCTGTGCTCACTGTGCCTCCCAGGACTGGAATTTCTGGTGGTCAAATGCTCTCAGTTCACAGTATTTTTGTTGATGTCTAGGTTCAATGAACAGGTGCCCTAATGTTATGCTCTAACTAAATAAAATAAGATCTTAGCATTTGAATTCAAAACAAGAGTGTGATTTTAAAGTGAATCTGATCATCATCGTCACTTACTGCACTTTGGTTTTCACTATGGGGCAACCTTGGACCTCCCAAACTGGAATCCTTATTAATAATGTTAAACCAAGATTGCAAGTGTTAGCAGACAGTCAGTCCACCTTTTGATAACATACATATAGGACGTTCCAACCCTGAATGAGGCATCACTTTGGGATTGGGATGTCTCCAAACCATGAGTCCAAGGAAAGGGGAAGTTGGAAGATCTGTTTAATGCCTTTGCTGGCTACCATCCATCAGTCACCAGCATGATGTTGCTCTATGTGGCTGAAAGCAGTATGTGCTGCATCTCTAAATCTTGAGCCTGCACCTGAAGCTCGTAAGTATTTGCCATTTTGTGATTCTGTTCAGATCCAGATTGCCACGGTGAATTACGACCGCAACCCCTCAAATGGAGTGAAGTAGCACCAGGTCCCCTTTGAGAACCGTCATACCAAACCAAGCTTGTGCTTTTCTGAGTCTAAACTCTGTCAAGACAGAGATCACCTGGTCTTTCCCTTGGATCAACAGTTCTAAAACTAGAAATTATGCTTCTGGAAGTACGACTGCAAATGGTGTTATAAATCCAGCCACAAAGATTATTTGAGAACTGCTGTTTTAAATACCATTGGATATCCTGTTTACATGAAATGTGAAAAAACCGTGAATTGATATAGGCACTATTAAGATGGTTCTAAACCCCTGAAAGACAGACTGTAGAGAAAGTTTGCTGAGGTCAAGGCATAATTTTCCACTTTGTACTGCCCCTGTATACCAAAGCAGTGCTGTGCAAGTACAAGGTTCTGTATTTTTCTCCTCTCTTTTGAAATCTTTATTTGTTGGTAGTGTTTGGTTTTGTTTAAACAGGGAGTGGAAGTTACTTTCCAGTCTGAAATTAAAACAATCTTAACTGCCACCTCACCCCAAACTACCCAAACTGCTGTGATTTTCATACAAGGGGAAAATACTAGATTTTTCATGTCATGTGCTCTCTGGTGCACCACCCTCTCTCAAAAGCAGACTCGGAAAGAAACTGAAGACTACTCTGTCTTTTTCAGTATACCATGCCGCAATACGTTTGTACATTTTTACTGTAACTGCCCTCTGAGTATTTAGACCTTTATCTTTGCAATTGCCTTGTTATTTCCTTATAGTCTCACTCTACTTTGGCACCGGACAGAAATTATCTTTTACTCTTCTGCTGATCTTTCTTTCATAAGAATTTCAGAAGAGACGCAAATTAACAAAGCTGATAAAGTCCTAGGGGAAATTGGATTGTGCCTCCCATAGCGAGAGCTGAAGAAGCTGGCATAGAAAGAAGAGGACCTCTTCTCTCTTAACTTTCTACTTAGTTCATTGCCTACCTTGACAACTTAGGGAATGTGCTTGCCAATTTTTTTTTCTCAATAATATCTTTAAAATAAACTAGAACAGACTCTCATTTATGTATAGGTTTTGGCCACGGCTCAGGAAAGCACTCAGGCATATTTTTTGATCCATTTCTCTTCAAGACAGTATATAAGCACCTGAGTAGAGATAAACACACAGGTAAGTGTTATGAGAAGCATTAGATAAACTCAAAATCTGAACTGAACAAAGGTGTCTTCATCTAGCTGTAAGTTCATCTGGAAAGTCAATTCCCCTTCCATTTCCTCTTCCCTCAAAGTAAAGGCATAGACAAAGCTGCCTGTCAGCAATGCTGGTGGTATCTCTGAAAATGTATTTAAGAATGGGCAAAAATTCTGGGTAGGCAAAGGAGTGAGGGGAAAAAAGTGTGAGAGAAAGCCCTGCAGACAGCAAGGTCAGTGAAGAAGGAGGGGGAGGAGGTGCTGGGGGACCCCAAGCACAGATTCCCCTTCAGTCCATGGAGAAGACCATGGTGGAGCAGTGGAAAAGCGTGAGGATGAAGGAGCAGCAGAGAGGAGCTGTTACAGACTGACCACAACCCCCATTGCCCATCCCGCTGTGCTGCTCAGGGGTAGGGGAAGAGGCAGGGGAGCTGGGAAGTGAAGTTAAGTCTGGGGAAAAGCAGGGGCAAAAGGTGCTGGTTTCATTTTCTGTCTTTGGTTTTGATTTTCCAACTCTGTTTTAACTGGCAATAAATTAAATTAATTTTGCCCAAGTGGAGTATGCTTGGCCCGTGAAGGTAACTGGTAAGTAATCTCCCTGTCCTTATCTCAACCTACACACTTTTTTTGTCTATTTTGTCTGCCTCTCCCGATGAGGGGGGCAAGTGTGAGAGTGGCTGAGTGGGCATCTGGCAGCCACCCAAGGTCAACCCACCTCAAGTATAAATTATTTCTATCACAGAAGGTATATGGTGTACTTTCAGCAAGGTTCACGTATAATTTCTACCAGCTTCAATGGTTAAAACTTAGGTCATTGTGAAGGTACTTAGAAATCTTACCTTAATGATGATACATTATCAAAAGAAGTTTTAAGGAAACTTTTCTCAAGCTGCTTAGAGATGGAAGTTTGTTTATTTGTGTCTGTGAGGAGGAGAGCTTATATACTTATGTCCAGGAAAGGTTTTTGGTTTTTTGTGACCAAAATAAGACTGTATTTAAAACTGACCAGAGGCATAAGTTTTTGTAGTGACATGCTTTGGGAAAGGATGTTTTAAGTAATACGGGAAAGTGACTGAGTAGGATGAGAACAACTTCAAGTGTAGAAGAGATTTTCATGAAGAAGCTAGTAGGATCACTCTGCATATCCTTTAGCTAACTTGAATGAAAAATTCTGTAAAAAACCTTGTTAGGATAACAGTTTGAGTTTTCCAGCACTGCAAGATGTCGCAGGTGATGATGCAGTAATTACTGTGCAATGAGCACCTTAAGAAACAATAGAACTTAAAATGACTTCATTGTTCCAACTGCTGATTTGAGAATGGAAAATACTCCCAGTACTATTATAAACACCTGCAAACTTTGCAGAGGAGTTCTTCTTTCCTGCTTGACAAATTTATGGCCCTGCAGGAAGAGAAATTGTTTAAGTAAGCCACTGTAAAGTGCACCACAATTACCTGTGACAAGCATAAAATACTACTTTATTTATTGGTACCTTTTTATCAACTGTTGCATAGGGTACCATGCAGAATAAGATCACCTACATGCAAGCATATGAGTTGAACAAAACATAGTGCTGAAAGAATGAGATGTTAATAAATGTTTGAAAGACATTTATCTTACATTTCTATGGAAACATTTAAATTGAAAAAAAAAAACCAAAACCCTAAGATCTGGTGACCATCAATACCTATTGCTAAGTTCATTTTTTCACAGGCTTCTAAAAATGAAAGGAGCTCGTTATCATAAGAGTTTTAAAAGAACTGGAAGATTTGAGTCTACATATGTTTGTTGTTTTGGTTTTTTTTTTTTAGTTTAATAGTACGCTTATATTATATGCAGTTAAAATGCAGTCCTTAAAATATATTTATAACTGAAGCTGATTGTAAGTTGTCAGTGAAATGCCCGGTAAATGTTGTCAGAAGTTGAAAGTGAAGATGAAACAGAGCAAATTTGCTCAGAACTAGAATAAAATTTTCAGTTAGCAGGCTGTAGTAGTTCAGCCCCAATCCAGACCAGACTAGGCAGTCTCTCTCTCTCTCACTCCCCCCACCCACCAGTGGAACAGAAGGGAGAACTGGTAAACAAACAAACAAAAAAAACCTCAGCAAAAACATGTGGGTTGAGATTGAACAAAAAGTAAATTTAACATCAATAACAGAAGAAAACAAAACAGTGGTGGAATACAAATACAGTACAATGACTTACAACAAATCTCCACACCCAGTTTCTTCCAAGTAGCAGGAGGCTCCCCTCAGCACCCTCCTCACTTATGTACTGAGCATGGTGTCACATGGGATGGAATAGCCCTTTGGCTAATTCGGGTAAATTAACCCAGCTGTTAGCTAATTAGTTAATTACCCCAGCTGGGTGCCCCAGCCATAGGGGCCACCAGCTCCAGTTCTCCACCCAGTTCAGGTGGAGCTCTGTCCTAGCCGGAACCAGGACACAGGCTTACTTCCGTTAGCCAGCAATCTGCAAGGCAGCATACAGAGGATCTGATCCAGCAACAAGCATCTGCCCCACGTGGTTCAGAAAAAGAATTATTCAGTAACCCAAATATTAATTGACACCTGGAATGATCTAGTGTCTGATCTATTAGCTACTTTTGTCACAGACGTTGTTCTAATTAAAACCTTGTATGTTTTGGATTACTTCTAATTTGCATGAAAATCTGGAAAAATTTTGCAATCTGATTTTGCTGAGGTTATGAAAAAAAAAATTCCATACCAGCTTGGTTTTTAATATGTTTTAATAATTCGTTAAATACAAAACACATAAAATAATTTCCAAGCCATAAACAGTTGACCTTATGGGTATAACCATCTCTATGTGATAGCATTTCAAGGATCAGCAGCATCTCCTCTCCTTCTGCCACGCGGTCACAATACTACAAAGGCAGCACTGGAGACCCCCAGGGGGTCCAGAATTCCTTACCAAAATCCAGAATTCCTTACCAAAAAAAAAATTCCAGACAAGGCTGGGATCAAAGCATAACAAGTAAGCATAAGATACAATAGCAAGCAATGTGGATGGAGGATTGAGGTAGAGGTAAGATCCTTCAGTTATCAGTTGGGTGCCTAAGTGGATGATGAAGCCACCACAGTCTTTCTACAGCCAAAGCAAGCTGGATGCTGCACAATCACATCCACATCATATGGCATATGCATGGGGTCCCACAGGCTCTTACTAACAGCTGCTGAAGCCTTTTAGGTGCCCAAATAAATCTTCACCTGCATTATGTAAGACTTTAGCTTCACTTAAGATGTCAAATACTAATAAATATCATTCTCCATCTCCAGGAGGGGCTCTACCTAACCCTTAGTGGGTTCACTGAGCCCATACGTACTTACGGCTAAATCGCGGAGCAAAATGAGGCCACCAGAGCCTCCATGTTTCTGTGAACAGCTTATGTTTGTGTGCGTTCAGCCACAGGTAGAGTAGCAGCAAAAGTACAAACTGTATTTGGTTCTCAAGGAAATAAATGAACAAATGAAGAGACAAACATAAACAAACAACACTCACCGAGCAGAGAAACATGACAGTGACTGAGAGCTACTTAGAGAATGAAACATCCCAGCAAAAGCCAGCTTAATCATTTTAGTACCATTTGTACAAGAAGGTACTCCCTTCTTCTTAGGGAGAAGTTTTTATTTTAATTTTCTGTGCTTTCCTACATTTCTTAGGATCATAGATATTTATGTAACAGAATTTGAGATTAGTAAACTAGGAAAGCTGGATGGAGCTATAGTATTTGGCAGACAAAACCATTCTGTTTCAAAAACTCCCCAGTGTTGCAGCAGAACGACTTCTCCATTTCCAAAACTGGCCTCGGAGGCTGTGGTGGGTTAACTAATTGGGTAGGCAGCTAAGCCCCTAGCCAGCCGCTTGTTCCCTCCTTCCCTCCCTCCCTCACTCATTCACTCCTCCGAAACTGGATGGGGAAAGAGAATAGGAAGGACAAAAGCGAGAAAAACTCATGAGTTGACACAAAACCAGTTTAATAAGTGTTAAAAAAAACCCCAAACAAACAAAACCAAAACCAAGCCCAAACAACAGCAACAAAAACCAAAATCAAAAAACCCAACTGATGCCAAGGCAATCACTCACCACCTCCCACCAGCATGATGCCTAGCCAGTCTCTGAGCAATGGCTCCTTTGGAGAAACTCAGCCCATGGTTTTATTGCTGACCGTGATGTCACGCTATGGAATATCCCTTTGGTCTATCCAGGTCAGCTGCCCTGGGTGTGTGCCCTTCCAAACTCTTGCCCACTTCCAGCCCACTGGCATTTCGGGAGGGTGTGTTATCAACAGTTTTGGTCACAAATCTAAAACTCAGCACCATATAACCTGCTGTGAAGAATATTAACTCTGTCACAGCTAGACTCAGTACAGAGGCCTGTAGAAAACTAAATATTCTCAAGTAAAAGATTTGACTATTCTATAACCAAACTACAGAGACTGAGTCATTATATTTTTCCAATCACAATACTTGTTGGTGAGGTCCACTTTTTCAGTGAGTAACTTGTTTTTTCTTCTGTTGTGAAAGGAAAATTCATGTTTGGTAATTCTTTTCTTATTGTGAGTAGAACAAGTTAGACATCCTTGTCCTTGCTTCCTCAATTTTTAATTATAGAGAGAAAGCTGTTTTGCTCACTTAGAAACCAGAGAAATTGTAATGTTTTCTTCATGCACTTGTAACTGCATTGTTTTGTGGGGTTTTTTTTGTTATTTATGCAATTCTTTGCACTAACAAGACAATAGTGCTGACTATTGAATTGGGAAAAAAAATGATGCTACAGTTTCTTCTTAAGAGCAGACAATGACTGAAGCATTAACTGTGAGGTACAGCTGTAAGGTATAGGTTGGTTAACTCCATACATGGTTGGATTAATACACACAACAGCTTTTAGCCACAGAATTTATTCAGACTCTAACAGTGTTTACTTGTTTCAAAAAAGCAATGGCCAGTTACTTTACATGCCGACAGTGAATTGCCCAATAAATTCCAGTAGCTGGTCGAGAAGACATTCTATTGCCTCTAGACGGTCCAAACAGTGCTCAATGAGAACGTCACCTCGGGGTTGCTTTGTTGTTATGTTGTGGAGTTTTTTATACCTAGCCATGTAAAGTGCACAACTAATAAAGACATTGAGAGTATCCTATGTTAATACATTTTGTCAGTGCTGCTTTTCACGTCTAGCCGAAGAAAACAAGGAAACAGATGTCTGATCTCCTATGTTCAAAATAGGAACACGACAGTGCTCTGCTGCGTCAGAGACTTCTGCCAAAAGTGAATGTTATTTCTAAGGTTGAGAAAAATCAGGACAACTAACTCAAAACTGGATGCACATGTTTTTTGAATCTGGTCCCAAGATTTTATTCACTTTCCCTCCAATGACATTTAAAGAAATGCAACCGAAAATATGGCTTTCTGGTGAAGACATTTGCACCACCTTAAACATTTAAACTTCTGCTGCCATGTAATTCAGCAAAACACATGCTAGAGAGTAATCAAAGATAGAAAGCCATCCTTGTTTGCTGGAGTTCTTAAGCGCATGCTTTAGGCAGATTCCGGAGTGCTTCACAAAATACATTTGGGCTTTGTGCTCCACTGCTTTGACAAATGGAGAACGTAATAAAATAAATGATGTAAGAGACATCTTTTTTACTGCCTCCTTTCCTTGGTGACTGAGAAGAGAACCTGACATCTTCCTAGTGTCAGTTCCCCGCCGGTTGGGAAGAAGTGAAAATGTTACAAGGGTGATGGCTGCTGCTGACAAGAATGCATACCTGTTGTGTGCCATAATGACCCAACCCAAGCTGTTGCAAGACAAGAAGTGTAAAAAAAACCAAAACCAAACAAAAACAAACAAAAAAAAAACCCACAACACTTTATATCTTTATACATATATTATTTATTTTTTATATCATTATGTTTGAGTTGGAAATTAGGTAAATGGAGTTCATCCATCCAAATTCCTCATACTTTTTCTATCTCATTAGCTCCATGGCCCAGACAAATGATAAATGCTTGTAATATTGCTGTGTTTTAAGTGCATGCTAGAGACTGGAAACGCATTGAACAGACTATTCAAGAAACGGTATTGTTCTTGTTCATTGTCATTAGTGGCCCATGTATTTTGATTCTTATGAGGTAATGACATATAATAACAAAGGTTATTTTCAAATCTTACTACAGATCTTTTGCTCAGCTCATTTCTATGGGAGATAACCACATGTATTGAGATAATGCACCAGATGTTATTCAGGGAATGACTATCAATTTGAACCAATATCTGTAAAATAATCTATTTTCCAAATGCAAATTGCTTTTTCTGCATGCCCTTTTCTTCCCAGCATAACCACCCTGTAAACCTCTGCCTTTCTAATGTGTCATTCCTAGACACTGCAAAGCATCAACTGAGAATTTCACTGGTGCCTGTCTGTTGTTCCCTTTTCAGTCTATGACAAATTTGTTTTATACATTCTGGCAAACATATATTTTACTTCTACAAACATTCATGAGGGTAAAGTACACAGATTCTAATTGTGATCTCTTACACCTTGAATACAGAATTGCTTTTGCTATGGCTTCTGTATTTAAACACAAACACACTAAAAATGCGCATTCATTCCTCTACGAATCCGCTGAAGGGTTAGGCAGTGCTTCTCACACTGCTTGTGAAGTCAGTGCTTGTGGGCTGGAGGGCCCCATTCCATTCCCATGATACCAACTCCTGGAAGTACATAGTGCACTGCTTTCATAGGACATTCGTTCTGGTACTGGACTACTACAGCCACTGAGAAGAAATTTTCCCTAAGAAAACCAGGCATCTGATGCTTTGGACTCTGCACCACAATGATTCAATGTGATTTAAAATGCATCTCCTCTTTCATCTTTTTCTCTACAAGTATCTTTATCGTTCATTGTTTTGAAAGTAACAGTCTTTTGTGAATTTCTAAAGCCCATCTAGCAATAAAAAGTGAATATTTGAAGGTTATTTTAAAAATGCCAAGCCAATATTTTTGCCTACAGGGCCATTGGTTGTGGAAACACGGTCAAAATATGCCTTAACTTAAAAAAAAAAAACAGGAAAAAAAAAGTCAGTAACAGTATTGTAGCACATTCTTATTGTAATTTCTGTTATCCCCTTCATTTCTAATGTCAAGGTTGGGGACACTTTAAAGAAGTCACCTGATTGTACCTATCAAGGTGTGTGATAGAATTGTATCTCCATTAAAGCACAAATATATAGGTGGAAATATGTTGCTGGTGGACAACAGACTGAACACAAGTCAGCAGTGTGCTGCTGCAGCAACAAAGGCAAACTGAATCCTGGGCTGCATCTGCAGGGACATTGCTAGCAGAGATAGAGTTGTGATCATCCCACTCTACTCAGGGCTTGTCAGGCTGCACCTGGAGTACTGTGTCCAGTTCTGGCCCCCCGAATTCAAAAAAGAAGTGGACAGACTGCAGAGGGTCCTAAGGAGAGCCATGAAGATGACCAAAGGGCTGGAGAACTTGCCCTGTCATGAAATACTGAAAGAGTTAAGTGTTTTCTCTCTTGTTCTTTTTTTTTACAGCAAGAACAGTCATTCACTGGAACAAGCTCCCCAGGGAGGTGGTACAGTCCCCATTCGTGGAGGTTTTCAAGCTGCAGTTGCACAGGGTGCTACATAAAATCATCTATGCTCCCTTTCCCATGAAAGGCTAGACCAGATGATATTTTGAGTTCTTTTCCAACCTGGGCTGTTCTATGATTCCATGCTTCTCTGATATGTGTATAAAGCAAAATTATAAATACAGCATATTTGTTTCTATAATGAGCAAGTACAGGAGTTATTCAGGCACACAGTTCAATTTCTGGATGCAAATAGTAACTAGAAATTAAACCCAGGAATATGTTACACATAGTTTTCAAAGCAAAATATGAACACTGGACATAGGCAATTAGGCATTCCCTGTGTTTTCTAGATGAATATGCAAATTTGACATTCAAATCAGACTTCTAAAAAAAAAAACTTCACACAAGCAAAAATGCTAAGAACATAAGCAGTCCAAAGTTTAAGCCTTTTTGCTCTAACTTTAATTACTTCTCCATAATTCAGTTAAGGGCAAGGCACTTTAGTAGGTTATCATTTTGCTCCTCCCAACTGTTTCAAAAGTCAAGTACAGTTTCCCCCGACAAAACATGCAGTGGATGGAATTTTTAGATGGAGAAGTTACAGCAGAGTAGCATGTAGAGAATTCATTATAGCTAGGGGAAGGAAGGCACTTGAAGAAGGTGACAGTACTGTTTGCATAATAGGTCTGCCTGGTGCAAACTGAGTGTAACTGCTGAACTGGCTTAATAAATTACACATGTTTTTCAGTAGCTAAAGAGAAGTATGCAGCAGGTTCCAGAAGAAAGGGGGCCAAAAGGCTGATTATATGAAGTAAAAAAAAAAAAATTAAAATATAGAATACACTGTTAAAATGTGCATTTACTAGCACAGATAGACATCTGTACTTAATGCATATTTATGGGACAAAAGAATCTAATGACCTATAATTCAGGGCTACAAGGCTTTCAGGATTGGAGGATGTGATGTACCTCTCCCCTCTCACAGGATTCCATGCAGCGCCTCAGTTAACCGGGGTCCCAAGTTTGGATTTAGCATTTTTCAGTGAGTGGTTTAAGTTCCTGCCCCATTCAAGTACAATTTTTTTCCATTGTTTGCAATTTCAATATTCTGCCCTATGATGAGATTTTTGCAGTACTATATTATAAAGCCATAGATTATCAAAACCTTTGAACAAAAGGCATCGTAGTCTTCTACAACACTTTAACTCTGCTTCAGGACTATTTTAAGGACTAAAACAGACCTGTGGTAGCATTTAGGTCTTGGAATTAACCACAGTGGAAGATCTATGTTGTTACTTCAAGGGAACTGTTTTTAATCTTTAGGTGTTGGACATGTATAAACAAGTGAATAATATCTGAATATGCTTACTAAATTTAAAGTAGGAAAGGAGTAGAAGAGGCGATACTTGTTGAGGAAACAAAGTTGTGTTGCTCCTTAAAGAAGAAGGGAGGGAAAGGGAGCACAGTGAAATAAAGATCAGGCTACGTCCACTGCACCTCTGGGTGCTACAAAATGCAGACTGAACCTGATTGTCAAAGATCTGACCAAAAGTCTAGTGAAGTCAATCTCTTCTCTTTTATTGGAAGGGCGGGGTTGGTCAGACTCAAAATTCCCCTTGGCTGATTGAAGCTACCTTTGGTGTGAAGTCGCTGCAGAACAAATTCAGCCTAGGATATCACCAGGGCTAGCAAGAAACCTAAAGAGAAGAGCAAAAAAAAAGCATTAAGTAGTCCCTTTTTATATATTCACACACACATACGTGTATATATAAAAATGTCCATTGGATCTCGCTAGCATTGGCAGTAACAAACCCTGTTATGAAGATACTGCTGCCCATGCGCAGCCTGGCGCTGTTCATCTCTCCCATTCACACACTACTTCTCTTTGTCTTTTGTTTTCTCAGGGATTTTATCAGTTCTAGAAAATGGACAGTGCTCTTATTGAGTGTCTTGAATCCAAAAGTCTATTTGATAGTCATTGCAGGCTTGATGTGCAGCAGTCTTTGTTAAGAAACACAGTGATCTTTACATAAACAGGCTGACCTTTGTAACTGGCATTTTGTCAGGACAGGCTGAAGGCAGGAGGGGGAGAGAAGAGGAGGGGGGAAGAGCCTGTGCTACTTGTTGCTGTAAGAGAAAGTATATTCTGAGGCAAAGAGGCAAACCTTTTGTTTTTATAACTGTGTAATGAATCATACATATGTCTACACATTTAACAGCTCCAACACTTGAAATGGATACTGTATTTTTTCTTTACTAACAATAATATCCTTCCTTCACTCCTTTTTTCCCCCCTCCCTAAAGAAAAAGATAATAAAAATCGAAGCAGGATAAATCATTGCTAAGATCAGACCACTCCACAGTTCTTCAGTATAAAAATGATAAAACACACTGACAGGAACAAACCAATGTGATGCCAGAGGAATCTCGCCGTGCTGCAGCTGCCGAACCTTTCACAAAAGATTCTGGAAACATAAAACTGGCAAGTGTACACAAACACTTTGCACTAGAGAGAACTGAGAGAAGACAAAATCTCCTCGAACAAAAAGCTCAACAGAAATGGCACAAAATCTTCTTTGGAAGACCACACGTAACACAATGGACAAGCGCTGGTGTAACACTGGTGGTCACTCCATACTGCCCGATGTATATATATACATCACGTTGGTCACCGTGCCTATGGACCGCGGGCATCGCGTTACTCGCACGCAGGGATGCCAGAGCTTTGGGCTGTTCCCAGACACGGGCTGGCTTTCACTTCACCCGTACCCGGCTCTCAGCCCTGCCATGCGTAGGGAAATAGGTTTTTATTAGCCATAAACCCGCCTGCCTGCTTACAGCACATGTGTAGGAGAGGGAACGGGGGAGGGGGTGGAGTGGACCAAGCTCCATAAATGCTGGCGCTGCCTCCCCCCCTACACACACACCTTGAAATTCAGCACGCACTCCGGAGCCACTATGCGAGGAAAAGGGAGATTTTATTTTTTTTTTTTCCACCCAGCCAGCTCGTGATTTCCATACCGAGAGCCCATAAGCGCCAGGAAGGGGAGGGAGGATGAAGGGGGGGATGCTTCTCTTACCCGGAGCTGGGATGGGGGGGCACGGATGATTAGCAGGAACATTTCCGCCCATCCCTCTCCCCCCCACCCCGCGAATGTTTATGGCTGCTGTGTCCGCCTCCCCGCGTCGCTCGCAGCAGCCGGTTCCTCACGCAAGGGCCCCGCCGCCGCGGGGAACGGAGAGCGGGGAGGAAAAAAAAAAAAAAAAGGATCTGGAACAAA
>WHYT01017419.1:515856-539884 GCA_009806455.1 Tetrax tetrax | reverse complement strand
ACTATTAAACTGCAGTGGTTTCTCTTATAACGAGGTGAGATCCTAAGGCCCGTCAGTCACCTTTACTGTAGCAGTCACATTAATAGTGATTAGAAAATTCTGCTAATTTGCAGTAGCACCTTCACTGCCACATCTACCAGCACTTGATTAATGAGCAAAACAGTTTCTAAGGTATTTATTATACATTGCCAAGTAAAGGACTTAAATCTGGGGAATCAGAGCACTACTCTGTAGCTTTAATCCCATATTATTCATGGCTACTGAGAACTCTGTAGAGCTAATTTAGCTTTCAGTACTTATAAATCTATTGGAAATAACTAAAAGACCTGGTTAACTGAGTATGGATGACCACTCCAAAGTCAAATTGGATTATCAAAATCCATTATAAATACATTTCTTCTTAATCTTACTTTTTTTTTCCTTTCTGTATTTAAAATCTATTTCTAAGGACACTTAACAACACTGGTGAAAAATACCGCTGCATGCTGAAAAATGGTATTGTGGATTGAGGTAGCAGTCCAAGAGTATATTTTTAATTAGCTATTTTTCACCTAAAACAATATTGATCGCATTCATTTGCAGTTTGAAGGACAGATAGATCAAGTATTTATTACAACAAATTCTATCTGGAATAATTTTGTTTGTTTTGTACCTAATGTGTAGCCCTGAAGGTTAGAACTGCTGAAATTTGAACATAAAGTTTATAGATAGATGTGTACTTCAGCATTTTGACAGTGATCACACCAGCACTTACGTTTACTTATAGGAAAGATTTAAAAACAGTGCAAGCAGAATGTCAGCATTCAACCTTTCATTCTTCCACCTTGAAATGCTGGCTCATCTACTGGGCAGAGTTGAGACCAACCCAACCTCTTTTCCTTGAGAATGTGTAGATGCTTGGCATTTCTTGGATTAATTGCCTTATTCCTATTTCTAATGAAGATGCTTGTTCATGTAAAGCAGCAATGTTTATGCAAGTAGAGACTCATCTTGCTGCCAGCCTCTGGAGACTATGAATTTCTTTCACACAGAGCCATTAGCTGGTGATGGCCATTAGTTGGTGATGTTCTCTTTTTTAATCACTGCTCCTGTGGGATACGCATCTGACTCATTGGCTTAAAAAATAAAAGCTTTAGTAACTTACTAAGTACCCTTTAAACTATCTGTTAGCATATGTTTATTGGATTGATTCACATTAGTTGAAGAGACAGCAGTGACTTTTCTGAAAGGTACTCTTATTTAGGAAACAGTTTAATTTCCTCATACTAGTCTTCACTAGGCAAAGCCTAAAACATTTTATTTTTTCTCAGTCTTTCTGGATTAAAAAAAAAAAAGAGGCTATACCAAAAGAAAACCTATGTTCCTCATACTTAGAGAGATGGCAGTGTTCTGTAATCTCTAATAGATGATGTGTCTCTCATTCTGCGCTGAAAAGATACTAGCTGAAATTTTAAAGCTTTTCAGCATTAGCTTAGCACCTTTCTACTAAATCAGAATGCTTTTTTTTTTCTCTATGAGCTACAACAAGAAATAGTATTAATTTTGTACTGATGTGGTTTTAGACTATCATGTAGCTAAATTAAAACAGTAGGGAGATCATAATTTGTGATGAGACTCTAAAGCCCAGGCTTTCTTTCCTCGTAATACAATGTTCACAAGAAAGACATCTTTTGGCAGACAGATTTTTTTTTTTTTCTCCCTAATTTTGCAATTCCTTCTCAACTTGTCAAAAATCAAGATTTACAAGGAAGCTTTGGTGTTATATTCTTATGAAATAGCAGGCTGCCCAGTACACATGACATAATTATTACTTGTACAATCAAACTTTGTGTATTATCCATCTTGAGATGCAATTAGGTCCAGACTGGCTTGCTGAAGCTTGAATCTTTGCGCAGTCAGCCATAAAGTCCCTACTCTCACTATAAAAAATTTATAGCTGTAACATGAACATTTAAGAGGATCTGGCTACTGCCCATATACTAGCTACAGGCTGAGGATGTTGCAGCAAAGGGACTTATGAAAAGTCATGCAACAGTTTACAGTAGGATCAGATGTAGAACCATGGTCTCTTGAATCCTCTATGAGTCCCGCCTAGGGAGCTTGCACAACAGGTAACAAGTTATTTCTGACACGAGGACAGCAATGGTGCAAGTTTGGTTGTTTTTTGTTTTTTTTTTTTGCTAGCATAAATAAGTAAGTTAAGGCTTAGGAACCTGAAAGTAGTTTTAACCATTCATTTACACTAGCTGAAAACCAGCTACACCATCTGTGAAATCAGCTGTAAAAGTCTGGAAGACTTTTGTCTGAAAGACTTGACAGAAGAGCAAACAAAAACCACTGCCATTCTTTTGGATATCAATATTAAGGAATAAAATATAGAAAATAATCCATTATTATTACAATGTATCCAGAAAAGTGCACTGAAAGAAAAATGTCATGCCATTAGATCTCTATGGAGATTATTTCTAACTGCTGGTCTAAACTGTAACCACAGACTTTCAGATAGAAAATAAAATCAAGAAGCGTGTAAATCCTTGATCAGGTATCACTTAGCTAAAATTACAGGGCTATATCCCATGCCTAAGCCAGAGCCCAGAGAAATTAATTCTTAGAAATAAAAAAAAACAACCTCATTATTTTTGTCAGAATATTTTGAAAGATTAACAGGATTATGGATTAGATTAGGTAATATCTGAGGGCATGAAAGTACATGGAATTAGGCTGTAAGCTGGATTTTGTAAATATGTTCTCGTTACAGTCAACAGAGTCATTGTTTCTTTGGCCCTCTTAAAATCAGAGAAGAGCTACACACCATTATTTTTTTCTTTTCATTATTGTGCAAACAATATTATTACTTCAACAGCTTTACAGAAACTTCTATTTTTGTCTGAGACTGACAATTTCTTTCCTCTCCATCCTCTTCTGAACACTTGTTGCAGGATCTCCAGCAACAGAAATTTTAAGTACCAACAAAAATAGTCAGCCATTTCTTTAATAGAACAAATATAATCCTTTTTATTTGATGATATATTTGTCATCCAATGATTTGAAAGTACTCTATAGACATAAATTGTTTAAGCTTCACACTACCCTTCTTTCCTAATCTTATGAACAGTAATTATAATTAAAGAAGGCTAAGGGACTTGTCAACGCTTATACAGTAAAATCAGAGGTATACTTCAAGGTAACTCTGCTCCAGGTACTCTCCTTCCTCTATAAACTGAATCTTCTTCAGCTCAACAATCTGTTAGTGAGGAAGATTTCCTCCCACCCCATCTCAGTTCAGCCTGATACGAATCCTTCTGCATTAGGGAATAGTTGTTTATATTTGGACTGATCCTCAGACTTGAACACCTGGGACTAAAGCCTTGGTGTACAACTTGTAAATAGCTGCTTCCTCGCATTCTAGATGGCAACAACTGAAACAGCCCTGGGTTTTATAACCAGTAGAAGGATGAAATTAAACATGTAAGAGCTGTTTGTTGCTCCGATGTAGCTTACTGGATATAGATAACTTATATTATAGAATCATAGAATGGTTTGCGTTGGAAGGGACCTTTAAAGGTCATCCAGTCCAACCCCCCTGCAAGGAGCAGGGACACCTTCAACGGGATCAGGTTGCTGAGAGCCTCATCCAATCTGGCCTTGAATGTTTCCAGGGATGAGGTATCTAGTATGCACACTATTTTCATAGCCAACTGATACTTAGCTGATAAATTGGGCCAGAAAACTGTCTGGGGACTAATACTTATGGGTGAAAGGGAGACATACTGCTAGAACTCATACTTCATCACTTTCCAGTGATAGTTTAATATTTAATTTTAGGGTATACTCTTTGCAAATCCTAAGGATCTACTTAATTGCCATTAAAACACACATAGCAGAGAGTATTGAACATTTTTAAGTTAAGTGTTAAGCTTTAAAAAATTCCAGTAAGCTGGAATGTGAGTTTCTACATATCTATCTCCTGATAGGATTTTCTACAAACTCGAATGCTTCAGTATGCTAAATTTTATGTCACAGTGATACATGTCAGCCTGCGCCTGAGAAAGTACTGGACCAGAAACTCTCCCTATTCTTTTCTTTTGCTGTAGCTCAGATCTCAAACTTATTCAAAGAGAGCTTGTGGCATCCTGGATGTCAGTCAACTGAAATGCAGGACTTGGTCAGGGTCCTTACTTAGGCATTCCAGAAATTAACTTAATTTTATCTCCTAGTGTGACTGATGGATGTTACCTGCCAAGGGCTTAGATACTAGCCTCCATTTAAAGATGAGGAACCGAGACACTATGAGGACTACGTGTATTTCTCCCTCTCTGTTATGCACCTGCACAATTTATGTTTGAGGCACTCAGGTGCTTTCATAAACCACATGCTCTACCTTTCCACGCTTGAGGAGCGTGGCTCCTCCTGGCTCATGAGCACAGAAAGAGGGCTCAAGCACCCAGCATCTGCAGCCAAGTCAGGAGCCCAGCTGTGGCACAGTTACCTCCAGGTGAAGATACGTGTGACCAGGCGCAGGGTCCACCCAGGGAGTCCAGAGCCGATGCTGGGGCAGGGGCAGTTACACCAGCACCACCCAGGGGAGCTCGTGGTCAGCTCCCAGGGGTGGTTGCAGCCCCCAAATGAGGCCAGTCAAGGCCATCGAGACCCATTTGTGCACGCAGGGCCCTGACAGTTAATTTCTTCCCTTCAGTGTATTCGTTGCAGGAACAGAATCACTCTTTAAGGTAAGAAGACTGAAATTGCAATCTGCAGACGCTGCCATGTGTCATCAACTAAAACACATAAGGATCTGTTTGCACAGGAGGATGAACTTAGATTAACAGCTTGAAAAAGCACCTGAAGGAATTTATACATCATGATCTGGGCAGCAAAGGAAAAAATTAGGTCTTTTACAAATATCAAGCATTAAAACAATTACCTCGGTACACCTGACAGTGTGTATTTCAAGAGCTAAGGAGAGCGGCACTAGCTGTACCGGGATGCAATAGAAAACACGTGGGTACATCCAATTAAAGGCTCACAGGCACTTGCAGGAGTGAAATTCTGCAGGGACGGAGCGAACACCTAGGCATGTTTTGTGGGGAATAGCTGTAGCCTGCAGCAATCAACTCTCATGGTCCAGACAAGCCCGACGATGGCTGCAGAAGTCGGGCTGACATATGGTCTCTCTTTCTGTGGGTGCATTTTATTTTTGCTCCTCTTTGCTAAAGGCTGGGATGAGGGAAAAATAGCAGGATTGCTTTTACAAAAAAAAAAAAAAAAAAAAAAAAATCAGACATCCTGTTTGTTCTTTGACTCAGCTTTCAAGGACAGAGTTACAGGGGTCTTGTCCTTGTCTCACATGGAGAAGAGAGAAGAAAGGTGAAAGCTGTCAGTGGATGAAGCTCTATTGGAAGAAATAAAAGGTTTTGCTTTAGGGTGCACATTGTTGAAGCAGGTATCGGGAGCTGATATGATGATCCCATTTATTTCAAGCCTGGAATGTAAAACTCCCTCAAGGATGTTAGACATAGAATTTTCAGATTCACCGACATACCTGCTTTTGAGTCTCTGCTGAGGACAGTTCCTAGGTCAGGACTTATTGTAGCTCACAGTGAATAACAGAGAACAAGCTGATTCAACCTCCCTCATTGAAAATCATCTGTTGACAAATACATTTTGTCTATCCAGATGCCTTCTGCTTGCATAACGGCACAAGCTGTACCCTGCAGCTCATGTGTACCGGGTCTGGTGGCAGGGAGAACTCTCCATTCTTTAACTCCCCAACCCTCTGTTCTGTTTCTTTGTTCTGCTAAATGTACATGGTGGCTCTCCTGTTACTGCACCAGCCTTCTGGTGGTTCTCAAAATGCATGAAAGCCAACCACTGTCGAACAGCTGCCTATGAGCACAGGACAAACTAGTCCACCTCAGATCAGGATAAAGGATAGTCCTTTAGCTATCCTTCAGGAAGCTCAGCTTGGGAGAGTTTATTCTGTGGATCTGAGTATCTTCCTTTGAAGAACAGAATCCATGCGGTGGCTGAGAGCAGAGCAGAGCACAAGTGAGATGCTCTTTTGCTCTCTGCTGTACCTTCTTCCTCTGTAGCTGATACTGATTGCAGCACTTTCTGCTCTTTCCTTCCACAGCATGTCATCAGCTTCATGGCTGTTTCATTTATACTGGAGTGTGTGAGAATTTCAAGGACAGGTATCTCCCCAGATCTCATTCATTTAAAGTTGTTAACACGTAAAAAATTGCTTTTTGGCAAAAAAAAAAAAAAAAAAATCAATGATAAAAACACAGAGTTCTTACGAGTAGGTCCTGTGGTGCTTTACAAAGGTGGACAACATGATCATCACACTTCAGATGGGGAAGTGAAAGCGAAGAGACACAAAGTGATAAAGCCAGGGTCTTAGAGCAGATAAAAGTAATCTCTGAGACTCAGACTATTGCTTTATTCTTCATGTAAAATTTCTTGCCATTTTTCAGTGTCAAAATAACTTTGAAAAAAATGGTCCCAACTTATCTTGCCTTCTTTGAGCTTCACCGCTTTCCATCCAGCTGCAGTGAATAAAATGGTGTTTCTTGCCATCGATCCAAAGTCAAAGCCACTGGGAGAATTTCTGAGAATTTAGTTTAATAGAAGATAAAGAATTTACTTAATTCTTGCTTTCCGTGATGTGCAACCTAAAAGAAATATCAAGTGTACCCTGTTACACCTAGTATTGTACTTCACCATAAGTAGTAACTTTAAAATCCCTAAGGTTTACAAGTGAATGGAAGGATGGAGTATCAAAAACCTCATAAACGGTAAAATTATGATATTACTGAAATCTAACTACCTACAAACAGACTCAATTGTATCCTCTCCATCTGTTCTCAGATTTTTTTTTTTTTGTTTCTTTCTAAAGGGCTATATACTTATTAACTATTATTTTCATTAGTTCAAAGAAAACTAGGCTTTGCATTTTGCATAAAAATCCACCATCTTAGAGACATTAAGGTTTCTAACACTTGTGAAGAGATTATCATACTGTTTTCTGGTAAGTTACTCATTCCTTTCCTTTGAAAGGACATATCTGAGAATAACAATCTTAAATTTTTATTTCATCACTGTGGGAAGTTGCAGCCAGGAGAATCCCACTTCAGCACAGAGGATTCTCATCTTTGCATGGAGAGCTGGGATATTTAGCATTTTCACAGAATTCTAGTGAGCATAAAACCCAAAGGGCTTCAGAAAGATCCTGGTCGTCTGCATTTCCACTCTCTGAAGAAAACCTCTGAGAAGCAAAGCGAAAGAGGGAATGACAGAGGCAAGGCTGTGCTCATTTCTGTGATGTTGACAGAAATTGCGAGGGCATTGTTCCATGTGTAACAGAGGAGAGGGCATCTCAGACCAACGCTGCAGCACCTCCCAGACTTGGATAATAGAGCAAGATGTTGAAAGAAAACCCCTGACCTTAGTAAAAGGATCTGTACATTTAGCGTACAGTTATTTTGTTTTGCTTTTTGAGAACTGCAGGTGTAGATGTGGCCCAAAAAAGGTACTAATGATGCCTAACATCAACTTTATTGACTCATATAAGAGGTTACTCCACTGGTGAACCAGTAGGCAGTGATCTACTTAGCAGCTGTATCTCTACTGCATACTAGCACATCTGTTCTATGCACCACTCTCACGTCTTAGGAAAAAAAAAAAAAAAAAGATTGCACACAGTGAGGTTACCACAGTTTTCTAATTTTTGTCCTTGAGAAAATTTTATGCTGTTTTACGAAGGAATTAAACGTATTGATTTGCTTTTTTCTTAAACATTGCTGTCTACACATCTGGGTTTGCCCTGTATTATTCTGTATATCTTAGTATAGACAATATATCAATTCATGTTCTATCAGCAAGAGAGCTTAACCCAGAAATCAAACAGACACTTCCGTTTGTACTATTTTAGGTACAGTAGCTTAGTGAGTTCATAAACTACCTACATGTAATACCTATGATTCTAATTATATACAATTTCTAATATTAAGAAAAAGAAAGACTGAATTTGATGGGGTTTGCCCTACAATAGGATGACAACAAAAAGCCTACAGACTTCCTGTGTTCTTGTTCACAGCTGAAGCTTGATGAAATTTGTCCCAGTGGCCACAATATTTGTTTTACGCTTGCCAGTACTATCTTCTCAGATGATGTAAATCATAGAATCACAGAATGGTTAGGGTTGGAAGGGACCTTCAAAGGTCCTTCTAGTCCAACCCCCCTGCAAGGAGCAGGGAATGAATGGATTTTACCAGTCTTCATCACCCTTTGGATTTTCATGAAAGCTAGGACTTAGCTATAGTATTTCCAGAAGACGCTGAGTCAAATTCATTCTGCATTAACGCCAGTGAGGAGACAATAGATTTCTAACAAAGAAGAATTTAGCCCATTATGCTTCTTGAACTCAGTCTAACCTCAGATTTTAGAAGAAGGACTGAAAACTTATTAGCATTTGCAAGTGAAAGCTGGGTGAAACTCTGAGGACAACAGAAAGTAGTTGTGCTGAGCACCTATACCTGGTAATTGTCCTCTACGCTAGCACCACTTAAAAGAGGCAGCATGTTGACACAACAGTTTGGTCTAAGGGTCTTCTCTACAGGTTGTCTTCTTCACTTTAAAATCCACCATCTTTGTTACTTAACAGGTGTTCATTCATTTTTCAGTTCTCACATGCACCCTGAAAACAGCAGGTGCCCTACCACAAATGTAATGCAGATTGTTCCTCCCTGGAGTTCTGTGACTGCCGTTGTAACCACAACCTTTGTATGTTCCACATGCCTATAACAGGCTTTTAAAAATGTTTTCGAGGCATTTGCATTCATTTGAGAATTTGAGTATTTTAAATTTTGAGATGTTTTTCACACTTAGCCTGGAATTTTTCTAAATTATCTTTTAATAGGGAATACATATTTAAATCCCTCTAACAGCTTAAAAAAACCTTAGGTTTCATCTTTTCGTGCTTCAGTTCCTTGTTAAATTGATGTAAAAGTTTACTTCTCAAGAGTGTTGAGAATTAATGTTATGTAGACTGATTCTACAATGACTGGACAATAAAGACAAGTGGATGAGTATCGGTTAGAAATGCACACATTATTTTACTCTCCCGGAGGACTAGCTTTATATTTATACTCTTTTGGAAAATACCTTCATATATCTTTAAAACAAGGTGATTATTTTCTTCTGTAACTACACAGGTTCTCTAAAAGTGTTTTGCCAATGGTTAATTTATGCCATGCCGTGAGGTTGTAGCACTAAGGCAAGCACAGAGCAGGGCTTTTCACTATTCCTTTTGAAGTGCTCATTTGTTCTAGTTTTAGAAAGATGATACGTATACAAAGTAATTCACTTTCCAATTCTAATATTATCACTTTAAATTCAAAAGGGACTCAATTAGTCATCATTATGGTTTAATGGCCAGAAACACTGAGTGTTAGTGAGCACCCGAAAAAGTAAACTCCTACCTCTTGTAATTTAAACCATTACATGATTTTTTTTGGATAGAAAAAAAAAATGTAGGAACCACAGAACCTTATGTCTTAGCCAGCATTTTTATAATAGCAGTAGGTATTAAAATTAAAATTCTCATTATGACCTTTGTAGCTTCACATAATGTAAAGAAATTATATCCAGGGTCTTCCCGGTCTATGAAAAGGATGATGGAGGGGAACAAGTACACTGTGCGATATATTTTCCCCTGATTGACGGGAAGAAGAGGGACAGAAGCATTTGTGGATTTTCACTCCGTAGTGATGCAAAAGCAGGCTGGCCTGCCTGGCAGCGATTAGCATGTCTTCTTCATTCACACTGAGCTAACTTTTAACAGGAGATGGCAACCAAATGATCATCATGGCTTTTACGGGCCAGGAGAGCGGTCTATTCCTTTTCAGTTTTGCATCAGGTCTGTGTATGCTTTTCCACATGTGTTGTGAAGGTTACACAATAGTGTAACCTCACATGCATGAACTTCAACCTGTAAAAGAAAAAAAGAGAGAAGGTATTAATATGTAGGGAGAAGGTATTGAAACTCCATACAGTATACACAGATCTGCAGGCTTTTTGCATGTAAGCGATTGCTTGAGAATATAAATAAAAGTTACAGAGTTCTTTGCTGTAGCCTCCTGCAATTTCATTTTGAAAGGATTTATAAAATTAATGCAATCTGTGTTTTATGACCATAAACCACAGCATGGTTGTAATAATTTATGGTTACAACTCAGTGCTTTGGCGTATTCTCAGCATGAAATATATGAATAGGGTTTGGTTTTGTTTTTTTTTTAGTGAGATTACTTACATACTTAGTGTTTGCAGAATCAGGTCCAAATCATGTTATGATTACATTTGTGCCTAAGAAGACAATAAACCATAACTATTTCTTTGGTTGTATAGACAGATTATTCTATTTTCAGACTGTAAATTTGTGTTGGTTCATATGAACTTCCATGCTCTTCTGGAGGCAGTTAACTTCCTGCAGCCGATATGTTTATAATCTGTACAAAAACTCTTTGGAATACTAATGTATAGAATATATGCACAGAGCATATTTATTCAGCTACACCATTTCCATTATAGTGGATGGACAGTACTGAGTATGTACTTGCAGAGCTGCTGGAAACATCGTTCATTTAGGGTGTCATTACAAATAAGATTACTAATAGTAAAGAAAAACCTTCTGCTAAGTAAAAAAAGTCATAGCAAAGGGTACTGTAAAAATGTCCCAATGAGTGTGGTTTTGAGTGAATGTGAATTAAAAAATGTTTTTGCCCTGAAAATTCATCAGGTGGAAAAAGGAAAGCTCTCACACTAAGACATTTTAATTAATTCTGTGCTGTTTTACCTTACACTGAAAACTAGAACTGATTGCTTCTATAGGAATTTACATGACTTTTGTAATTTCTGTATTTCTGAGAACTTCCATGTTTTTGCATAGATGTTTTCACAAAATCTGAGCAGGATATAGAACCATTGTCTCATTTCACAGGCATGGGACTGGGATACAGAGAGAAACTGTGGCTTGTCTTCACTGGGTCCCTACACAAGGCTATGGTTAATATTTGATTTTTGATTGGGCACTCAAACAATTATTTAGGCTCAATTTAAATAGTGTTTCTGGGCTGATCCATTGGGTTGGAGTGAAGTGGACTGCAAGTGAAGTGCTGCTGTTAGGGATACTCAAAATTGTAGCATCTGGAGCTTGAATAACTCATTGAACTCATCACTGTGGGTAGCTCCAGTGCTCCTGATAAACGCAGTCGCTCTTTGGCTACTCTAGTTTGAATAGAATAACGTGAGTCTGTTAACTACGTTTGTAGTGAAGACAAGCCATTAAGTGACCTTTCCAAGGACATAAAGAAAGTAAGCAATCTGCATCTTTTGAATCTCATCTGTTTTCTACCCAATATCTGAACTGCCACCTTATGCATAGCCATTGCTGAACGATTTTGTACTGATGCGAAGAGGCAATAAGTCTTGTGTTGCACATTTTTCATTAATGACTTGCATTATGGGAAAAAAAAAAAAAACAAAAAACCCCACAACAATCCCTCCCCTGACAATCTGTGAAGGCTTCCCTTCAACAGTAAATATTATCTCTGATGATGTTAATGAAGACATTAGTTTCACCGCATTTGAAGTACTGAAACACTCCACGGTTAACTAGCCTAGTGGGGTTTATGCTAATGTGAAATGTAATAAAGTAGAGGCCACTATCTCTTTAAGCTGAAAGAAAGGAAACTTGTTTCTACTTCCAAGGGATGCCTAGTGTGTGCTTATCTAATTGACTGTGTATTTTGTCTAGGTGTTGAGGGAAAGCTAAGAGAATGAAGGCTCTAAGTCCCCAGTGGAAGCATGATATGGCGATGCAGTGCCGGTGCTGAATTGTTCTCTCTGATGGCTCTATGGGAGTGGATAGCACTGAGTCTTCATTGCTGGGTTTTAGCAGTTGCTGCTGTTTCGGATCAGCATGCCACAAGCCCCTTCGACTGGCTCCTCTCTGATAAGGGACCCTTCCATCGCTCACAGGAATACACAGATTTTGTGGACAGAAGTCGACAGGGATTTAGCACAAGATACAAGATTTACAGGTATGAAGCAAAGGGAAAGCAATTGCAGAGATATCATCCTTAGAAGTTGTAAACTATCAACAAGGGTTTCCTTAAGGGAAAGTTTCAGATGTGGGAACAAACCCATAGACACAAAATTCATTGCTGAAATATATGCACGACCGTATATGCACTGTGTACTACGGAAATGCCTGCTTGTGTTGTTTCTATTTCGTTTAAAGAACTTTTGGTAATTGATTATGTTGCATTGGAAAACATTGTTGTTTACTACCTACCTCTACTTTGCTCTAGTGACATACTAAAAAATGTCCTAAGATATTCAAACATCATCTTTGATTGCAGAGGGATAAGGTGGAACACCCTGATCATGCAGCAAGATCCAGTTTAATTGCTTTCAGAGTGGCCTAAGACATAAGCTGAGCTTAAGAATGAAATTGTGCCTCCACGGGTACTGATGGCAAAGCATGGACTTCATTGTACAAATCGGGGAATTTCAAAAGTGACTCAAAAAGTTTCATATTGTATCAGTGTTTTGAGAAGCAGTTTTCTCATCCCCGAGGGACTGAGCAATAAAAGCCACTGTGAGTTTCTCCAGAAGTTGCAGGTGTTTGGTCCATCACAAAATGCAGCATTAGGCTGGCCCAATTCAGACTGAATCGGGGGAGAAAGAAAAAGAAAAAAGGGAAGACTTAAAAAATATAGGTCTGCTTGAGGATTTGTGCCTTGCTGTAGAATTGCTTTCATGATACATTTGTAACCTGTTGTTTTCCACTCTTTTCAGACAGCACTGTGAAATATCTTCTTAATCATTTGCAAGAGGTACAACTCAGTAGCACCCAATAGGTTTATCAAGGACATGGGAATGAAAAAGAGAGTTCAGTTTAAAGTAGCAACCTAACGGCAAATAGAAAGAAGGGGAGAAATGAGGGACCATGAGAGATTAAGAACCGAGAAAACAAATCTATAAGCAGAGAGATTTTTTTTCACTTCATATTGTTACAGATCCCTCCTGGCAGTAAAGAGAAAGGGGTGGCAGCAGGGCAATACAGGACGGGTTGTTGACTTCCCTCATAACTCTCCAACCAATAAACACAGACCATTTTGGTACAGAAACACACTTGCTGATTATGTTTAAAACCATGGAACAGTCTGCAAATTCATACTTGTTCTAAACTATTATTTCCTACTGGTATCCAGCTCTTTAGAGGAAGGTGAGGTGTATGCCTACAGGTATACATCATCCTTGAGTTCCATGTCCAGTGGCCTGTGACAAAACTGCTGGTCTCAGTCCGTAAAGGTTTTAGTTTTAAGGAACTTGCTTTATTTTCCTTTCCTAAATACATGCAGTAGAGGGCACTCTGTTGCAGGTCAATTTTGCAGAGGGCTGCTTTGCCTTATATAGAGAAATTAAACACATTTTGAAAATGAAGGGTGATTTGGAAATATGCTTGATGAAGTGGCTTGTCTTAACAGAACAGTATTGCCCAATATTTACTGCATTTTAAAAGCCAGCTGTCAGGACCAATAATGTAAAGCCAATAATGCAGAGGCTGAGGCAGCATATTTTATTCCTATTATTCTGTATTAGTCAACACTGAACCAAAATTATCTTGCTAAAAACATGAAAGATGGAATTGCATTTCATTTCAGCTCTTTCAGTCAGGTCTTTGAGAATTTTTGTCTTCTCAGCCATCATTACAGAAACGTTGTTTGGTTTTATAGATCTGTAATTATGCCTCTAGTATTTATTTGGGTTTGTGGACAGGTTTCAATTGACATTAATTTACACAATTCCACAGAAAGTGTTTCTTGTGTCTATTTCTATCCTTTGCCTACTCCCTTCAAGAAATGAGCTGAGAAGTCAAAAGAGGCACAAGCCACCTGAATCAAAAGAAAAGCTGTAGTTTTTGATTTAGTCCTCCAAACACAAGCCTTACTGCAAAGTTTCCTTGTAAAATATGGTCCCATTAGCAAGTAGTGCAGAACATGGTGACCTTGTTACGAACCACACACTGTAAATTTAATCCCTGTTACTTTTCTACGAGCTTTTCCAGGCTAAAGGATCTGGAGTCTAATTGGCCTGCTCGTTCCCTCACCTATCTTTTACCTAATGAAAACGATCCCTCAGGGACACCATTCTGATTTGGATGGAGAGGTAAGGAAGGGGAAAACACAGGCTTGCACTGGCGCAGCGGAATCACAGTACCAAGAAAGAAAGGCACCATTCCATAGAGTGCTAACAGGAGGGCCTCCTGTCCCTTTGCTCCTTCCACGTTTCCAGAGCAATGGCATCCAAGCCATATGCAGAAGATGACCCATTGTATCTCCCTGCCAAAACCTAACAAGTACTGCTGCTCACAAGGAACTAGCTCAGGATGACTGACCTAACACTGGGACCGGGCGTTTAAAATTAACTGGAATTAAGTGGTCTCAATCAAAATAACACAAAACCATCAGTGGGTTGCACATACTGCATGTAGTACTTTCAAATACATCGGAGGAGATTTCAGCAGGAGGCTGCTGTATAACTTTTTCCAACAATGGAACAATTATGCAGTGACTAAAATTATATTTTCATTCCCATTATTTTTTTCCCTCCTTCGGCTGTCTCAGGAGAGGCAGTAATGATGTGGAAAAAATAAAATTTCAATTAAATCATAAACTTAACAAAAAAAATCAAATTTCAAAATATCATTCAACATTATGATAAAGATCATATTAACAAGCAGAAAATACATGTTACTCTGCTTTTGGTTAAATGGAGGAATGCATATTTTTTGTAAATACCAAAGTGTCGTAGATGAAAGCCTTTAATCTGCACCACTGATTGACACTGATTTGAACAGGATGAAGGTACCAGGATGAAGGCCCAGGAAAGGTCTAGAATGATCAAAATCAAGATAATAGGACAGACAACTGGAAAAGCATGTATTAAAGAGAACAACAAAGAATATTAACATGAAGATTACTTGAAACTTGATGGAAACACTGGCATTATTTCCAGCTATTGAGTAAAACAATGCTGCACTACTTGTTTTATTTCTGTCATTTGGATGATAGGAGACAGATTAATTTTTTAAGTTTAGTTTCACCTAAACATATATGGCAATTGCTTTCCATAACATCCAGCAGCCTTATTTTCTTTTCAATTATTAAATTATATAACCTGTTTGCATCTAAAATAGATGGAGTCCAACTTTTAGACTAAAACATTTAAGAAAAATGTATCACTATATGGCCTCAATGCTAGCATTTATATTTTCTGCCTAACTCTTTGTATGCCAATGAGGCAAAAAGCAACTGGTTTGTATCCACTATAAGCAAGCATTCATCTGACTCTGAGTCTGCTATAAATCGCAGAGAGGAAGCCAAAAGTTGGCACTGAGGAGCACACTTATTAACTGAGCCAAATTTCTTAGGAGAGGTCTTAACTTAAACATCATATGTTTTTTCAAGATAAGTTACACTTTACCTCATCTCCCTATCTAGCCTTCAGAGCATAAACCAACCATGTGATAAAACCAATTAATGCATAAATTATGGGAAGGTAGAAGTAGAAAATCTACTGTCACCTATATTTTTCTCTCTACATTAAGGATCAGTTATGTCCATGGGCAAACAAGCTGATTCTGCAGCGTGCTGAGCTCCCCAAGGAGAGGAGCTTTCAACACTACAGGACAGAGCTGAAAGAGACAAATATATAAGTTATAATGTTTTAATCAGGTATTGCAGAACGCTAAATAATTGCAATTGATGTTACCGACTTTGTTATAGGTTGGGAGTGGTGGGCTGGTGATGTTGATTATATGGCAATGTGGTATTCCCTATCATTCTTTGAGGGACATATCCTCCTGCAGGAAATTTAATAACTCTCACGCTTTTTGGTGGCATTCGTTGCCACTGATCTATGAAGAGAAATGCCAGGAAAGCACCTGGATAGCTGCTGAATGCCTCGAAATTACTGGGAATGCTGTGTCAATATTTTATGGAAGGTGGCTCCTGTAGTTAATATCAGTAAATATTTTGGCAAGGAAAGCCGAGTTTATAATTTGTTATTTTATACACAATGGGAGTGCTGTGCCTCTTATGGAAATCAGCTACCCAGACAAAGGAATTTAAATCCAAACAGAATGTGAAGAGAGGTTACCAGGATGGAAGGAGTGATTGTGAAATTATGCAAAGAACCTACATTGTATCAGAAGAGGTAATTTCTACAGAGATAGGGAAGTATTCATGCTATCAAATCAGGTCCTGAGGAAATCTCCTCAGGGATACTGCGTAGTTTTGTTCAAGCAAAATGATTTAGAATTTGAAACAGATGTGAAAAATCAGGGGAAGGAAAAGCCTAGCTTTTTCTTTTAAGGTGGAAATGTTTGTCACAATTGGGGGGGGGGAAGAAAAAAGGAAAGAAGATCTGAAAGAGTATACAACTCCTGTCAATATTTATATCATAAAGTGAGGTGAGCTATTTAAACTAAAAGCCACCACTGTCATAAAACCAAATTGGTATAAACTGTCTATGAATAAATTTAGTCTGGCAATTTCAAAAAAGGTTTTTAATCATTAGAGTAAAATAGTTCTGGGACATACGAAGTTACAAAACCTTACCAATCCTGTGAAAAGAGGAAAGACTTAATAGATACAGGTTTTAGTAACCATTGCAATCCCTTTGAGATAAGTATCCCTAATAAGCGTAGCTACTAGTCTGCCAAAGGGAAAAACCAGAATCTCCTAAAGAACTGAGTAGCTTTGTCAGCACGGTATTTGTGCAGCTTGAGCAGCGTCCTTTAGAGGTTGGTTTAAAAGGGATTGTGTTTGTTCATGAACAATTTAAAAAAAAAAGGACTAGAACGTTGGTTCTAGTTAACATTGGTTTTGCTTTTTATTCCCTATCAACATACTTTAGCCCACAGCTGTGATTAGACTTCTTCACACAGGTATACTCCGAACAGACAGTGTTAACAAAACACCTGGGGCTTCAGTTGTGGATGTACACATCAACACACCCCGATCCGCAATTTTCACCCCAGCGTACAGTCTGGAATGACATTTCCTTCTGCTCTTGCCGAACTTGCTTTGAACTAATAATTTAGGAATTTTAAAGCATTGAGAAGAACTAATAAAACATCTTCAACTATTTCTTCTGATATAAATGTTTAGTAAAATGGACAGCTGAAAAGAGATGTCTGCTGTCACACCTTTCAAAAGTCTAAGGAAACAATGGAATGACATTTCTTGGAGCTGTTATTTCCTATACATTTGATCACACTCTAGATGTCAACATCACTGACAATTTTTTGGAAGGGCCCATTTGGTACGAGAGGCATCAAAGCTGTTGTCTTTTTAAAATAAGACCGCTTCTTTGGAAACTGAGACAGGAGCTCATTTCTCAGCCAGGGACGCCAGTCTCCTTAACACAAAATATCAGATACAAAACCCACGGAAGGCGAGGGAGGTAGGGACAGAGGACTGGAACAGGATATATCAAAGAAAGAAATGAGGCAGATTACTACTGTAGAAGTTGAGTAAGAAATGGGCTGTAGTCAGCAAACTGTAACGCTAACGGGTGACGATGAGGTAGCTTTCAACAGGTAGCTTAGCAAACTGGTCAACCATTGCCTTCAACTCTTCAGAGCCTTTGCTTCCTTGGGCCTTTAATTGTATGCACAGCATCACTGCTGGGCAACTGAGACCAGGGATTATAAATATACCAAAGAGCAAACAAGTTTATCTTCCACAATTGCCGTATCAATAGGGAATATGTAGCAGGAACAGTTCTGTCTGCCTTTTCCAGAAATTCACTGTATCAAGTAAATTGCTTCTGGCCTGCGTTATAATTGGCCAGTTTGCTTTAGGGAATTTTCCATTCAACCTGCTGGATAAAAGGTACCGTAATGGGATGGATCATCATTCTCAGAATGTTTACAAAAGGCTAGACTGCTGAATGCACAAAGTCCTCTTTCTAAATCCAGTGGCCTGTAGGCTGGGAACGGAGAAGAACAGTTCAGAGACAGTTTCTGGGATAGTGTGTGGATAGATTTCCACTGAAAAAAACAACACTTGTAGTGGCCTCATTATTGCAGGCAGTATATATATATATTTATATATATATATATTACAGGCCCTGTGTTTCAAATGCAAATCTCCTTAATCAGAAAGCATTTTTGCTTTACCTTTTGGGCCTAAACACATATGAGGTAGTGATGCTTTACAATTAGCAATTCCTATTATCAATAAGATATTAGTTATAAAATAATTAAATATCTTAATTATAAATTAATTAAATATATTAATTTATTGATCTGTTTATCCGGGGCATTCTCTGGAAGGTACATGCTTGTGAAAAGGTAGGAAAAAAGGAACAGATCATTTACATACATCGTTATGTATGTAAACATTCATAACAGAAAACTTAAAAAAAATGTTTTCAGATTAGTTATAACTGGAGCCTAGTTCAGTTTACCAGTAATCTCAAGGGGTTGACAAGTAAATAGAACAGATGTTCACAAAGGCGAAGGAATCTCTCACTGACGTTCCTATGGCTAACACGTATGGGCTACCTCTCCCCTCCTGAGGAGACCCTCAGATGGGTGCCAGAGATACCAAGGTGCAGGAAATAAGGACTGGATATGTATTTAGGTCTGTCCTTACAATCCCAGTTATGGAAGAGGTGTGTCCCAGGTAGGAATATCTTCACAAGCAGTGATAAATGATATCTCCAAGGGCAATGATAAAAGACTCGTAGGCACTTGTGGCCCAGGAACAAGGGCAGAGAGACATGAGGGGCTCAGGGGTGGGTAGGAAGGACCAAAGAGAGGTAGGGAGTTCTGATTCCCAAAATGTCATAGAATCACAGAATGGTTAGGGCTGGAAGGGACCTTCAAAGGTCATCTAGTCCAATCCCCTTGCAAGGAGCAGGGACATCTTCAACCAGATCAGGTTGCTCAGAGCCTCATCCAAACTGGCCTGGAATGTTTCCAGGGACGGGGCATCCACCACCTCTCTGGGCAACCTGGGACACTGCTCTACAAACCTCTTTCCATCTCTGTTTCATATGTGAGGCAGCACAATAGAGAAGTCATCTGTTCTAGGTAGAGGTGTAGCACTTATTACTTAAAAGCATAGGAGAAATCAAGCTCACTTCTGACACTGATCCACAACATCAGCCCTCAGTCCACCTTTAGGAAAAGCATGACCAGACCCTGATGATATAGTATATTTTTAAGAAATGCTGGCTTCCTACAGAATCTTGCAGAAATCTCGGTGAACAACCAGAAATATATCAGTGAGCCTAATCCCACACCGTTCAAAGGCCTCTAAGCTGTTTTGCTCAGACCTACCTCCTATCCCCTCACTGCATTTTGTTGGCTCAATATTAAACCAGTAGGTTTCAAAAGAAGGGTAGAGTTTCTCTCAGTGAGCTAAACAAGTGCTAGAGCTGGGAAGGATGCTGAGGAATGGTGCTGGCTAGGCCAGCAGGATTAGGAGTGTTCTCAGGAGTCAGTGTGTTTGACAAGAACACAAGCGTGTTTCAGCTTGGCAACAAAAGAGAATATTGATGCCAAGATTGCCTTCTGTATTTTTTTTATTAATGCACTGCAGGAGTCTGTGTTTTGACAATCTCTCTTTGTATTTCTTCTTATTTGTTTGGTGTATTTAATAAAAGATCCCAAGGAAAGTCAAATGGTAAGGAGAAGAGTGAATCTTCTTTTTTTTTTTTTTTGTAAACATTACTGTAATCCATTTCCAGAATATACCCACTTTGAAAATGTAGTATTTTAAGAATAATTATTAGATCAAACCTCCTACTGATGTGTTTCCTTAGAACAAAGAACATCTATTTAGAGAATATGATGTGTCATCATATCAGTTAGTAAGTTCATAAATCATTTAAGTTGTGCTAAAAAAAATAGTATAATAGAGGCTGTAACTTAATGGCTTCATGCAATCACTGAAGTAGTATAAAAGCTGTTTAATGCTGATAATAGATTCATTCTTCAGTCAGCAGGATAGTCTGCCAGGATCTTGGGCATGAAATCAGGTCATTTTCATTAATTCTTTGAGGATTTTTGGTTAGTTGGGTCTCTGTTCTTTCATTTGCCCTTTTCATTTTTGTTTAAATATCCCTGCTAGTACAATCACTGGTGTTCAAGATGCAGGGGATTTCAAATGCTGATGACTTTTGTAAGAGGGAAGAACTATTACCAAGATTTCTTTTGGTCACAGGAAAAAAAAAAAATATTTGAATCAAGTTCTCTGTGCTTTCATTTAAAACCGTATATTCTTCTTTTTCCTTACTGCTGCTAGGTCAACAGTCATCTCCACACAGAATGGCTTTCAGGTTTTTCTTTTTTGTCCATATGTTAAGTCTATATGGGTGGCATGTTATATCCTACACAGAGAAAAGAATTGAAGAGCACAGAAACATTTTCTGTGTAGAAAGACAGTGGTATTGATTGGAATGTGTGATTCTTTGTATGGAAAGGTATTGGTGCCTTTTTCATACAGAAAAAGAACAACTGACACCAAACGTGTTCACTCAAGAATTTTTATCATTTTCTTCTACTATCATTGACTTAAGGTCATGGTCAATATCTCAGAATTCAGATCTCAGTTGTCTTTTAGCTCTGATTGATTGATTCTACAGGTTTTACTAGTCATTATGCTGGTTGTGAATTTTTATTGCGTAGCTACAGATTCATTCCAACAGAGACTCTTGTGAAGAAAAGCAATACTTCAAAATAAATGTCTTGTTGCTCGTTTCTCCCTAGAATCCCAATATGATTGTTATGGATAATAGTGTTCTTAAGGTCATTAATGGCTCCATATCTCAATTCATCTTCTGATACTCTCAATTTCTACTTTATTTATGCAGCTTGAGAAGAGATGATATTTTTACTGACCAGACATTTTGATATATAGGGAGCTCTGAAAATTGCACACACAAAGCCTACTAGCAATTTAGAAGTTGTGTATGCAGGTCTCACATGCATAAAAGAGATAGCATCTGGCTTTAAATAATGAATATTAATTTCTCAAGGGAAAAACATATATACAGCTTTCAACTTACATGAACAAGATAATTTAAAATCAAAAGCACAAGACATATTCGACCAAATAGTCTGAAAGATCATCAGAATCTGAGACCCGAGGAAATATAATTTATTACTTTAAAATAAATATTTGTATTTTAACTAATTCTGAACTATATTTTTACAGTTCTTGAAATTTAAAAAATAGGGACTTCTAAATTATCTTCACTGCTCGTAGTAGAAGTAGTAGTACTAGGAACTCAAATACAATATCAGCTTTGCCTACTGATAAATATGCTCTATTAATAGAAAGTAAAGAGAGGAAACATTATTATTCAGTTACATCCAATTACAATTTATTTAAACCACATCTTTAGTCATTTACATAAAATACTGGCTATAGGTCGTAATAATAAAACTAAATTCTAAACATTACACAGCATAATAGATCAGATAACCCACATTAACAAACAGAATAAAGTCTTTTGTCTATATTTCACATATTTAACTGTGCAAAATAAATTTAAAAAATCATAATTTCAATGGATTAAAAATGAATAACCTGTAGTGAGGTCTCTTTTTACAAAGAACAGTTCATTGCTATTTTTCTTTTATAAAATATCTAATGATGTTTTGGTAGCAAACCACAAGACTCAATAAATTAGAGTAAGTGGAAAACGTAGTCTGTGGTGCTTGTTCATTTGCTGATTTCTAGAACCCAAATATTTGTGATTTATACCAGAGTGAATCAGTGTGAATATGAATGCATGTGTGTTTATATACATTTATATGGATATGTATGTACACATGTATGTATTTGTGTGCATGTGTGTCTGTATGTATATATACATGCATGTAGATATGGATGAGTGAAAATAAATGAGTTTATTACTTCACCTTTTTTGCAGTGAGAAGAATACTATTTATCAGAAGAAAAAAACACCTTTTTATCTTCTACAGTCAGGTGCCTAAATAAGAGCCTCTGACCAATACATTAACGAAGTTTACTACAGACACTTCATGAATCAGAGGTCTAGAAATTTTCCACAACATTGGCAATGCCAAAAGATCTTTCTTCATTAGATCCTTGTATTAAAATGCCTCTGCCAGAAGCATTCTGTCAGATCTTGCTGCTTTTTCCCATGCATTTGGTCAACTCTAGATTATGTCACTCCCATTAAACTTTAGCTAGAATAACAGACATATGAGAATGTGTAACTGAAACACATTAACTTGAACTTTGAAGGCTCATCTGTTTATTTAGAATTTTTGCCTGAAGAAGTAATGGTTATGTCTATTTTTACTGCTGTCTCCCAGGACTGGATGAGCAGAAGCAAATGTGTGCTTGTTTTCTGGTTCTGACATTGAAGTTCTCTGTGACGAGTATGCACGGCCTTGGTACCAAAAGCATCGAGGAGTGTTAGATATCAGTACCATGTACTAAGTTCCGTGACACTCACCCTTTCAGTTAAGAGAGAAAAAACAAATAAACTAACTAGCTAAACAAAGAGGTAAATTTTTTTTTTTAGTGTGATAGTAGTTTTCCCAGATAATGAGATTGATAAAATATGAATCAATTAAAAAGGAATTTAAATCATAGTAATTTATTGGAATTTAAAGACAATTAACATTAAAGTTTAAAGTTAAAAAGTTTGTCAACTAAGACATCAAAATGAAATGAAAATGTATGCTTCTGTTTTTAAAAAAATGCCTCCAGGTACCTATTCTATACTTACTGGGAGAAAAAAAAAATATATAACTGTCACACTTATTTCGCTGTATTTCTTTTGTCTTCGCAGTTAAACACGAGCATTCCAAACAACGAGTGGGTTTGCAAGACTTTATATAATTGTTGACAGCAATAAAACAATACTCATTTGGTATTTATGCTAATACAAAGTGAAATTTGACAGGCTTTTAGACAACAAAAGCTGAGGTCACATGACTCCGTTTCTAATTCAGTTTGAATCTCTGGAAATTCCCACGTGTGGCTGACAGACATGAGTCAACATTCATCTCTCCTCGAGAAGTACTGGTTCTGTCACAGTATTTCGAGTAAAACAGGAGGAAAAGGCCAATTTTAGTTAAGTAAACTTGGTAGCCATACCTCAGTATTCATCCAGGGAACAGAAATTTTGAGAGACAGTGTGGAGGACAACAGAGAGAGGTCCAGTTGTACATTATCAAATGGATTTATGGCTGAAAGTTGTATCTGAAGACAGTGTGTCTCCAATATCAAGTGGTTTTTATCCTCATGAAACCTGCATTTCCGACCTGGGGTGAAAAATGGCTTTGTGCTGTTTTGATGTGAGATCATCCTGAAATGCGTTAACAAAAACAATAATTTCAGAAGGTCTAAGTCTGCCAAGTAACATCCCTTAAAGTTGTGAAACAAAGGCAAACGATGGTACCAATCCCAGGTGTGGAAAGGCCACTGGAGCGATGGCCTGCTAACACCATCTGCTGAGTGCAGGGCAAGAGGAAAGGAGCTGGAGCTTCGTACCCACAGGGTAATTACATGGAACCAGCTGCTCTTTGAGTGCCATAATGAATACAGATTGTTTTCCTACAGCTTTGTGTCTTCTGGTTGATGGCTGGGTCTGACTGGAGCTTATCTTGCAGTCAAGGCATTTCTAATTTATAAGCAGGTCACTCTTTTGCGCTCACATTTAGCTCCGTGCAGTCATTTTCAGGGGTGCCATTGTGATCACGTTATTTTGTCCACTTCTGGTCACAAAATGTGAAAATAGTTTTTAAGTGACTTATATTTTAACTCCTCTAGAAACTGGCAAAACTTTTTGGAAGTTGGACAGTGAGTTCAAAAAATTACTTGGAAGAGATGTAACCATGTGCCTGCAGCTATATCTACTACCACAATGCAGTCACACAGCCACCAGTTTTTAATAAAGCAGACTA
>WHYT01017419.1:437538-468111 GCA_009806455.1 Tetrax tetrax | reverse complement strand
CATAATCAAGAGAATTTTTCTTATTATTGATTATCTGTATGACTGTAATAACCCTAACATTTTCTCAAATGTTGAGCACATGATCATTAAGCTAACAAGGGGCACGCCTTCTTATTTAATCTTTATATGGGTGTAGGGGGGATTGTTCCCTGTATGTGCTTACATGTATCTCCTCAGCTGAATCCTCTAGAAATGGAAAACACGGAAGGAGGCAGTAATAGTGATTATAAATTGAGTTTATGGTTAACAAGTTTCACATTTGTTAGCACAGAGGGAGGAATTTAACTTTTTCAATTACAACGTGTTGCATGGTTTAGTTATTGGTATCAGAGCGCTCTTTCGATTTTCAGTGTGCTGTAGGTATGTTACAATGTGTATTGTAGGTCTCATTTCTACTTCAAGGTACTGTTTGCTCTTTGTAGAAAGGAAAACAAAGCGACGGATGGAGGATTTCAGGACAAATTTTTCAATCCTTTCACCCATGAAGAAGTAGGATCTGACTTCCATGTGATGGCTTTGTGAAGGAGTGATGGTGAGACATGAGCTGCAGGTGACTCGCAGTTCAAACGTAACTCCACACAAACCCCTTGATAAATTCCTTGTGGCTGAAGATCAGGGTCACAGAGGAAATACAAATCTCAGAAAAGTCTGATTAGAGCTTTTCCTGGAATAACAGGGGGAAGAAGGAATATTTATCCCAGAAATTGGAAGGTGAAAGGAAAAAAGGATTACTGTGGATTATCCAATAAGCATTAGTTTTTGATGTAACCTGGTCACATAATACATTTAAGAATTTGTAGGCATTTATGGGACTTTGGCACTATTTTCGATAGCTTTCAGCACTGCAAGTAAGAAATGGACCCAGAGTGCTTAACTCATGATTGGACGTACTAGAAAGAGAGACTACTACTCAGCCACAGTTCCCAGAGTAATGTCATTCACTTACACAGGAAGGAGGACTCTTTCTCTCTAATGGACAAATTACGAGGCACAATTCACTGCCCTACACTGCAGTAGGTCAGATCAGATGAATACAACAGCCCCTTGAATATGTGAATCTCTGAAATAAGGACGCATCTTACCCATAGCTGATCACCATGACCATTTCTAGTGACCTAGAAATGCGGAGACAGTCCACACGATGAAAGCATCTGCTGCACTATTTTCTCTCATTGCTTTACCTGGGCAGCAAGGACCAAGATTTTGCAACACAGGCACTTAATAACTTTTGAGACAGACAGTAAAAGGGAAAAAAATCCTTTGTTTATCAGTATCCTTGCATTTGCAAGTATCAAATAACCTGCAATATAGATTTGAGAAAAGGTGTTGCTTTTTTTTGAAGAAAGAGTTGCAAGCATGAAGAGTTACTATGCCTCTGACTTAGAATGTGCATGAGATAGTAAGGAAGGTGGAAAGGACTGGCAAATTAGTTTTTTAACTGCCATTGTAATTTGACTATTTCTTCAGCAAACCTAGTAGATGTGCAGAAATGGAGCTGGGTAAGAAAATCTTCTCCTACATTAAAAATAGGTTTCAAACACCAGACTGAACAGTTTAAATATAAAAAAGTGCTTGTGAACCAACAATCCAAAGAGGAATTATTCAGTTCAGATGAAGATTTTTATTACATTTCAAAAATGTTGAATGTTGACTTTTTCACCTCATTACTCACTCCATTTTCCAGATGGCTTAGAAATATGCTGAACGAGAGAGATCCATGTGGGACACAATGATAATCTTCTCCCATGTGCACAACCCAGCATTTTTTCTCTTATTTTTGTTTCCTGTTTTGTAGCAAGTTACTATTTCACTAGAGGATCTTCTCTCTTCTCCCACTGCACCATGGTTTCTTTATGAGATTTTGGCCTTTGGAAAGCGGAATGCTGTAAGATTAAAGTGAAGCTGTTTCTGTTTGGATGGGGGAAAGAACACTCCCCCTCTGGTAATCCCCTCCAGAAGAGCTGCAATGGGACCATGCACAGCTAGTGTCATTACTACTGCAAAATCATCAAAGCCTACGTATTTTTCTTTCCATACTGCAGTGCCACCCTGGGACAAATCCTGCCACGGGCACAGCAAATATTTGTGCCTCATCAGAGACCTTCTACCTTGTATCCAAATAATAACTCCCTGCTGCTGTTCATCAGGCCCTGTTCCTGCTTTCCCAGCACAATCGGCACAATTCAAATTCCTGGGTTTAGATCCTGAACCAAACCGAGGGGTCAGTGCTAGGTAAACACGTACCTTCGCAACCCCCCTCTGTGATCACATCCTTCTCATGTAATTTGTAGCTGTTTAAGATTTAAGTTGTAAATGAAGAGCGAAAATTGAATTTCTAGTTTTACTTAGTAGACAAGCCAGATTGCCTGTAGGTTTAATAGCAGATGTATAGTAAAACAGATCTCAATACCTTTCCAGCCTCATTTATGGTGCAGAGAAATCCAGTCGACCCTTAGTGCTACCAGCAGTAGATAGAGAAAGAAATCAAATAAGGCATCTCTTTCTTCTCCAGGAAACTTCCTGCAAATAGTCTTGTATAATATTCTGGTAGTTCAGGCCTGCTCCAGACCGAGCTACGCAGTCTCTCACTCACTGCCCCCACCCTCGGAGGGAATGGGGGGAGATAATGTAACAAAAAGCTCGAGGTTTGAGATAAGGGCAGGGAGAGATCATTTGTCACGGGCAAAACAGACTTGACTGGGGGAAAATATTTATTTATTATTGTTCTTAAAACCAAAGCAGGATAATGAGGAAGAGAACAAAACCAACTCCCCCCCACCCCTCCCTCTTCCCGGGCTTAACATTTCAATGCTCTCCCGCTCCTTCCCGCCTCGGGCGGCAGAGGGCGGGAAGGGGGAATGGGGTTACGGTCAGTCCGGGATCTGTCTGGAACGACTGTACTCCTGTCTCTCCTTCTTCCCTGCCCTTGCCGTCTGCAGCCGTTCCTCTCACAAAAAAAAAATAAAAATTATTCACAACAGGCATGTTTCGTCACGCCACATCTCATCGCCTCTCCACTTCTTGCAACCGGGCCGGGCCGAGTCGGGCCCAGTCGGCCGCCCGCCGGGAAGCCAGAACGTGAGGGCTGCAAGACCCACACCCCCCCACTCTGCCCCAGCTTCTGCTTCTTCAGTTAAAAAAAAAAAAAGAAAAAAAGAAAAAAAAGTAGGCCCGGCACAGCCCACTGGACAAAGGCGAAACTTCCAGCAGCTTCGCAGAGAAGCTGGCAGCGCAGCCCCCCCACTAGGCAAAATCAATACAAATATGAAGAAACTACACCGAACAACTAAAAGAAGGTATCGTTTAAAACGCTAGTATATTTTCATGTGCCCTTGGATTGTGGTTAAAAGCTAGTATGTGGAATTTACACGATATTGTGAAAAAGATTGCATTTTGACAATTATACAGGCGTTTATAATGACTGAATTATCCCTATATTTCTATGCCGTAGATTTTGAAACTCTCTTTTAAAAATGAGTCAACTAAGCCTCAATTTTGATGCCAAATTTGTCTTTGGGAAATCATACATTTTCTCCAAGCAAAACACTTGTTTCTGTTGTTATGAAAATGTCAGTTACTGTTTTGCATGTCGCTATCAGTCAGATTATTATTGATATGGTACGCAGGGATCTCACCAAATATAAACATATTCCACCTCCTGAATTTATAAATGAAAGCTGTAGTTTTGCACAAGCTGAGACCTCATGCCCTTTGCTGTATCCAAGGGGATTCTTGTACCATCAAGTTAGTCACATGTGTAAGATTTCATGGAGTCAGGAGACAAGACAAGGGAAGTGTAAAGAAAATGTGACCCAGCAGTTTCTTGGGAAGTTAATACTTCATCTGAAAAACAGCAGTGTGCCCCCGAATTGAAGAATATAATGTCTCCACCAGGGAGTGGCCTTGTGATATTCTCTAGTTTCTATTTTCTCTGCTTGCCAAAACTGATGAAACCATTCTGTACAATAACATGTCTGCATAGCTCTGAGGCATAGGATTGAAGACAAAAATCAGAAGGAAGGTAGGAACAGTGCTGGCTGGTTTGCTGATGATGGAAAATGCTGCATGTACTTCCCCTGCACATAAAGGTGCAGCTCCATCAGTCAGCCAGCCTTTCTGCCCCTCTTGCTTCAATGGGGATATTTTGCTATATTCATCTGGCTGCTCCTTGTGTTTATACAGTGGAAGTGTGAACCCTTCAAGGAAACAAAGAAGGCAGAATATTTTTAAAGTGCGGGCGATAACACACAACTAAATCTGTGCAATATGCTGTCGCAAGATAGTAGAAGAAGAAATATTTTATCTAGATTGCAAAAAGATGTGTATATTTCTGTCAATAGCATTAACAGCTGTAGATTTTCTAACATAAAAATTGACAAGGTTGCTAGTGTTGGTATTTTTGTTTTTAAACGGGTAACCAACTGGGCAATTAAGAAATTTGCTGCAATGGTAAAGTATTGCACAATTTGGTCTTACTGGTGGAGTGCTGAACATCTTGCTTCCAGTGAAGCTCAGTACCTCATAGGCTTGCATCCCCTGCCAAATGCTTTGTGGATGTTAATCCACTCATCTGTGAAGCATCCACTCTCCCACAGCTGGAGGTGAGATAGAGAAAACACTGGAACAATACCCCGTTGAACCTCTGTCATTCTGTATACTTACACTGAAATATGTGGTGGGAGACAAAGAGGATCCAAGGGACAAAGTGTAAATAAAGCGGGAGGAGAATTATAAATTCATCTTAGAGGCATCCTCAAAATCATGCATATCTAAGTTATGATCCCATTTCTCCAAAGGAAACTTCTGGACAGGGGTAGATGCTTAAGGTATTTCTAACACCAGTAATTTATTTCTGTTATTGTTTTTCTCCTAATATTTATGTGATTAATTTACTGTCCATTTATTTATTTTACTTAGCTCATTTGGGACTTTCAAAAGTGACAGGCTGTACTTTAAAAATCCCTCTATTTATAAAATAGAATAAGCTTAGGCACATACACATGGGCTTGCTGTGCTTCAGTGGCACTGATGAGAGAGACACTTTGGGGCACAAGAGGAGAAAGCACAAGGGAAGAGTAGAAAGTCATCCTTAATTCAGAAAAGGCTTTCTATCCCTGTAGGAATCTCAAACAGATAATTCAGGACTCTTACTGAAAAACTGGAATCTGGAGAAAAGAGAACTGAAGAGTTAGAAAACATAAATGATTTTATTTTTTACTCAGCTAACACTGGTTTTAAGATTGCAATCTATGTGAGGTGAGGCTCACCTTACATTTTTAGCTCCACCAGAAAAAAAAAAAAATAATGTCACTGTCAGCCACCAATTTTCAGGAGCATATTTCAGATAAAATATTTTTATTTTGAACCATCATCAGCTGCCATTCTTTTAAGAGTATTGAATTTCATTTAGACTCCCTTATGACACAGCCGCAGGTATGTTAGAAGAGCCACTTGACCTTGGAGAAATTAATATATGAGTAGAGCATATGAGTTCCACTGTTTGACTGGTAAATTTTTTATACTTTCTGCAGAAAACATCTTTTAATTTTTTTTTTCCATGCGGTAATCTCTTCTTTCACCCTCTCTTTTCCTCTGGTGCTTTAGAATTTTATGTCTTCCCTCCTCTAGCCCACTTTAATGTTTTATTTGGGTGGTAAGGGAAAATATACAGATTTTAAATGAGAAGAAAAGCTGTTTACAGGCTTTAGACTTCCTTTGCTTTCCAAGCTATGCTGCATAAAGCAATGAAGCTTACCGAAAATATAAAACACCATGTGCCCTGGACATCTCACCTCCATTTAAAGTCGTTTTGCACCTGGCAATGAGGTCATGATTAAAAGCATATTCAAATTGGCTTTTACAGAGTGCTGTCACAGCTCAGTAATAATTCTCCCCAGTCAAGCAAAGAAATTCATACGATGTTTCCATTTTTTTCCGGTAGAAACTGAGAAATGGTATAATAGGTTACATTCTTTAATCTCTCTAAGACTTGCAGCTCATCGCCGCCCTAAATAATGTCATTGTTTTTCCATTATTTTTACGTTCCATTTATTGCATCTTCTGAGAATTACTCAGTAAACATGTCCCTCTAAGAGTGTTTTGAATGTTTATCAGATGTCAAGTAAAGTTGCTGCTCTGCACTTTTCTATCTGAGAGATCTGATCCAGGCCTTTTGGAAGACAGTAGGAGGAAAACATACCTAGAAGTTTTACAGGTAGGACACAGTAGAGAAAGATTAAAAGAGGACAGGTCTGTAGCTGTCTGACAAGACACTGAGCATAGCCGTAACTATTCAGAGGGTAAACTTAAAAGTATTGTTGGACTAAAGCAAAGATCTCTCATCTTGGCCCCATAGTGTAAAAGGAAAAAAAAAAAGTTATCTATCACCTAATTCCACCAAAAAAAAAAGAAGGTATAATAGGTGAAAACAATCATCTTTGTCTTGTTGAGAGGCTGGAGAGCCTTCAGGTAATTATTAGTATCCTCCCATAAAGAATGGAAATAAATAAATGGATTAATAGGGACGTTTGCAATAGAGGAATTTGAACAAGCATTCTATTTCTTATCTTCATATCAGATTATTCCTATTCTTTACCTCAAACATGGATACATGATTTTTAATCTGACCAGAACGTTTTCCTTCGTCTAGCCTCTGGTAAACAATTGTGAGCCTATAAAATCCCTTTCCCTTTATCTTTTATGGTGATGCAGCAGTAGTTCAGAGCAGCTCCACACATTTTCAAGTCACTAAAACCAGCACTTACTCTAACATAATAATCTTAGAAACTGCATTTATTTAAGCAGTTAATGACTCTTGCTACAGTACGTTTTCATTAGCTTGTTTTTTATTTTCACTTTATTTTCCAGTCTCTTCTATTGTGCAAGGAATAATGAAGCTTGGTATGTGGCAGAAGTTTTTGCTTCACTTGCAAGCAGCAGCGGTTCTCTGAATCTCAGATTCTGTGAATCTTCTGCACCATACTGCCTTTTCCATAATACTATGAAAATCTCAGAGGTTAGCTAGGCATGTCCAACATGAAAAACTTTGTGGGCTCATGTGAAGTCCCTTGCTTTGCAGTTCTCTGGGAGATGATGGCAGTCTACAACGTTCAAGAACTTTGCCCAGTGAAGCATCCCCCTTCCCTTCATCCTGAAGTTATTACACTGCAAATACAATTTGTTATTTTTGCTCTTTGTTACTCAAATTGCTTTATCTGGAATATTTACAGATTTCAAGCCTCTTATGCAAAGGCTATTTTTGTGACCCTCCTTTTCAGACTTCTTCTTACACGTGGCAGTGGCAGGCTGTAAATCAGTGGTGTGACAGATAGCCATACCACCTCTGTCACTAACAATTTCAAACGACCCTAGCGCCATCACTTTGAAGGCATGTTTATCACCAATAGGTAAGTCAAGGAGATGAAAGGCAGCAAATATGTAACTAGATAGATGTGTAACCACAGTAACTGCTTTTTTTTTTTTTTTTTTTTTTTTTTTTTTTTTTTTTTGTATGAAATGTACAGTTCAGCTGACTGTGACTCTTCTGCATCTAGATCACCTTCCTATTCCCTGGAAAAGGATTTTTACCAGCCTTTTTCTACATGAACTGCTGAAAAGTGTTAGCTATTGCATAATGCCACGTTACAGTTTCTAGGCAGATATAGCTTTAGTTGCTGCTGTTCTGTATAAAACCTGGTATACTTCAGGACACTGACAGTTCAAAGCTGGGTGTTCTTTATTAAATACTCTCTGCTTTGGAAGTATATTCCAAGCTGCTTGGATTTTGCATCTTTCAGAAATGTTAATGTATTTCTCTGTACCTTTGTGAGGCTAGAAAGGCTAGCTGGATAGACTGCAGGATATAAATATGTAGCGTTAGACTTTTAAATATGTGTATTTATTTTCCAAATGTAAAAGTAGGTGTTTGTTTATGAAATAGGAAATGAACAGTGGACATAAAAAGAAATCAAAGCCTGTTTTCTGCAACTGTATCCAGGAAAATGTAATGGGAGATGTAGTGCAAGGTGTCCCTTTCAGTTTAAGCCATACTGTGTTTTCTCATTAAAACAAGGAGCACGAAGTAGATTGTGAATCAGAGACAGAGTGTTTCCTGAATTGACCTTGTCTTTGGTGCCAGTAATAGAACTGGATCTTTATTAAACCACTGAGTGTCGTGCCTCTTATCGTGCCCAGCTGGGCCGTGTCTTTTTAGGCACTTATGCTATTTGCATTACAGTGGCAGGACATATGAAAAATGTCCTGGGGCCATGCAGCTGCCATTTCTTTGAACTACTGCCACTCAAGCACACTTAAGAAGTTAAACAAAGTGTGTTTTAATAATTTCCCTCTGTGTTCAAACCAAAGAATATAAGCTGACACGTTGGACTCAAGTGCAAAAGGCCCCTGTGTACCTGTTGAGATGGAAACATCTGAAATGGAAGAGAGGAAGGACTCATCTGACTGCCTGGGCTAAAGGCAGTCCCAGCCGCCGCTCCTGGGAAGAGCGTACAACCTGTGCAACCTGCTTCTTCCACTTCTTCCACGCGCCGACAGGGAGGACTGGCTCCCTGAAAGGCAGAGGGAAGAGTTATTGTTTTTCTTGGTGAGAAAATGTAGTTCTCTAGTGGGCTAGATGCTCTGAAGAGAACTGGTATCTGAGACACCAGAAATTTTTAACGAAGGAGTAAAATTCAGCACCTCACTCAATGTGTGCTGGTGAACAAGGTTACCAATAAGCCAAATTACAGCAGCACATTTGATACAAATCAATAGTATTGAACTATCACTGTAATATGTGTGGACACTTCCATTGTTTCTTATTATAGATAGAGAGAAAAAGTATTAATATAGTTCAAAATAAGCTATCTATAGCAATAATCACACGTGACCAGAAGACATATTACCCATAATCTGACTAAATGTCTCGGCGAAAAGGCCAAGAACTGTTAAAGTAAAGAGATGTGAGTTCCAAAGCCTGGATCACTTTCCAGTTGTGAAGTTTATTTTCCTTTCAGCTTTAGATGGAGAAGCTATTCTTCAGTTCCTTGCCTGTGCCTGACTGTGTCGCCGTGAACTGTTAAACACCTCTCATATTTCACATGAGTAGTTCCACTTCAGTAGTGGATGAAGTGATTAATCTGTGGAGCTTGTATATACATTAAAATTTGTCTAAGAGCTTAATGCTGCTTTGGAGTTAAAAAGGTGCTACATAAATGGAAATTGTTATTCCATATTAATCAAATTCAAAATGTTTACTTACTTTAGTTGCTTTATTCTCAGTGGAGGAAAACATAATGTTAAACATGTTAACAGTTTCCTTTCTGAGCCAAAAAAATTGGTGTGTCTCAAGGTGTTTTTTACTTTTCTCTCATCACGTTTCAGTGTACCATCCCTTAATAGCACCGTCGCTGCTTGTATCATTAAATTAGCTTGAGTCAAAACCAGGCAATCAGTAAAGGATGGTTGCCACCTCTCTTCTTGGTAACTAGAACATTAGAAAAAAAAATATAAAAATTGCTGCTTGTGTTAAAAAATAAAAAGGAAGATAATTTTAGTTTGTAGTATAGATTAACTAAAATAGTAATATTTAAGAGGGTTATAAGCTTAAATTGTCCCTAGTATAGAAAGGGAAAAAAGCATCTCTTGATATTTCAAATTAACAAAGCAGAGAAGGATGTATTTTCCTTTTTTTAAGGAACTAGAGACATTTTTTCCTTTTCCTTTTGATGTTGATGCAGGAGAAAATGTAGTATCTTGGGTGTTATTACAGTTTTTTCAGTACATCTTATAGTATCTGTAGAATATCTCATTATTCAGGTTAAAGATCACATAGAGCAAGAAATTAATGTATAGCAACCAGTGATCTGCTCTGAAACCTGAATTGTATCAGTTCACATCAAATGGATGTGACAGAAAATGGAGGACACGAGCTGTCTCTAACTTGGTCTCCGTACCTCAGCAGCAAATGAGGTTAATGAGGCTGCTCTTGACCATTTCACTCCTCTTGCTAAACCCACCTTAGATATCAGAGCATTCCTTAACAGCAAAGAATAAAACACGTTTTATTGTTATTGTTCAAAGATGCATTGCTCCGTCAGAAAAGAAACTGTATTTGTCACTTAGGCAAGGTAATGGAAGAAAATTATTCCCAGGGGAACAATAGTTAAAGAGAAGGGAAATAGGTGAGTGCTCTGACTCTTGGTGCCTTGGTAAATGGCATGCTGAGCTACAAAAGTGAGACACTGGGCCCCACCATGGCTATGCCAAAAATGTTGATGAAGGATGCTGCCTGACCTGCTGAAAGAAATGGTTTTGCCCTGCCTTTCTGCTCTGCAGTTGCGTTTCTGCTGCCTGCCCTGCACAATTTGAGCACTTCTGCAATGTCACAGTCAGCCTGACCAGGCAGGAGCAGACAGGGTATCCCTTCCTCCCTTTCTGGTAGCAGCACAAGCTTAACCAGCCTAAGCCACCGCAACACCTCACTCAGTGAAGATTTCTAGATGTTCCTGCAATGAAAAGAAAAGAAATACTTCTTTTTATCAAGTAGGAAACAGAGTCTATGAACTTTTGGTCTGGCTTCTTGGGTAATACAGTCATTCAATAAATTCTGAACTGAGCCCTTAGCTACTTCAGATATTTTCATCGAGGCCACATGACAGTATGTGTTCAGCCAGCTGTGGATACCAGTTTCAATGCCTGGGACCAGGGAATTTACAAGAATATTTTGGAATATCTTGTTTTCAGTCACCTACCTGTTTTTCAATTCAGAGAAAAATTAATTTCAATGGCAAAGTATTAAACCTACTGTTATTGACCAGCAGATATATTTTCCTTCCTGGTTTTGATTTAGAAAATGGTTTTACTTCAGAAACTGCTTTTGATTCAGATACATTTTAAAAAGTAGAAACTACATCTGTTTCCATTGTACGGTTCCAGTAAAATCACCGTACGTTGTATAAGACATTGTACTCTGCCGTAGGACAAGTTATAGCTGTGACAAAACCATATGATTGCAGAGACAGCTGTAAGAATCGAAATCTTTTTAGATAAAAGAATGTTAAAGGAAAGGTATAATACACAGCTAGAATATACCATAAAAGATGTATTCCTGGGAGTATAAAACAAAGGGTAGAAATTAGTGAAGAGGGGACAACAGGGATGTAAAATACAGAAACTGGAAGGGCTGTTTCACCTTTTTTCATTTAATTGCATTCTGTTTTTAATTTCTTCATCCTCTATTAGACTTCAGTTATTTTTATGGTTTAATCTCTCTCCCTGTAGTAACTAACGAGTGATGTCATAGAACTAGAGTATTGAACAAAAAAATCCCTTAGATTTATTATTTTAAATGTGCCAATAAGATAAAACAATTTGTTTTGTGATGATACAAATTCAAAGGCTTCTGGTTTTGGTGTTTATGGTTATACAGATATTCTCACTTGGAAAGAGAATTAACAGTTAGAAAAACTATGCAAAAAAAATCATCAGCAGAAGTCAGTATTATTGAAAATAATTGTATTTTAATTGTACTCTCCTTAATCAAGTAGTTTTTATTTTCACAAACGAAATCATGTTTTTTGAAGAATAATCATTAATATCCAAAATTGGTGATAGTGCAAAACAAGATTTTGACGTGCTGCGATAGTCTTTGGGGCTGTATCTTTGGATGCAAATATCTTTGGATGCAAATATCTTTCCACAGTTTATGTGGCCATAATGATAAACTCATGGAGCTTAAAGAAATTCTGAAATCATAGCGGATATCTTTCTATACACCCTGTAGTGCGGCCCATCATTTGCACAGGATGAAAGGTAACTCCTTGTTTTGGTCTGAAGGTCTGAAGGTCTTTGAAAGTTAGCTGGATTACACTATCAGAAGTGAAGAGCCTGTGCTGGCATTTTTAGACTAATTATAGCAACATATTTCTGTTCATGGGAGTTAAGGTATACTAGAACACAGGAAAAATGGAAATAGATTTGCAAATAACATTGGGGCTTCAGGGAGAGAAGTGTTGGAAGCGGTGACACATCGAGTCCTCTGGTCCCAGAAGTCTGAATTCTACTTTGTCTTTGCTAATAAATGGCTGAATCATGTTTGGTTCTCTGTGGTAGAAAGGTATGGAGAACACATGGTAGTTCTCTCTAGCAGCAAACCTTCCCTGTCACGTGCTATTACGTAGTGTTATAACACTGTGCGTCAAAGTGGTATTTGATGAGCTTGTTAGGACTGTATTCAGCTTCTAGAATTTGCACCGTAGAAGCAGCTGAATGTCTCAGAGTACGAGCATTTTGCTTGAGTGAATTATATAGAATTTTGCAGGGAATAGAATAAAGTTAGAAATGCTTTCGTCAGTAAAACCTTTGGTAACAAATATTCTCTTCATCTGAAATACTAGGCTCTGGCTAGGAAGAATGAATTGATTAAATTTGAAGGGTTTTATTTCCTTCTGGTTTTGGACTGCTGTCTGAACCCTCTGGCACGGTAATCAGAGACCAGTGCTGGCACTGATAGCTCTTCCCGTGTAGCTCATGACCACCAGTTCCATTTTCGTGTGCTCCAGTGACAACACAAACTTTAGTGAGGTTTTCATTAATACAGAAGTTCGTCTTGAATGCATATTATATTTTCCATGGGCCAAACACAATACTTACCGTCCCTTCTAAATTGGCAAGGATTTACTTCTATACATTGTGGTTGGACCTATTAAGCTCCAATGTTTCTTGATTAATACTTTTATGTTTGGAAACAGGGGAATTCTTAGTATACTTCTCTGCTTTAATTGTTGATTACGAATTTGTTTGGTCTGCCTTTAGTTTTCCAAAAACATTCTGGATTTTTTGAAGACTAATTCTAAAGATTTTTTTAAATTATTTTTGAGATAGCTTGCAATGTTTGCTTTTACTAGAGTCCACCACATTTTATTTGTGAAGTCCAGAGCCCTTAAAGTCACATTGGTGATTCTAGTTAAGAAACAATAAAACTAGTGTTATTTCTGGCAAGAATATTAAGTAAATTCCCTACCTAGTTGTTTTTTTTTTTTTATTAGGAAATTCTTTTCTATCTATGAATACTGTTTCATCCTACTGCATCTGCAAATAGAGTGACATTTAGTCTTCTTATTAAAGATAGGCAAGACCAAGCTCTGCTTAATGGGTGCTGCTGCTGCTGCTGAATTTTCTTTTATTCCCCACTTCCCCCACTCTCTCCTCTTTGTGTTATGCTTTTATAGAAGAAAAGGATGAGCTGAACCCTTAGAGATGAGGAAGAGCCTGAGAAAGCTAGGGCAGGGTTGCTTTCAGAGGGAGTCAAGAAATGAGTTGTAGTGGGAAGCTAGAAGTATGAAGGAGGCAGTCAGCCTGCGGAGGTGAGGGAGATCCCCTAAAGGTCCTGGAAAATTTCTGAAGGGATGGGGCTCAGTGGTTCAATGCATACCTGTTGAATTGGTAAAAGTGAAGCCAGAAGACAGACAGAAAGCAATGCATGCGTTTATTTTTAGTTTCTATCTTACCTTTTCCAGTTGCTTTGAGTTTTGCGTATTTTAAAAGGTGGAGGGCTTAATTCTATTTATTCATTTGTTAAATCTTTATCTGGTTGTTAGGAGCAGGACTTTTGGTCTTTTGGGATAGTTCACATAAAGGAGAGGTCAATGTAGATCAACTCAAAGCTCTGTTCAGCTGAGGTCTCATCACACTCAGTTAATGCCCACTCTTGAGAGCTGGCTTGTCTCTAAGGTCAGGTTTGGGCTCAAGCAACTGCTTAATCTCCTGCTGAAAGGTATCGTCATGTTCCAGGATTAATTTGAACATTGCAGGGATTCTGTTTTGTTAACAAGTGTAGCTAACATCTCTTTTTCAATTTGAACAATATCACAGTCTGTACTTGTGTAGGCTGCACTGGCATGGTATTAGTGTTAAAATAAAAAGCAGTGCAATCAGAAGATAGATAAGCACAATGCAATCAGAAGATAGATAAGCACAATTTAACTACTTCCAAGGTTTTAAAGTAGCTACTTGTGTCGTAGTGCAATAAAAAGGAGGATTTTCAGTAAGCTGACATGTCATCTCATGTTATTTAAGTTAATTATCTTTTTCTGCATATACTTCTCCTGGGCTTCAGACAACAATTTTTCACAGGAAGCATTGATGGCAGCAAGATTTTATTTCCATATCAAGCCCTATACTAGCTCCTTACCACTTCTTAAGCTCATTTTTGTTTTGATAAATTAATAAACACTAGCCCCCTCGTAGCTGACTTTCATCTGTTTGAGGGGGATATTGCAGATGACTGCCACTTAGAAGGCAGGTTCACAGAGTCTCTCCCCTTTTCTGCATCTGTAATTGCACAGTGGTACTTTCCAGTCCTTGTGATGAAAAGTTTTAATTATTTCAAGCGATACAAGATTTGTGGACATTTATTGCTGTTACATAATTTTTAGAGGACATTCCTACCCTTCTGCTCTCTGCCTGCATGAACTGTAAGTATCTTTAGTGGAGCTGAAGTTCTCTAGATCCCCTGTTTCCCCTAAGTATATTTTTACAGCAGTTGCTCTATTTTTACAACATACTTCTCATTTTTATATCTGCAGCTCATAGGTATCTATGAACTATCTATTTTATATCTTCAGCTCATGAGTATCAAACACTTCCAAGGGTTTTGCTGACCACTCTTCATTGCAAATAATTATTCTTTTTCATGGACTCATTTGGAAAAAATTTCTTATGTTCTACACATTTTCAGGTGGATATAAATTTGATTGTTAAGGTAATGTCTGTGGCTCTCCCTTAGAGCCAGATTTGATACTCTGAAATGCAATGAGTAGGACCTTGCTTCAGGCATGGCCCACTGAATTCTTTCAATTCATCCCGTGACTGGAAATCTGGAAACATATCTGGGAAAAAAAAAAAATGCTTTTCTTCATAGCCTTGCAATAATTCAGGAGATCAAAGCAGGTAAAACTGTTATCTCTGTCCTTGATGGTTTTCACCACTCAGCTGGATAAACCTTTGGGGAGTCTGGTCTGACCTTAGAGCCACCCCTGCTTTGGGCAGGAGTTTGGACTAGAGATGTTTTTCCACCCTGTGATCCTATGATCCTGCTGACATAATCAATATCTGTTCATACAAAAAAAAATGTTGGAGTTTTTTTAATATATTATCTTATCAGAAAAAAAAATCAAATCATAAATGCTTACTAAGACTTCAAGACTTTACGTTCATGTTCAGCAGTGAAGTCTCTGAATATTTTCAGATTTATCCACTATTACTAATTTTTTATATTTTTGTAGCAATATACTTTTTTTTTCCAGTTTTTGTAGACTGCACTTAATTTTTTTCAGGTCTTTTCTTCAGTCTTTAATTCATGGATATCCAGAGTGCTAGTTTCACCTGTACAGAAGGAGGGAAATTGTTCTAATTCACCTATCTGTAACAAATTTTGCATTAAGCTTTCTTGACAAATGTGGTATCAGGTGCATAGTTTGTTGCTGACCTCCCTTTAGGTCTTCATACTCAAAATTGTGCTCAAGTCTTGTAAAATCCTCCCTTGGAGATATTTACGTTACACAGAGAAATAAAAACCGACTTCATTGCAAAAGTTAAAAAATGATTGCAACTATCACTGTAAAGACAGTGTTACCATGTACTGAACTTGTATTTGTGTAGAAATTTTGTCATCAGAAGATGCTTTGAAGTGTCCCAGCCTCTTGGACAGGGTAGTCCTGGGCAGTCTCTGAAGCTTGGGAAAGCTAGTCAGGATTTCTTCTTTCATAGCCTGTCCACCCACAGCTGATCATTTGAAGGCAGAATTCAGAATTAAAATGTAAAACAGCTTTTGCTTTACAAGATTCAGAAGTTTTGTATTGTGGTTATCAGGTACTCTTTTTTTTTTTTTTTTTTTTTTTGCATGAATACAATTGCTTTTTAAAATTTACTTCTCATGTTTTATACTTGGACACATACTTTTCCATCTGCGGTTCTGAGCATTTGGTTTCTCAGGCGCTCTCAATTCCCATCTTATGAGTGGATGTTAAGGGTCTGAGCACCTGGCAGCCATGTGGTATCCTGCTGTGGGAATTGCTTTCGTGTGCTGGTTTGAAATGTGTACCTTTCAGTATTGCTAAGCATACATGTCATTTATCTGCATGGCATTTTAAAGAAATCTGCCTTTTGAGAAACACGTTCTCATCTCTACTTGTAACTGTGACATTGCCATTTCAGAATTTTCATCAGGAGGAGAAATGTCTCTGGCAAAAATTGGTTTTTTTCTCAATTGCCTCTACCATCTTCGATGCTCAGAGCATGGCCAGTGTGTAATTTAGTCAGAAAGCAAGTTCCACCAGATGATTATTTTCTTCCCAGAGCCTAGTTTTATTAGACTGCTTCAGTTTCATGTTTGGACATGACTGATTTTCACAACAAGAACATGGAGGAAAACTACAACTTATTTACACCCAGGAAAAAATGTGGAACTCAGATTTAAGGTGTGAAAGGCCTGAACTTGGGAAAAGTCACATGTAAGTGCCTCAGTTTGCAATGTGGATCAAACAGCATTACACTTATGTTGTCAAGTTTCCACTGTTTGCCTTTTGTTATGGAAGAAAGACTTCATGAAATAGCTCAGTCTTACAATACCATCAAGCTTACCTGAAAGAACGAATATTCTGATTACATTTTCATGGATGGGATAATATTTAAAACACTTGTAGCTAAGTGTAACACTCTAGAAGTATCAGAGACCTCTTGCTAATGGATGAACCTGCACCGATCGTCTCCTAAATATCCTAAAAATGCACTATGGCCTAGTGTCTATACACATTTTGAACGTATCTTGCTGCTTCACTTCCAAAGGGGCAAATATACCATCCAACACTTTGTTGAAGATCAGGCATCTAGGAAGAACCAGAAAGACTCCAAGTCTGAAGTAATCTCTTAGAACCGTTTAAAAACTCCTGTGCACAGTTTTAAAGAGTATCGTTAAGGCATTCATTCTAGTATACGTTTCCTATTCGAATGATTTCAGAGTTTATTAATCACAATATTTTTATTTAAAATAAATAAAGAAAATCCTTAATGGGATTATGTAACCAATGTTGTAATAATAAGCTTACAAAAAATCCAGACTTTTTAATGTGATACATAACATAAATCAAGCTATGAGATAAATTAAATAAAGAGACAATAAGAGACAAATGAAAGACAGATAAATCCAAGGCAATGGTGCAGTAGGACCTGATCACTGCCATCGGTGTAGATGTCTGAAGAAGTTCATGCCGCTGTGAAAGACCGAAAAATAGTTTTTCCTGTTTCCCACATATCAAAGTGGAAGCAATTCTGTCAATTAATAGTCCCTTAGACTTGGATGTCCATACAATTATAATTACTCTATTTGCTTTTGATGATGAGCTGACAAATCAGTCTTGTCTATCATTTACTTTGGTGATGTTGGCCAAAAAAAGTGACTGTATGGTTTAAGCAATCAAGGCTGGCTGAAGACTTGCTGGCTAGGCTTGCAAGAACAACCTTTTCAAAAGAGGAAACACAACGGTATGTGTAATATATGCAAATTGCTGTTGGATAGTAAAGCTGACTAAATTTCCACATAACAAAAAAAAGATGCAAAACAGAACTAATGTGTTTAAGTGAACAAAAGCTGAAGCAGTAGCCATTAGGAGACTGGGCTTGTAGTTTTTATCTGCTCTCTGCTTCTTAATACGCTTCTAGCTGTCATGATGGATGCTTTAACCACAACCTCTCATTCCGATGTGGCAGGTAAATGCTACTTTATTCCCTCTGAAATTAAACAGTTGTAACTTTGTATCCATATTTTACCAAAGCAGCAGATTGCATATTCAGGATTTTTTCTAGCCTTCAGTTTTATATACTTCCTAGTATCTGAGGATTTAATATAATGAGTTTGAGAATCTGTTATTATAAACACAACAAATTATCCACAGGATAATGAATGGAAAGTGATGAATTACCAGAACATAAATCTATAGCATTCACTCATGGTTAGTAATAACAGAAGAATGGCAAGGCTGATTTATTACTTGCTAGTGTATCTATTCCTGGTCATTATTTTTTAAATTATAGTACATAGAAGAATTTAATTCAAGTTATTAAAATGAGAAAACTATTTTGTTTTCTATTTTGTAACTACAAAAGTTTTTCATTTTCTCATAAATTCAAGAATAAGCATAACATTCATCAAGAGTAACATATTGCTTATTTTAAATCTCATATTTCATCAGCAGAAAGGATACTGTGTGTCAGAGAGCGCAAAAAGTCTGAGCTTTAGAAAGCCTACCACGGAAATAAATCATCTTTCATAAATATCTGATATCCTCATACAGACAAAACAGACTAAATCCATTTAGATGTTAAAATAATACACATAACACTGGCATAACGGTTTTATTTCCTGTTTGAGTCATGCCTCTTCAGCACATTGGAGAAGTCTCCTTGTGGAAATTTGAGAACCTCTGTCTGCTGTGCTGTAAACTCCCCCCAAAAGCAAGAAAACCAGCAGTGTCGAGGGAACACGATGTCAGGAAAAAAAAAAATCTACTTTTATCCTTATTGTCCTGCTATTGACAGCTTTTTCTGGTTATGGAGACATATCATTCACTAGCCAGAAGCTAGAAACCAGTGATCTGCAGCTTAGAAGGGTGAACATCATTAGAAAATTGGGAAGACTGGAGATATTCCCTCGTGAGTGGTTAAAAACCACTGGGGGACTGAAGCCTCTTTTCCTGAGTAGAGCTGGGTCCTGATCCGCTGTTCTGTTATTTGCTTTCACAAGGTGTATATACAACTGCAGTAGCTATGGCATGTGTAGGACACTTTCAGATGGAAGTGGAAAAGCCGCAGGATGAGGTGACACAGCCAGCTGAAGTTGCCAGGTCTTGACACTGACAACTGAATACGTTACCTGTAGTTATAGAGAAGACAAAGCCAGACAGAGGCACACCAAAATACTACAAGGAAATGATCAGGCGGTGCATCAAGAGAAATTTCAATTGGGCATAGAAGAAAAAAAATCATGGTGAGAGTGGTTAAGCACCAGAACATGTTTGCCCACAAAGTGAAAATGTGAATATCTCCTTTGTGGGGATATTCAGAATTTGACAGGACAGCGTTCAAAAGTCAACTGAAAAAATCTTGAGTAGCCTGAGCTAATGGGACCTGCTTTCTCCAGGGGGCTGCACTAAACGACCCCAGAGGTCCCTCTCGATCTAAATTATTCTGTGAGTCTGTGAAATAGCACAGGCACTTGAGACTCTTCTTTTGAAAAAAACACAGATGGTATTATAAAGATCCTTTCTTTGATGCTCAAACATGATCCAGATCAGGAGAAGGAAAGACATATGCAGCAAAATATTTCTAAACCTACTGCAATCACATTTCTATCAGACTATCCAAAAAGATTTTAGGAAAAAAAAGGGTTTAGAAATTGGTTTCTCCTTCCTTAATGGGTTTTTATTCACTGACACTTTATTTTATTGATTTCTAGCCTTCCAGTAGTTTGAATTATTTTTGCAATGGACCAATTTGAAACCTGACTCCAAATAGCAATTTTATTTTACTCAGGGAAGAGAAATCTAATTGACAGTTAGATCAGCTTTCAAAGCCTAAAGTAAAAGACAGGGCAGTTAAGGTTTAGGTTCTCAGTAAGTGCCCAGCTGTTATTTATTATCCAGAGTTAAACTTCAGTCCAGACTTAGGTAATATTTTGCCACTTCAAGAATTTTCAGCTCTACTTAGGTGTTGGAGGTCTTGTTCTTACAGAGGGAATCTTTCCACTGAGCCAAGGACATAAATCAGACTTTAAATTCAGATGTTCTCGGGGCTGCCTGTCCTCCTGGAAAGATTTATTTGCTTTTAGTACTACCAGATAGTTAGACAAACTGCACTGGCAGAGTTACTTGAGGAAATGCAACTCTGATGGACAGACTGCACAGAAGAAAAATAAAGAAAAGTTTGATAAATCCAGGGAAGATGAGTGAGCTTAACTGATGAAGCAAAATTCTAACAAGTGATCAAAAGAGCGTGTTAGCTTATACCTAAAACCCAATATGCTCTATTTCCTGGAAATGAATGTTCCCATGGTGTCTGTCCCTTTACAGCTAATGGGAGGTGAGGGTGATACCATTTTAGCATAGCAGAAGACAGGAATTTGAATCTGGCAGGTAATTTCCTTTGAATCAATTTTTTTTTTCTTATTTGCTGTTAGATGTTTCCTATAGTTTAACCTTCTAAAAAGCCTCTTGTTCTACACAAAAAAAAAAAAAAATGCTAGTGATAAGGCTGTTAAGGCATGTTCTACATTCAGAGAAAAAATATTCTTCAGAGAGAGATAAGGAGAACTAGTTCGTATAGATAGGCAAGAAGAAAAGGGGCAGAAAATGGTGTGACTTGACAACAGTAGAATAAATGCAAAACCAGAGAAATTAGCTTGATTGAGACATAGCATTTCTTATCTAATAAAGTTAAGTTTTTGACCAGAGTACAGAGGGCACAACTCTGAGAGCTGCATAAAACCTTCACGTATGTTGGGAAGAAACATTTACCCAGATATATTTAAAAATGGTTATTTATTTATTTAGATATTAAAATCTATATGTTTAAGTAATTACTGGAGTGTGCTAGTATCCACAAAAGATAGATACTAAAGGCTGCCCATACTTTTATGCAAACACCAGCATTTCCTGTAACACACTTATATGAGGGCTTAGGATAAGCCTGTATTCAAGGCCATTCCAAAGGCTTTATAAGCATTTAAGGACACACCGGAGATTTAACACCAGAAATGGAAATCTGTGGAACTTAAGAGCATGCTGAGTACTGTGACCACCAGTAAGCAGCAAACGTAGGAAGATTGCTTTGTTGCAAAGGATTCTGAAAATGCAAGTTCCAGACAGATTATTAAAAGATCATTTCCCGAACTAGCCTTCAGCTGAACTTCAACCTGGCATTTCCTCAGTGTTTGATTTTTGTATCGTGTGCACTTTATTAGACATGATTTTTTTTCATACATTATCAGTGTCCAGTAGTGAGAATAACAATCACTTTCTCTAAAAAAAGATCTTCTAGAATGTGCCAGTCAAACAAGTTAGTCGGCATGTTATTCCAGTTTTCAGTGCAAGACAACAGATTTTTACCAGTCATACCTGTTGCCATTTCTAAATTGTGAAATTCCTCATTTCTTAAGAGAAAGCGCCTGCATCTTAGTGAGAAGCAATTTGTCCTAAAGCAAGAAATTAATAATAAAACTGAACTCGTAGCCACAGTTATGCAGCCATGTTGCATTACTTGAGTCATATTTTCTTCTGTTGCAATTTTTGCATGACATAGCTACCAGCATCCGCATCACTGTAGAACCTAATATCCCCTCTCTGTGCATGCCTAATACTTCCTACAGCAGAAAACAGTCAGAGTAGTTAGTACTTGAATGGCTAACAGAAAAAAGGGAATTGGAAAAAGACACATTTGTCCCCCCTGTTTCTTAGATGGCTGCAATGAAGCACAAAGCTATAGATCAACGGTCATAAAAGCTCCCTCGGGGACTAAAAAACTGAACTACTGTAAGCCATATGCTGAATTCAGTGCTTTAACAACAAGATACCTTTTCCTCAATTAAATAAGGAAAATTATAACCTTTAGACCAGTGAAATAAATATCTGCTGGAGAGGGAACTGTATGAACATCTCCAAGCATAATGTATATTTCTGTTAGAAACGCTGCGCTCTGGCTTGCATGCAAACATCGGTTTTAAATAAGTTTATTTGAAGAGTATGTAGACAGCCGATATATTTACAAAATGCTCCGGACTTTTGCAAGCCATAAAAGTGGTTTTATTTGAAGGAGAAGTTTGCATTGTTGCTTACTAAGGATAATTCTTACTTGAATATTTGGGCACTCTTTTGTGTCTTTCCCCAAATGTTTGGGGAAAATGGTTAATTTGGAGCAATTGGATAACAGCAAATGAATGTAAATTTGTATATGTAAGAATGGTGACCAAGCTTTAGCTCAGTAAGAATAGATAAATAAAATTCAGATACTGCAGGTTGCAGACAACTGATTCACTACCAATACAGATATTCTGAAAATATTTTTTTTTTTTTACCACAATAAGAATTTGGAAAATCTGAGCTAGAATAAGAACAAAATCAGCAATTCAAGCCTTCAGGTAACTTACAGGAAAGGGGCATGATTTCACACAAGTCTGCAATTAAAGTGAAGATAAAAGAGAGAAATAATTTTTTTGTGTGTGTCATTTCTGTTTCATCAGATTTGTCAGTTTCCAAGGATAATGAGGGATAGATGTGCTCTCCCAATAGTCCTGGATGATACACGTGAAAAGGCAAGGAGAAAATGAATCATGAAGGTTTGTCAGATAGTTGGAGCTTAAACCACGAATCCACAAGGTCATAAAATAATCTGAGAAAAAAAAAAACAAACAGCCCTTCAGAACAAAATTTTTCTTTCAAAGAAAATAATTGATGCAATTGAATTTCCAAAACACTAATGACACCCTCAAAATCGACATGGAAAGGTTGTAATTTTCACAGAAAGCTTCCTAAAATTAATAGATGTAATTATTTCCATTTCAGCAGCTCTTTTGTTTTAATATTAGACCATTAAAAAAATTGCAAAAATAAAACAGTTTTAGAAAAGACAGGGTTTGTTTTAGCTTTCTGTTAGAGATTGTGATGAGGGAGAAAGTCAGTCGGGAATAAATAACGAGGATATGATGACTTGTAGGTTACCTGTGCTATAGCATAAATATATATATTCATCCATTATTAATACAAATATTTGGGAACCTTTGGCAGTAGGCTGGCTGACTTGGTGAGGTGGGATTTAAGCCAAAGGACTTCAGGCAAAGTCCAAAGTGTCAATGCACGCACCATTGCAATCAACTTGGGAATAAGCCAGGCCAACCAGAGCACTGACAAATGTTCCTTAGCTACCGCCCAAGATGAGAACCAGAAGACCAACCACCTCAAGTGTATGTATACTGATGCATGCAAGCTGGGGAACAAACAAGAGGAACTGGAGCTTCACGTCCAGTCAGAAAGTTGTGATATCATAGCAAAACATCATGATGGATGGCTAGAGGCTGTTTCGTAAAGACAGGTAGGGTAGAAGAGGAGGAGGAGTCATGCTCTTTGTTAAGGAGAACCTTGAGTGTACAGAAGTAAACTATGGCTATTGTGGAAGCCCTATCAGTTGCCTCTGGGTGAAGATCAGAGGGGTCATCTCCAAGGGGGATCTTAGAGTAGGCATCAGCTACCAACCTCCGAACCAAGATTTTAAGGTCAACGAAGCAATATTTGGGTCACTTAAGCAAGCTTTGGGTCAACAGAATCTTGTTCTTATGGGTGACTTCAACTACCCAGACATTTGTTGGAAGAACAATACAGCAGCTCATGTGCAATCCATCAAGTTCCTGGAATGTGTAGAGGACTACTTCCTCATGTGCCAGCCAGGAGTGAGGCACTACTGGACTTGCTACTCACAAATCAAGAAAACTTGCGTTGTGATATCTCAGTTAGTGATAGCCTCGGCTGCAGGGATCACAGTATTGTGGAGCGTGGGGTCCTGCTGAGCATGCTGAACGTTAGTGCTAAGACAAAGGTTTTAGATTCTAGAAGAGCAAGCTTCCGCTCACTCAGAGCTCAGTTGGGAGGGATCCCGTGGGAAGCTTCCATAGAGAACAGAGGAGCTAGCGAGTGCTGGGAGTTTTTCAAGAATTCTCTCCTGGAAGCACAAAACCAGTTAATTCCCTTTAAAAGTAAGGGAAGTAGGTGGAGCAAGAGACTCCCTTGGCTTAACTGCAAGCTTCTGAGTCTCCTCAAAACCAAAAGAGAAGCATACTAGAGAGAGAAAAGTGGAAAATTCCCATTCAGAACTACAAGGGCATTGCCAGGGTGTGCAGAGATGCTGTTGAAAAAGCAAAAGCTCAGCTCGAATTGAAATTGGCTGGAGATGTAAAAAACTACAAGAAAGGGTTCTTCGGGTATATAAACAACAAGCAGAAACAGAAAGAAAATATGGGTTCACTGTTAAACCAGACAGGTGAATTAGTCACAAACAACACTGAAAAGGCAGAGGTTCTCAACACTTTCTTCACCTCTGTCTTTACCAGCACTGTTAAGCCCCAGGCCTCAGGAACAAAAATCCAGGTTGATTCAGACACAGACGCACTGTCAGGGAAGGAAGAGTTGGTATGTGAACTATTACAGGAGCTTGACCCCTACAAGTCGACGGACCCTGACAATATCCACCCAAGAGTGTTGAGAGTTGGCTGACGTCATTGCGAGGCCGCATTCCGTAGTCTTTGAGAAGTTGTGGAGAGAGAGGAGCATCCCAGAAGACTGGAAGAAGGCTAATGTCACCCCCATCTATAAGAAGAGCTTAAAGGAGGATCCAGGAAATTATAGACCATCGGTCTTACTTTAGTCTCTGGGAAAGTTATGGAATTAATCCACCTGGGGGCTATCACAAGCCAAATGAAGCATGTGATTGGGAAAAGCCAGCATGGATGCACTGCAGGCAAATTGTGCTTGACAAACCTGATGGCCTTCTACGATAAAGGAACCTGCTCAGTTGATATGGAGCGAGCTGTGGACGTTTTCTACCTGGATTTCTCCAATGCTTTCAATACAGTTTCCCACAACTTCCTCCTAGAGAAACTAATGTGTTGCGGTCCAGACAAGTGGTCTCCCCCACAGGGAGTGGGGAACTGGCTGCACCCAAAGGAATGTAGAGGGCTTAGTTGTCGAGACAGTTTAAGAAGACATAGATCAGTCGCTTTCTTTGGTTTTTATTTCTATTTGAAGTCTGGATTGCCAGGAACTCTTTGCCAGAACTGACAAGTTTGGTCTTGCATCACTTTTTCATTCCTATTTCCCTTCGATCCTGTAATAGGAACTTTGACATGAGCTGTCATGGGGGAATTTAGCATGGGGTAACCGCAAGAACAGAACCTCGTCACTCAGTGTCACTCAGTCTAAAATTCATCTGCTTAGCGGGATTGGAACAGCATATGGATAGCAATTTCTGCTCTCACATTTCTGTCCTTTGACACTCACACATTTCACACTCATGCCTTCCAAGGCCACAGATCCTCCAGTTCAGTTCAGATGGTCACCTTGGACCCAAGGGGACGGGACTCTCACTCCACCACTTGACATCTGTTAAACCGAAGCATTCTTTGTAGCACTTGCTGTGCATTTTGCCGTCACCGTGTGCTGTAAACACAGAAGCTGCTGCCTATGATGATGTAATTTTACAGTACCATGGCATATGCTATTAATCTTGTGCTACTAATCCTATTAATGGTATTAGTCTTGATGTCTTGTGCAATAATGCAGTGTCATGATGCATAGTCTCGTGAAATCAAGAGGCTCTGTCACTATACAATTACGTGAACCAGTATGTGAAACTTCAGCATTATGTTAGTATTTGGGAGTATATGAACAGCTGATATTACTGACATGCCTCTCTGAGATCAGTCCACGCTGGTTTAGCAGCTCATTGGCAGTACTTCCATCCTTTACTCCCTCATGGGTTTTTATTTCTTAGACATAGGTAAGAGATTACAGGATTTAATCTGTTAGCGCCTTTTCTAGTGTTGCCTATGTTTGCAACAACATGAACAATGCCTTGAAGTTAGCATACCATTTGTTCTTCCTGAATACAGGTATTGTGTTTTATGTGTCATAAATCTAATTTCAAAGCTGTGCCCTGAAAAATGTCTGCAGTTGCCCAAAATTGTGGGTAACTTTTTCGTGAGATTATAGAGTTCAAGACTGAAATAGTAATTGTCTGGGAAACAGGAGTTGAGCAAATTCGAAGCATTTTTCATCTTGGCATTTCCAGGTAAATGTGATTATCCTTTTGGGTCACCAAGTCCAGAAAACTGGGCCAAACAAATGTTATTCTAAAGCTGTATTATTAGTCTATTTCAAATATGGGGCTGTACGTTATCATGTGCTTACTCAGAGGAAAGGGAAAACAGTAGAGGAACTCTGGCAGGAGAGACAAGATTCATGGCAGGAACCGTGTGTATGGAAGGCTGTACAAAGGCAAAAAATTTAAAAATTCGTCCATTAGTTTTAATATTTGCTTCATTACTTTTTCTGAAAAAAGATTTCATAGATTTTGAAAGCTGATCCACAGCCAAAGAAATAAAAAATTATGTAATACATTTGTATAAATTGTCAGCTAAAAAAAATTCTGCCTACATAAAAAAGGGGACATACAATTAATGACTTAATTTGAGCACCACCATTCACAGAAGACATACTCAAGGGTAGTGAAGGCACAAGTTTAGAATAAGCTCTCTTTAAAAGGGGACTTCAATGCAGAACTTTGTTGTTGATGTTGGACTACGGTTGAATATTAGCAGCGTAGTGTTTTGATAGAGTACCAAAAGGTTTCAGAAGTGCTATCGTGTCTCCAGGTGGATAAATACACGTCCTTCGATTTTGGACCTCTTTCAAATAGACGTCTCAGAAACTGATGAGAATATTGACCGGTGCAGCTAAGGCATATGTTTGTATAACTTTGAATCAGAAAGGAAGGATTATGGTTTTTCTCGCCCTGTGATATGTACAGGGGGTGACACACACACAGAGCAACAACAGCCTTTTATTCCCTGCATCTTGTCACCCTTGAATTCCTATAGTGAGTCACCCGCACTTGTATCTTTTTCTTGACCTGAGCACCTCCTTTCCAGTATTTGATCCATTTCCAAAAACACACAACTCACTTTTTGAAATTGAAGGCAACTTTTGTAAGAAAATCCATTTATATATTGAGATCTTGCGTCCATGGTAAAGGCTGGTCGCAAGAAAAGGAAGAATCCGAGTTTAATACCCAAGGTGGCTGAAGTATGATCTACATTCCTGAGAAATTATATGACTGAGTATTGCCTTGCAGTCCAAAGAAGAATCTGTAACGCTGTAATAGGGAAAGGTCTGTGCTCACTTTTGTGCATACCATAGAAATATGGCATGAAATATGGGAGCTGAAGCTGCGGCTGATCCCGAGATGTGGGTTTGGAGCAGGATATCTTCCTTAGTTCCTTTTTCAATACCCCTTGTCCCAGGGGCTTCAGGCAGCTGAGGGGCTGCAATCAGGGTTTCTTGCCAGGTTATGCTGTTTAAGGAAACACATTTTTCCAGCAGACTGTCTTCTGCTTCCAGCCGAAATGGTGTAAGGGAAGTGAAACAAAATGTAAAAGAAACTGATCCCAAATATTCTGCTTTATTTTTATATTATGGTTCATTGAAAGAGATAGAAAACTTCAGTTTAGTCTAATCCTCCCTAGTATGTGTTTCTGTCAACATATACATAACGTCCCTAAAATTCAAAATATTTTTTCATTATTTACAGGTGTGCTGGAACACACATTGTAATTATCAATTTATTCGTAACAGAGTTGATCTAGTTGAGCTGAAAAGCGGTTTCCACTTACACAGGTAGGAGCAGAACTAACCTGTAATATGTACAGAACAATCTGGTGCTTAAAGGTGTTACCACTGTAAACATTTTGCTACAAGAAACCCACAAATGGAAACTTTGGGGTTCCAAAAAATAACAAAGGCCCTTTACTCTTTCAAGGTAGGAAGTCTGTGTGATCACTTTTTCAGACAGGACTAAAAACCATATTGAAATGAAATATGGTAATGAAGTATTAATTTCTTAGAATCAAAAATTAAAAGTGTGTTTTTACTGTCACCATAAAATATTTCTTCTCTCTTGCACAATGCAGCATTACTGAGTATGCACTTTCAAAATCTGAATGTCATGAACGCAGACTGAGCTAATGCTTTTGACAGGATAAAAGCGTTTCAGCCCATTTAAAATTGCTAAGTGTGTGTGTACATGAGTGCAGAGATACAAATCCGTCGTTTAGGATACAAGCAGAAAATGTTTCTCTAAAGGGAGAATTTCTTAAGTTCAAAGACTTGTCCAGCTGGCTTAGCCAAGAACAGCTTTCTTTTCCTCATCACTGTGTACCATGTTTTATTCAAGTCACACTTGCACAGAACTTTCACAGTATTCCCTTATTGTCTGAGATAATTTACTTTCAGCTTGATCTTGAATTACTGGCCAGAGCTGGTTTTGTTCATCTGTGAAACAGAAGGTATTACATCAGTGCTAGAAGTGCTTATGGAATGCAAACACTCTGGAAACACCATCAAAAAGTACACATCCATGAGAATATTAGTACTTTCATTTTAAGCTGCTGAAGCAACCGACGTGAGCTTTGGTGTGTTTCTTAGCAAGGGCAAGTTCTGCTTACTTCCTAGAGAATTCCTAGATGCGTACAAATAAGCCAGGGTGGATTCCACCACCTTCCTTCCTCACTGCTCACGTCTAAGCTTGTTTTATTTCTCAGTACAAAAATTTGCTACCTCTACTTCTAGTGCCTCTCTTTTTAATTTTCATCTGCTTTGGGTCTTTTCACCAGAGCCTTCATCTCCAGTGACTCTTCGTAGATTGTGACTTTCTTTGTATTTTGCTTTTGCCCTTGTTTCTAATAACAGAAGATTTGGCATTATATTTATGAAAATATTCCTGGGGATGTGGGGTGGAAATTGATGAGGTTTCTGATCTTCATTAGGAAAAGAAACTGGAATCCCAGTTTTGTAACACAGAGAGAGATGTTTGATACAGTTCTGTGTAATCCTTGTTTGGAAAAAAAAAAAGAAAATTAGATCCCATTTGTTGTGGAGAGTTATATCTAAATTGAAACTCAAAAGGGAGAAAAGAACTCTTGCAACTGATGCAAGAGTTTCATATTTAAAACAATTTTCAGGGATGCAATTTTAATTAAATTCTAGCAGATTAAAAAAAAAAACCAACAAACTTATTTGTTTCCTTGTAATTTTAGTATTCTGAACAAGGTACTTCGCTGCAAGAGTCTTGGAACATTATTCATAAGGAATATTTCTTTGGACGTGTTTAAGATATATCATTCCCCTTTAGTACTGTATGTGAATTCATTTTCAGGAATGCAAATACATGTGGATTCAAGCAAGCCATATATGACACTAATGTAGCATTTCAGGAATAAGCATTTTCTTAAGATCCCTTTCAGAAAAGCAGATCTTCTCACAAATATTGTCCTGTTTCGAGGGCAGTAAAAGATGACAGCTTGGAAGTAAAATCAGAATCTTACAACAGGTGAATAGTTTTGAGCCATAGAGTGGTTGCTTTTCTGCTCAATTAGACATGCAAAATAAACCCTGGATAAGAGAACTTAAGAGCTGTAGTAGATTGCCACTGAGAGCTGTATTGTTGTGGTATCCTGTGGGAAGCTGTTGAATGGGAGAGGAGGGCACAAGAGATTAAGAGATACAACCCTGCAGTCAGGTTTCCAATTAATCCAATTAAAGTTTGTCTTGGAGCTAGTTGTGTTCCCTGTACTATCCTTGGGGATTAAAATATGGGTTTAGTTCTGGTTTTACAGAACATTAAGTAGACTGGAGTCTTGTCCTACAAATGAAGTTGGTTCAAGAAAAAAGCCCTTCCGCTTTTGTACTCTTAAATGCAAATGTCCGCCACAATCTGTCCTTGCTTAGTATAAGAACGGCGATTTTTCACGATTGTTTTCCCTCTGAATCCAGTGGCCTTCCACTGAGTTCATCCCCACAGTTAAGTTCTAGAAGATACTGCCCGAAGGAGATGGTCTCAGCACCGTGCCGAATGATTTGTAATGTGATTGAATCTAACGTGCCCCATCCATGTTATGCCTTATGCTTTGATGCAGATTTGTCTAACCAGAGCGCGTGCAAGCAAATTCACGCACACGCACGCACAGTAATAAGGCTTCCTGCCCCTCCAGGATCTTTGAAAAGAGATAGACTGCTTCTCCTATTTTTATTCATTGATCCATCCATCCTTGAAGCGAAAGACATAATATATTTCATAGCTTCAGCCACAAGGACCTCCAGTCTCACTGAGGAATTTTCTAAACCGCTGACTCTAATTTCCATATTCTGAGGAGAACAGTAGAATGCATTAGATTAATATCTGAACTTAGTAAAGCGTTTGATACCATAGCTCACAAGAATTATTCATGAAAATAATCTATCTTGGCTTGGTTATGACCCTTTGGAGCGATTTATACTTAAAAATACTTAAATGTAAATGTCTATGAGGATGTAGTTGATCTAGGGAACGATCATGTCAACCTCAGATCTTGGAATGAAAATAAAATTTATGTCACTCACATAGTCCCTTATCCTACTCAAGGGATGAAGCACGTAAGTTTAGGGTCAGTATAGTGTTTGAAAAGTGCTTTGCTGTAAGTGACTAGGATATTTTGTCTGACATTCTGGGTTTTAATAGTAACACTTTTTAGACTTACTTACATATAAATACAACCTTGCTTATTTTCCCTAGGAGGCCTCTGGGTGCCTTTAACCAGTTAAAAGAATATTTTATAAACCATGAACAATACTCTGGCAACACGCGCTCAAAGAGAGAATAAAATGAAAGCTGCCAAGGTGCAAAAAAAAAAAAAAAAAAAAAAAAAAAAAAAAAAAAAAAAAAAAA
>WHYT01017419.1:399554-425549 GCA_009806455.1 Tetrax tetrax | reverse complement strand
TCCCAAGGGGCAAAAAAAAAAAAAAAAAAAAAAAAAAAAAAGTGAAAAGCAAATTCTCCCACACCTTTTTCTAAAACTTTGTTCCTTCATTGTCATTTCAGAGAAGGACAGACCAGTAGATACCATAGTGCTGGGCGGTGAGGAAGTCCTTAAGTGACATACAAATACTGTGGAACTGTAAAAGGGAGGAGAAGATTTGTTATAACCGTTTCTGGGAAAGAAGCTTCTGTCTTCTCCTGAGGTGATGTGGAAGAAGAGCCGCAGGTCATTTGATTCAGGGAGATCATCTGGGAAATATTACTGTGTGTCACACAGTAAGATCCTGCCTGCTGACATGTGCTGTGGTCTTTGGTTTATGGCTGGAAACCAGTAACGCTTTCAGAACCAGTCACCCACTGATTAAGGGAATTGTTGCAAACCGGGAAATGGTATCAGAAATTAGATAGTTCATCTTTGTCACTAGTGCAGGAAGAAACAAGAATAAACTTAGATTCTAGATTTGTTCCAAGGTGAAATGATGACCGATCAGAATGGTTGCATTTACTTAATTTATATCTAGTTGTTTGCTTTTAATTTAGGGGCAACCATAGAGATGGATAGAAAGGCATTCATACCCATTAGTTTGACCATTTTCAGGAGTTTCTGACTTCTAAGAATTCCCTATTCCAGGGTTCTCCCATTCCCAAAATCCCTCATAGCACATCTACTGCTGACATAAGCTGAGGAATTCTGAACTTGAAGCTTCCCAGAAAGAAGACTGAGCATGAATTTGCCTTTTCTTGGGGCAGGCAAGTTTGATGCCTTCTAGCTTCTCTGTATGTTTTAGTGACTGAGGTAAATTTTGTGCAGTTTATGCCTTGAAAATGATAGGAGCTATCAATTTAATGAGAAGTTCAAGTTGCTGTAGCTAAAGTGCTTTTCTCAATTTTTTTTTTGCAGGCCATGAACAAGCATTAGGGCCACTAAACTATATTGTAATTACTATACTTCAATTACATGTCCACATATGTGATTGACTAACAAATTGATAATTTTGACCTCATGGAAAACAAAAAGCTTTAAAAGAATGGTACATACCAGATTTTCTGTTAGTTGCCTTATTCCCCCTGCAGCAAAACTTTATGCAACCCTAACGGAAAAGATACAAGGTTAATGGAGATGCTGACATTTAATGCTAGTAAACATTTCAGCATACAGAAGGCTAATTATTTACAGCTTAAGCAGTGAGAAATTACAAAGCTTGTCTTTAGACTTGTGGCTTCTTGGATGGTATTTGTATAGGTGATGAACACACAAAAGGATTTCTTTACTGCTGTACTTTCTATACTATATTCTCTTTTTAATAACTTTCAGCTGAAAATACTGCCCTTGTTTCCTAAGAGTTCCTCATGGTTACTAAATCACCTGTAGGTATTGTCCTTTTTACAAACCTCCCCACAAAACCAGCTTGTAAAGTGGTAAGTAAAAGAATATTATTTCAAGTAGCAATTCATGGGAATACAGCACTCCTTTGCATTTATCAGAAGGAGTAATGTAGTATAATGCAAACTTCTTATTCTTTCAAACAGTAAGTCTTTTTAGAAGATACCATAGTGTTTTTTTTTTTTTTCTATAAGGCCTGCTGTGTTGTCATTTCACAATTAGGAAATTACACATTAGAAATTGTATTGCACTTAAGTAGTACATTCTTTATACAATTTGAATTTAAAACTTTTTCTATACCACAAATCAATTCTTATTATGGATTATTTAATTCCATAATGCTATAGTAAGTACCAAAGATGAGTAAACTAGGAATTTAGAAAATTAAATGTGTTAGGTGTTTTCTTAGAAATTATATGAAACTCCTCTGAGATTTCTCATGTTAAAATTTTATTCTCTTTATTGCTGGAACTAAAGGAAGCATGTAATCTCCTACTGTGCTTCCATCTCCCAGGGCTATGTAATTGGTGTCATGATTTAGGAAAAAAAAATATTATGTCCTTCTTGTGCTTCTTTTGCTTGACTTTTAGAACCTTTTTCATTTTTTTTTCTCCCACCCGCCCTCCATCTCTATAGCAATCTGTACAAGAAAAAGGATGCAAAGGTTAAATGACAACAGAAAGTGTCAAATAAAAAGCTGAATGAGTGAGTGAAGCAAGGATTTTGCGTGGTTACAGTGTCTGAGAACAGGGCAACTCAATAAAGGTGACTGAAATGCAAGAAAACGTGAATCAGGGCCAATAAAACTGTTCCACATAAGAAAGAGGCGTATAAAAAAAGCAGGAAGGATTAGGAAAGCCAGGAAATTTGTGGTACTCTTAAACACTCAATGTTATACTCTCAGTGTAAAATTTTTGGATTTTTTGTGTTGTGGTAGGTTGACCTAACCGGGTTCCAGCTATCTACCCAGTCACTCTCACACTCAGTGGGGCAGGAGGTGAGAATATGATGAAACAAGCTCATGGGTTGAGATAAAGACAGGGAGACTACTTACCAACTACCTTCACGGGCAAAATAGGGAAAGTTAATTTAATTTGTTGCCAACTAAATGAGAGTAGGGAAGTGAAAAACAAAGACAAAAACTCTGAGATAGGTATCTCAGAACATTGTATGGTTTTGTTAAAAAAAAATTGTAATTCATCCTTGAAGTCCTGTGAGGACTGTTCCCTTCCCTTTTTTTGTCCTCTCTCTCCCACTATCAAACACCTCTCTGCAAATAGTCCCTTTCCTTCCAGCCCTCAAAAATTCTTGACCTGACAACAGTACAGGGGTTCAGTTGGCCTTTCCTTTTGGGGAAACAGAAATGGGACACAACAGATGTAATTCTTCAGCTTCAAGTAAGACAAGTCTGGAAGTCTAGAAAAAAGCTGTACTGCCCTTAGTAGCTATACTTGGAATCAGTCTTGGCTTCCCAGCAGCAGATGCCCCACATGGCCAACTCCAGTCTTGAGTTAGCATTTCAGATGCACAAGACAGAAAATTTAGATGAGGAGATAATATAGACAAGAGGCTTAGCTCACATGAAAATATTGTGAATGAATTTTGGTCCAGCTGCCTGGCTTGGTGATAATCTTGTAGCTTGGAATAGATTCTCCTGTTCCTGAAGGAGTTATGTTGTTCTTCTTCCTATTTATTTGTATGTGGAGCTATAAATTTCTGATCTTATTTCTTGCTTGTAGGATAAATTCTCTTACTGTGCAATTTTATTCATGCAGGCTTTGATTTGATCCTGCTATAAGATTCTCTCCTCCTTTTCATGTACTCAAAAATTGTAGCTAAAGCAATTTCCATAGGCGTGTAATTATGCATCTGCTTAATGTTCCTTTCTTTCTTGTCGTGCTAATTCTCCTTCCTAGTGTAATCTCAGTGACAGGAGTTATGATACTGGAGTCTCCTAAATCATCAGTCTTAATGCAAACCACAAAGTCTTCTTCCACTGGGACGCCTTCAACCGGAGCTCGCACTATCTGCAGTCTGAGCTAGACGCGAAGTGTGCCTTCCCACAGCCGTGTGCAATTCTCTCTTCTCTGCGGGCTGCTCCGTGCACGGTGTGTCTGTAGCGATGTATCTGACAGACAGCAACCAGGGTTCATGTTTGGTTCATTTTGGGCACCCATGTGACCACAGTATTTTCAACTGCCGCCTAACAAATTGAAAAAATTATTTGCACTGCCTTTGAGGTATGTCATATGCATCCCTGCAAAGGCATCCTAAAACTCACGCACTATGACCTATAGATTGCTTTTAATTTTCTTACTGTCACTTACGCTTCATTCATTCTCCACTCAGTTGACCAAAAAAAATGGAAATATGCTTTCAGATAAATAAAGATGCACTATCACATTCCATCCCCTTTCTCCTCCTCTTGGTTTTTTTTTTTTTTTTTTCCTTTTGAGAAGAAGCTGATGTCTGATCTGTCAAGGTCACAGGTTGGAAAGTATCTAAGGCAGGTGCTGGAAGTGGTCTAGCAGTCTGGAAACATTTATTTGTATCACAAACAAATTGTTCATTTAGTCCTCAGAGTGTGTAGATCTCTGGCTCCTGACATTTTCAAACGACAGTAGTAAAAATGAATGTAGTGAGTGGAATGGAGTTGTGGCTGCTGTTTTATGCACTGCTTGAACAAAGAAGCTAATGAATCCTTTTTCTACAGTTCTGAAGTAAAGTAGAGAAAAGGCTTGTGAGGGTGGAAAAACACTGAAAAACATAAAAATTATAAATCAGTTCCTGAAGCATGATTGGTTTGAAGTGTTTTAGGAAGATGAAGTACATTCTGAGCTAAATTTGATAGTACAGTACACTTCCTCCAGTGTTAAGAGAAGGCTGAGGCACATCCAAAAGGACCAAGATATTTTACAGAACACAAAGAAAAGCCAGAAGTTGGGGAAGATTAGCTTCAACTCTGATATAGAAAAACTGTAAGAAAAACCTTTGACAAAAAACCCATGTCTATTCCACCACAAGAAGTAGTAGCCTTCCATTAGGGGGAAAAAAAAAAAAAATCTATAGCCTTCGGAATTAGAAAATTACTTGGATGGGAAAAGGAAGAAAAGGTCATGGGAGAAAAATTCTCCACTAGCTGTAATACTCATTGTTTTCAAATAATTCTTTTATTATAGAAGATACCTGTCACACATCCAGCTTTACCCTGTGTAACCAGTCCTATGGGCTTCAGAGCACTTGCTTCTGTGTGTCAGTGGCATAGATAGTTGTTGCAAAGAAAAAGTGATTTCATGAGATTTAAATCAAATTGGAATTGAAACGTTTTATTGATGCTAAACAATTAACTGTCATGATATATTCAGGATCAATTTTGGTAATACAATGGATAAACCACAGCGCTAGATGCCTACAAGCAGTAAATACACACCTTTAATTTCCAGGTAGACTTCTACAAAAGATCCCAAGAGCTCTAATCCGACATGATCCGACAAGGAGTGTCCTTGGGTGCTGTCCTCGTAGTGTCACAGCACAAGCTGGGTGCTGGCCAAGAGCCAGCCGAGGTGGTGGTTATGATGCTGGTGGGGCAACATCTGGTTATTGCTTAACTTGACTGACAGCTGTCATCCTCTTGAGCATGACTGTTTTTGGGATAAACATCCTCTCATACGGTCCATTTACACATGCAGTTTTCTTTGTCCATTTTGCCTGGAGTACTTTTATCCTCACCTTGGGAATGGGAAGGTTCATGACAGTGGAGAGACAGACAGGAAAAACTGATCTGTCTATTGCTGGATCTGGAGAATAAAAATAAGTCAGTGCAATTAAAAAAAAAAACATAATCAAGAGAGCAAAACAGAAAACAGAGATATCTTAGCAGATTATCCTTAATTCTTGTATAATATAAAAGTAATCTTATAATAGAAACTATTGAAAACTTCAGGAAAAATTGAGCAAATTAGTGGGAGAACCTGGTGTGATTATATGTATGAAGGGTCAGAGAAATAACAGTATTTAAATTACTATTTAATATCCGATTACATCAGGTGCAGGGATTTGTTTCTCTTTAAAAACAAAGTTAAAATAATGCATTTGTAGCAAAATTTGGTGTTGTCGCTACGGTAAACAGATTCATCAAAGCTTACATATCCTGTTCTTTACACATACGGAAGAAAAAAATTGCTCCTACTACTCAAACTGAAAAAAAAAGATCAAAATAAAAAGCTCTTTCTATCTATTTCGGTTTGATGCTTGCTTTTAATCTCCCTGGATTTTTTTTTTTCAGTTTGTAAAACCTGTAGCACCTCTCACACAGGTGACTGAGTAATTATTTGTACAACTAAGCTTCTATAAACTTGTAAAAGGATTGAAGAATAATTATTTATCTGCCTAGGGAAACAGTAGCAAGCAGAGAAAAATTGACCTTCTATGCAATCTGCTCGGGTTATAAAGGGATTTCAGTGTTCTACTTTAAAAAGCAGAGAAAATCTAAATTATGATCTTTTCTAAATATGATAAAACATATGTTTTAAGTTCAGTTTCTTTATGAAAAATCACAAAAAAAATATCAGAAGGTACTGTTTTCCTAACATTGTTATTAAAATTGCAATTAACATTGCTTTGGGCCCCTTCTAAATAAATGCCTTGCCCCTAGTTACTTGTTCCTATGTATTTTTTTTTCTACATCAGTATACAGATTTGGTATTTCTAATAGCATTTCCTAGGCAGTCTTGGTGTTGCTGATACAGTCCCTAGGTGCTGCTGGCCTTTCAGACTGTCTCCCCAGAAGGTTCCCCAGTGTTCCCCTCCAAATATTTGTAAAATGTGTCTTTCTCTCACATAAGCCTCATTAAGAGTCTCTAAAAGCTGGCCATTCCTAGCAGCACTACCTGTAATTTTTGTCCTCGCTGTGTTATTTGTGTTATTATCCAGAGATTTCTCATGTCACACCTGGCAGTTTCCCAGGGTCTGTTCAGTTACCTGAGTCTCAGGTCAGGCTTTAATCATCTACCTGCGTACCTGAACAAACGACATGCCTAGTCCTCTGGACTTTTTGAATATCTTAAGCTAAAAGACACATAAAACTAGAAGAAAAAAGGATTAATATAATTATTAAATTCTGATATCTTTTTTCCTTTATTGCATATTGCTACACTTACCAGAAAATATTTTCATAAGTGTAGTTTTATTTTCATCTTTGTTGCAGTATGTTTAAATTTTCCTGACTGCACACCAGAAATTTTAATGCTACTTTTTACCTACTAGCAAGAAGACATTATGAGTTGTTTTACAGGAACGATATATTGAAAGCAAAGAGTAACTCTTTACTCAGATTGCAAACGTATTTCTTTTTTCAGTTTGAAAATATTTCCGAAATCTCTCTGGTTTTACGTGTTTGGCATGCTTTTTTTTTCTGTAATCCATGGCTAAATTAGCTCTTCATAGCTCTGACTGTGCATAACAACCCACAAGATTCATTTCTCCTCACTCCATGCTCAGCCTTGCACTGTACCAAACTTCAGTACAGACTGCTAGGTCAGGAGGATGACAAAAATGTGTCTCTGTCTTTTGCTTTAGAAAAATCCGTCAAGCCAGTAAAATATTGATCATATTATATCTAATTTCCATCACTAGTCATATACAATAAGCATATGACAAATTGATTTGCAACTGGAAGAAAACCCCTCCACTTGTCCTATATATCCTGATTTACATGACAATAATACCGAAGCACATTATTAGACCATGCAGCTAAATGTGATATCCCAGTGATCCTACAGAAACGACATACTTTGGGAACCGCAGAAAAAGCTGGATACACTGGCTCCCTGAAACTTGTTCTGTCATATCAATGCTGAAGAGTTAATGACCTCAAAATGCCCAAACATCTGATAAAAAATACTCAAATGTGCAATTAGTAACCAACCGTTTGAAAACCAGAAATCTGACCTTCAAAATCAGCCCAGAAAGGCAAAGGCTTTGAGCTTCTTGACGCTGACTTCCCCCAAAGACAGCCTTGGGTTAATCAGCTTACTAGGGCTCCTGTGTTGTTACATTTCAGCTGCAGTTGCTGGGCCATTATCTTTCAAAAAGTTCTCTGTCATCCCAGCAATCTATAGATACCACTCCTTTGGTCTCATAGGAACCCGTGTATACTTACCATCTGGTCAAGAAGAGGTGACGGTAGTCCTGTGCTGTCACCTCACTCCAGCATGCAGGGAACCTGAGCTGAAGATGTCCCAGAGAACTTCACCTTGGCACTGGTGCAGACTGCAGATACAGATTAGTCTCCCTTGGCATTAAAATATACCCGATATGCCATAGATACTGATTACAGAAGGTTTTGCAGCGAGCTGGAGCTCATAACCAGTAACTTCATAAATCATAGAATCATAGAATAATAGAATGGCTAGAGTTGGAAGGGACCTTCAAAGGTCATCTAGTCCAACCCCCCTGCAAGGAGCAGGGACATCCCTGACTAGATCAGGTTGCTCAGAGCCTCATCCAGCCTGGCCTTGAACGTTTCCAGGGATGGGACATCCAGGGATGGTTAGTACTGGTCTCCTGGCTGCCTGTTTCCTTAGGCTAGCAGATCAACAGGCATAAACTCTTGAGCAATTGAACTAACAAGACTTTAGCTTTAGCTAAAACATTAAAGCAATGCTGATCCCTTTGTGGAGTCCTGTATCTTGGTGCAGAAATAGTGAGCCAAGTCTTACATAGCCTGTTTTGGCAATATTTCAACAAGCAAAAGGTGTTGAACTGGAGGCCACATAAAAGAGCTCCAGATCTGTGAAAAATTCCAAATGTGAGTTCTGCTCACATGCCTTGTGTCTGGCTGTAAACTCAGAAAAAATGAAATGCCAAATCCCTAACTTGAAGAACATGTAGTTAACACATGAAAGTTGTCCAGATGGTTATCATCCTCCTACCTGCGCTTTGGCCAATTAGTATCTTTGTATACAGCTTTGACAGATATTAAATTCTCTTAGTTCTAACACTGGTTTTGGAAAGCATTTAATTTTCATACTAAGAGACCCAAATTGCTGATGTGGGATGGATTCCAAAGCTCACTGAACTCAACAGAAAATGCCACAGCCTGACTGTATCTTCGAACTAGTAATTAGTACGGGGAACTATTCTATAACCGACGTCATACTCTTTAATAAATGTACTGTAGTGCTGAAAGGAAAGACATGCATAGAACTGCATTGCTGTATGCATTATTTTTCTCCACCTATTGTCTTGGGTTGTTGTACCTAAACATGATTGAATGTGAGGCGGAAGGTCTTCTGGTAGGATAGCCCAGTTCAGTCAGCTCATCGTACCATGCGGTTTGAGATGGTATGTCCAGATACCTCAGGACAAGTCAGGCTTGGTTTAGTTTTCTGTCCCAAAATTCCTTTAATTTAAAGCCTTGCTGACAGTAGCACCATTATGCAAGCTAGGAAGAGTCATTCCATGTTGATAAGATTTTATTTCTTTGTCATAGTCTTTTAGACTGCATCCCCACAATGCATTGCAATTTAGCACAAAAAAAAAAAAAAAAAAAAAAAAGGGTGATTTAATTCACTGTGGTTATTGCAATTACAAATAGCGTTCACAAAACTGAACAGAATTCATAATTGAGCACATACATTCTCCAGAGTGTCACACTGTCATTCAGCCACAGCACAGCTGGGAAAAAGAGTGCTGAAGAAGCTAAGCTAAATAACTGATTTGGGTGATTACAATGAAAATGGTTTGTTATTGCCAAATCGTAGAAATTACTCACTTCCTCCTCCTTGGCTTTTTTTCTGTGAAGTCGTAACATAAAACATTTACTTCTTACTAAGGAGACATACCAGTCAGAAGTTGAGACACTCTGTCAGGAGGTCTCTCTGCCGGTGTGCCCTCTGTAACGTAGAAATCTGAAAATGGCAGCGGAGACTGTGCCGAAGCTTGAAGGAACAGAGATGGAAGACTGATGGATTTGGGCCTTTGACTAAATCTTGTAGATGTTTATGACCATTCCTGGAGCATTAATGTCATTACTGTAACTAACTGTTCTGGAAGATCATTTCACAATCACTGATGCTGTTACAAGTCTGGTCATTTTTATGCATATACAAGGAGCATCCTCCTTTCCTTCAAGAAAATCAGAATCAAAATATGCTTGGAAGTACCAAGGGAGCGCTCATTTTGATTTCTCTTATCTAGTTGGTGCTTAGGACAGCAAAGTGGGACTAAATAAATTCTACTGATGTTTCACCCAGCAAATGGACCCTACTACGCCAGCTGGCTGAGGTTACAAGAGGCTCCTGCCGTGGTCTCCAGAGTGCTGTGGGATGAGTTACCCTGTGAAGTAACTCTGCTTTTGGTGAACTTGTCACTTCTTCAGTCCATGAAGCAGGAAATGCATATAACATCTGAGAAGTACCAATTATATTCTGCTTTCTAGTCATTGAAACATGTGAGGATTAGTATGCAGTCTTCAGAAGCTTTTGAAGAGGAAAATATCTGTTTAGTTATTAATGAATATGATTATATTAATAGTTTTTCTAGAAAGTATTTACCTCTGTACTTGTGAGTATTTTTATTTAAGAAGAGTATTTCTATTTCTCCTATAACCTCATCTGAAAGTGCAAACTGCCAGCACAGAAAAGGGAAAGACCAATTAGATGGGGAAAAATACGCATTGCAGTCCAGGCACGGAGTTTCTCTCATCACTGAGTCTTCGTTAATGAAGCTTCCCTTCTCAGTTTGCATCCTCTCCCTTCTGCCTCCCACCAGTACAGAGTTTAAGCTTTTTTCGTTGTACCAGAAGATATTCAAGCTCTGATTGACCCACAACAAACATAAAAACAGGTCACAGCCTGTGTGAACATCTCTGAAGCATACGCTTCACATAACGACAATGATGATACTAAAAATACTAATTTTAAGAATTGTGTATCTAAAGGCTTTCTGTTTCTCTGGAGAGTTACAGAGACCCCAGCTTTTATTCCAAACATTTCAAAATGTTGAAGGACTCTGAAAGCAGACATTCTTCTATAAAATAAAACCTTCTGTGGAAATTATCCTGGGACGATCTTTTCCCTTTCTGAACAGCTTTTCAGTTGTTGTGGCTGAACGCAACCTGTGCGTACATGTGCACACACGTGCATCTAGGTTACAGAGGCTCAAGCCCAGAGGATGGCAGCCTGCACTGCACCACTGACGCAGCCCAAGGAGGCAGAATATTATGCCCAGGTAAACAGCCCTCACATTTTACCACTTACCTGCCCGTTGTCAGATATAGCACTGGTATTTAAGCAGTGAAAAAAAAAAAATAATAAAGCCAAAAGCAACTCTCACAGCTCTTTTTGTGCTTTCTCATCACTAGTCTTGCTTCTCTGTCATTCCTTATAGATAGATCAGCAACTGGGCTAGCTTGCATTATCCCCTCTTGGAAATAAATGGTTATAGGGCCAGTCAGGGAAAGAGGAGTCTTGCTAGCCACCTGGATGACGCTGAACGTTTTAACTACGGGTGATGCCTTTTAAATGGGGATAGTGCTTCTCAGCTGCTTTGTAAGCTGCTCTAAGGTGAGCTGACAAGGAAGAGTCAGGAGGCAGATACACTTTAGATTCACATACACTTCATCGCTGAATATAATTTCTTTAATGTCTTGTTTTGAACACTTTTATTACTTTGAGTATTTTTAAACTTACTGCTGACCTTGTTAGAATTACTATTGGATTTTATGAGGCCAGAAACCACCTTCTGTCTCTCATGGATACATGTGGGACTGGGATCTGATGGATTTGGCTGTCTAGTTTGATCAGGGTTTCCACAGTGAAGCCATGCTACGCTGCTTATGTTCAATGTCAGGAAAACACCAGGGCCAGCTTTTCCCTGGTAGACACTGGGGAAACGTCACAGTTAAAGGCAAAATAACCGCATAACAGCTCTCCAAACATGCAGTACCTATTTGTGTTCTTTGACGTTGGAACACGTTTTACATATATTCCGTTTTCATTGGTAGTTTTTGAACCAGCATTAGCAATGGTGGAACTATCAGATGCTCTTCCCAGACACAGTGCTTTTAAGAAGAAGCAAAGAAAGGAGAAGGAGAGAAAAATCCCTTTTCAGATGTATTTAGTGGGCTTTGTCCTCCAAGAATATGTATGGATATCTATAAAATAGGCCAAGAATATGTGTATTTACACGTAAACATATGTATATCAGCAGTGAACGTCAGATTAAAGCCTATTGATATTAGCACTTTCACCATCTTAACTTTTACCAGTTAAAAGAAAAACTAAGTCCTAGGTAGGAGGGCATTTCAAGCAGGTATGGGAGACCTTGGTCCATTTCTGTGTTTGCCAATTGTCTTCTGAATAGCCTGGGCCACTTTGCTTGTTTGTATCTCCCCTTTGATAAAGGCAATTCTTTCTTTAAATATATTTTATTCCTCCTGAAAAACATGGGATATTGCTGTTATAAATACTAAATTGATTCACCAATTTAAAAAAAAAAAATTAAAAAGAAGTTGAGGATGTGAGAGGAAGGTCAGGATAGAAAATCCCAGCTATGCTGAAGAATAGTATGGCTGTCTAATTTAATACTCACTGATTTGCTGAGTAACTGAACTTGGAAACACACTTCCCGGTATCCAGTATAACATTTCCCAAAAACATAGGCTAAAACCATCAGCATCTCACCACTGCAAAAGGAGAGTGTCATAATTATAAGAAGAATATAATTTATATAAAAGAAAATATCCAACCTGAAAAACTTGAGTTTTTCACTTCTTGCTTACTTTCTGTGGTTATTAAATCCTGCATAATTTCAACAGCACAAGCTTTTCTGCTTCACTATGTCAGCATTTCCATTCAAAACCTCATTTTAATGGGAATGCTGTTCATCTGCAAAAAGTGTGTTCTAAGCAGAAAACTGGAACACTCAGGATCAAATTCAAGCACACCACCAGTTAAAGGAGTATTAGTAATTTTGAAAAGAGTAATTTGCCTTTTTTTTTTAAAACACAAGCATAAAGATTTTCAGTTTTATTTTTGAGGATTTGTTAAGTCTTAGCTGCAAATCAAAATAGCCCATAAATGACTTTTTTAGAGAAATATCTACTACCGGGGGAGCGAGGGGCCTGGGGAAAAGATCTGTTTGAACTGTTTGATGTTGTTAATCAAATCAGGAAATAAGTGACAGTCTGAAAAAACAAGATATCGAGATAAAAAAAAATCTAGTAAAAAGAATGAATACAATTGGCTCTGATCCTAAGATACCACTGGGAATTTCCAGATGGGACCCAGGGGATGTATGCAAAGTGATCTTCAAAGGAAGTGCACAAAGGACTGTTACAACTTATATAAGGTCTGATAAGGCAAGTTACAAGGTCTGATAAGGCAATTTTCTGGCAAATAAACCATCCTTAAATCCAAAGCAATACAAAAAAACGCTGTAGTAGAAAGCATTGAGTGTATTTTGGTCCACCTCCAGTTAATCCTGAGCAGGATGGGAGAAAGAAAGGGGGCCAGCTGTGATTCTGGCATACAGGATTGTCATAGGCATTACAGCTTAATTTGTTGTACTGTCGTCTAGTGATTTCCAGAGCTGCGATCCCTCTAGGAAGAGTGAATATCACAGTTTTATATGACGGGCTTAGCTCTAAACTTTCATCACGGGAGATGTCATGACAGTACGGAAGGTCAAAGGAGTTCAAAGCTGAGGCAGCATCTTCAGTGGCACCTTGGAGTCACTGCATCTGTGTGATGCCAACCTGTGTGGGCTCAATTTCTGATCACGAAGCCAAGAATCACCTTGTGCAGAGAATGTAAATGCTTCAGATCACACCATAGCTTTTTTTCTCAACACAAGCTTCTTCATACATTAGTTACCACACTTCCAAAATATTTTTCCCCCTAGCTGCAACTGTAAGAGCACAGCCACCCAAAGAACAAGTGCTATGATTGCAAATTTAGGACGAAGTTTTCTCTAAAATGTACCCGTTAAGCATCTTTCCTGTGATTTGTAGCAGCTGTTGTGTCACCATGCCAACTGATGGGTAAGACGAGGGAAGGGCACACTCAAAGTCATTTCTGAGCTGTGCAGTATCTTATGAAAAAAAGCTAGTGATTATAATGAGAAAAGTAATTCCTCGCCATGAAAGCTGACTGAGAACAAATGGAGAAAAGTAAGACTTTCCACTAAAGAAAATCTGAGTGAGATTATCACCCTCCATGAAAAAGGTTGAATTGCTTTGGAGATGAGACCTTCCTCCTGCCCCCTGAGAGCAGCTCCTGGGAAGGACTGAGAACTGGCTATTGTGAGTACTCTTTGTGCCCATGCTTGTATGGTGATAAAAGGTACGAGGATTTAAAGTGAATTTCCTTGCTGGATAAATCCAAGCCTTTTTATCTCAGGAGAACGGTTAATTTTGTCAGAGGTGTGCGTGTAATTGCCTCAATGCAGACAGCAACTGGGGACTGAAGAAATAACACACAAGTCCTGATGGCAAAAGAGAGTAAGAGTCTCTTCAGTGCCTTCATCAAGGTACAAATATTTCAGAAATGCAATAATTAAAGGAGAAGTTCTTTGCCAAACTAGAACCGTGGTGAGAAGACGCACGAAGAGAGCGAAACAAACCCGGGGGAGGACAAGCTAACATTGAAGCAATGACACAGTGGCTGCACATGCAGCAGTCTCAGCACATTCTCAGTTGCGTAGTCGTAGTTATCCCAGACAATACATTTACGTATTTGCTGCAATGCTGTTTAGCAGATGATAATGAAATAGCAGGAAAATATAAATGAGAGAAGACAGAAATATCTTGCGCCTGCTCACAGGGAAGCTATCAGGCATAGAAACAGGGAAATGATAAACAGAGCGTTTGGAGGAAGGCGATTGCTATTAGCTACTCCTCCACTGCAAATTGGGCACTGGGGAAAAAAGACAGAAGTTCCACTGAAGTGTAACAGAGGGTAATATTTGCCACCATGTGTCAACTGTGCACTCAGGGAATGCAGAGGAATGAACTGCAAGGGACACTAGTTTTAGAAATTCATCTGTAATCTCTTTCTAGTGCAGACAAAAATCTTATAGATAGAAAATAATGAAGGTAAAGGACGACACCCCTCTCCTTTCAGCTTCAAACCACCCTGGTTACGTATACGTTTTGCTTCCTCACTCTCCTCTGTAGTCTCTGTGCTGGGTCTGAAATATGGTGTTAATTTAAAATGGTTTTTATGGACAGATCTCCTGACATACCACATCTCATTTACAGTCCTGACCTGGGAATGGCTTCAGCATCAGCATTTAGATTACAGCGTAATCTCCTATGATACATGTAGTGTATGGTTTGAATTTCTAACTTAAAGAATAGACACAAAGGTAATTGGTCATATCGGATTGTAATACCCGTTGGAAGAATTGCCTTCCCAAATGGATTTTTGCTACATTAAGCTCATCCTGAATTTTGTATTCACTTTCTAAGTTGAATTTACAGAATAATAAAGTAGATGCATGCACAGAACATGCAGGTAATATAAATGTGGTATGAGGTGAACACAATTGGGTGGACTTCACTACTGCCTGGAAGCTACATCAACTTTGCAATTTAAGCGCAATGTATACAGCTGTGACCAATGCATTAATCAGTCTGTACTTATAATGACAATTTTAAGGATTTTCTTTTTCTCTTTTTTAATGCCAAAATAAAACTGGTAGCATTTTGTCCATTTACAGCAACATTTGAACTGCCTCTCCTTTACTGCTGTTGGACAACTTTAACTCAGAAATTACAGTAAGTCCTTTTCTTAAAACAAAACTGTTACAAATGCTGGGTGTTAAGAGTATGTAAACATTCGTTCAATGTGAAATTAGGCAAAGACTACACGTTCTTGCTTTTCTTTAGCCGCAGGCTTGCTCGTTGTCAGGGAGCTTCCAGAGGACATTCTGTCAAAACTCTTGTGTCTACTTACGATAACTGCTTAAGAAGAGGTGTGAGTCGTATTGAGAAATACTTCTAACGAAGCACAGCTCAGATTGCAGTGCAGAAACATATAGATTAACTGACAATGGCCTTTCTGAGTCAACATACTTGCACTTTGAACTTCAAGTATTTTTAGTTCTGCCTTTTCGCCTTTGATTCTGACCTAGTACAGCTGGAAATAAATATAGATCTGTACATTAAAACCCATGATCACTGTACTTCAAATGTACCTTTCAACTTGCTTCCCAGAGGCCTTAAAAACTGCATTGTACACTAGAAGTCAGGGCAATATTAACAGTCACATCTCAGATTAATTTAGGATACGGACGCTTTCATTTGGGCATGTATTATATCTAACATCAGTAAGCTGCTTTTTGATTTTTTTGAGACAATTTCCTATCATTCACATATACTGTAGATGCATACTGTATTGTCACATGGTAGTGGCACTCTGTCTGTAAAATAAGACAGCAAAATATTTTACTTGTTATTCTATTAATAGAAGACTGCACACATTTTATTTGCAACTTACTGTGGCATGTAATTTCTATAACAAGCCTTGTTGATACTGTAGCTTAGGGTACTGGGACATTGCTAAAATATAAGTAACAAAGGAGAATTAATCATATCTGAAACTTTCAAGGCTGGTATATTCAGATGGGAATTAAAAGGTCATTAGTTACCCCATTAAAGTCCTCTGAGATTTTGATTGATAAAGTAAAAATTGAATATTTCTATTCTGAATATTGAGCAGATTAACAAGCAGATATACTATTTTCGTGACAGAAAAGCAAACTATGGGCTAAAATTGAATTCCTTCTATACTTTGGATAAAATAGATTGTCTACTATAATGTCCTTTAACTGGAAAAAATGAATCTGTAACGAATGGGGTACGACTTTGGCTGTTGTCCAGTTCTCTATAAGTTTGCATAGATCAACAGGAATAGATAAGTGAGCCAAAAGCAATGAAGCTAGTTGTAGTTGGCTGAAATCAACACCATCTGGATTTCTGGCCTTGGGAACTTTATATTGATCCAATTCTTTTAGAACAATTTGATACCAAATACATAAGCTGCTTTTTCAGATTCATAATTTGCAATGGGATTGCCCGTTCAGACATCCTTTCCTTTGAGTGTTTCAGGTGCTTTCTTTAATTTTTTTTTTTTTAATTGGCATGAATAATCTCATTTCTGTGTGTATAACAGGGAAACATTAGTATCCATTTCTTTGCACAATTTTGGGAAAGAAATATTTAAATTTAAGTTGTTCTCTCCCCAAAGCCACAGAAACAATTTGGAATGGACGGATCAGCATGTTCTCATTGATTTAGCTCAGCTATACATCTGCTTGTTTATCAGTTATGTTAATCCAATCAAAGAAGATTCATGCCGCGATCGCAGTTAACTGGCACGCTGGATATGGTGTCAAGTAGATACAATGAATTATCCCCACTACAAAATACAAGGAAAATATTATCGCTACATTCAAAGATTGAATAAGTTATGAAAAATAATCTGCTAATGGACATGCTGTGAACCAAAAGAATTCAAATTGATCAGATATCGATTGTGAATAATTTACTCAAGCATAATTTTAAGTCAGTTTTAAGACCAGAAAAACAGAAATACTATTTAAAAATCTTTGTGGCTTGTGGATTTATTTTCTGACTGTCTCTTCATTTACTTCAGCGAGCTTTGTATTGAGCTCTTACAGAGTAGACGTATAATAGACATCATTGAACTTAGGATCCATTTTACCGTATGCTTCTTGAATTTTAGGTCTTGGTATGAAAAATAATTTGCATCTACTAACTTCTTTCCTCTGTTAAGATATCTAAAGTAAATCAGATCATAGAATCATAGAATGGTTTGGGTTGGAAGGGACCCTTAAGGGTCATCTAGTCCAACCCCCCTGCAAGGAGCAGGGACATGGGGTTAGATGCTCTAACTCCATGGAACTGACAGCTTTTGTGACAGATTTGAGTTTTAAGTTTATTTATAGAGACAGTAGGATTATCGACAGAGATCAGTAATGGTATTATTTACGCTTAATGTAGGTATTTTAGTATATGGTTAGTGTACGTCTCTTACATATCCTATACAAACCCTAGACTTAGATATACACCTATTTATATCTACTGCAAATTAATAAATAGATGCTTGTAGATTCACTTTTCTTTAGTGACCGATGTCCATTCAGTACCAAAATGTTTCAGCTGCTGACATTTCATCAATGTTGGATAACTTTGTCTTTGCATATCATTATGTAGTGACACAACCACATCTTAGCAGTATAAGAGGGTCTTGAATTCGAGGGCTCAGAATAATCTTGCACAAAATTAATGTCCTGAAGTATGTTTATTAGACACTGGATAAGCCCAGAAAGTTGTCTGTTTTTGATGTTAATATAAAGACCAACTTCTGTCTCGTTATTGAGGACATCTCCCAGTCCTAGGAGGCCTCCAGTGGCTCATGGCAAATTTGCATACCTACAGCAGGTGCAGAACAAACGTTATTCGCTTCTTGTTCCCTAGCCATTTCTGAACTGCTTTGCACTAATTTCTGTTTACTTCATTAGCTGTGCGTCCAAACTTGCCTTTAGAAGATTACTGGTTTATTTGAGCTACTGAAAGTATTTTGGTGGCTCATCCTTGTAAAGACTCCTCAGGGACAAGTTATATATTCAAATGTCTAGGTATAGATCAAAAGAAAGGTGAGCGTTTGCATTTTTTTAATACCTATTTTTTATCGTCTTTAATCACTTAAGTCAAAGGCCAGGTGGGAGACGGAAAGGAGAAAGAGGATTACAGACACTTAGCATATTTACTCCTTAATGAAGCAGCTGCTGAATTTAGAAGACTAGATTCTGCCTTAAATTAAAATTATTCTATCTTTAAATTTGATCATTAATTTATCCTCTTTCACACTAGCAAAATTATTCCATATTTTTGCAAAATCTACTGTTTCTTTTATTTTTGTGGTGTTGGGCACATTTTAAATACTTAGGATTTCCAGAGGGAGTTATTTCCATAGAACATCTCTATTCTTTGGTTTGTCTTAATTAAGGGAAGATACGGGCAAATTGACCCTCCTCAGGTAAAAGCAAATTTGTTGGTTTATGATTTTTCATGCAGCTCTGCAGCACTTCTCAGTTTTTACCACTACTTGTGTTTGTGTGTGTGTTATATAGAAAGAGAAGTTAAAGTTATCCCAGAAGCCCCTAAAATATCCAACTTTTTTTTTCCCTCTCCTGTCAATAATTTTGTCACAGAAGTGTTCTAGAGTTTGGCCAACAAGCGCGAGGTGCCAAGCAGTTATGTTTGCTTTGACATATATTCAGGTGAAAGACCTCCTGCGGTAAAGGGGAGGTAGAAACCAAAAGGGCTTCATTAGACAGAATTATACTACTGTCTCCTTATTCTGTCTGTCTTGCGTAGCCTATTTGAAGGATTCATTTTTGTTTGGGACGATTTAGCCGTGACAGACACAGCTGCAGTTTAAAATGATGGTGTAGGCAATTGTAAAAACATAACAACATCAAGCACACCCTCTAATCTTAACTCTGATGCTGCGAATAATATACCTTTGCTGCTGTCAGCAATTTGACTGACAGCTTGATGCAAAGATGTTAAAACCAGCTGATCCATCCACTACTCGCTTTCACCTTCCCAGTAATGTTCAAGGCTTGAATAGGTGAAATAGCATATTTCCCTATGAAACTAAATAGACTTGAATCTTGTCAATTTTGACTATTGGCACATTTTTGAAGAGTTATCAACACACAACTTAGATCCTATGGTGTCATGGTTGCTACCTTGCTAAAAAAAATTATACTAGCAGGTCTATATTCCTGTCTCATTATCTGCCTGAGTGCAGCTCAGAGGTCTGTGTGTATCTGAACCGAACTGCAGATAATTGCAACTTGAGCGTCTCAAGGAGAACAAACAAGCTATGGCTGTTCCGAGCAGCAGTGATTGCCTAGAGCTGGTGAAACTCTGCTGCCACATGGAAGTGCAATGAGGCTCCTTAAACATCCAGAGGTAAACGCGGAACCTTCCCACTAACTGTTCTATAAAGTTCAAAGAGTATCCTCATCCTCATTTAAAAATATTTTTTTCGGAAAGAATATGATGTTGGAAGAGGCATTTAAAATCCCTTCCTAAGCATCCTTTGTCTTTCTTCAGCCTGTTTGGCATTTCACTCACCCCAAAACACATGGTCATTTAAAATCAGCTCTTCCTCAAGCATAATCCTCTTTAAGTGCCCTGGGAAAATTCCTGATTCCTCCCACTGGGTTCCAGTCAGACTTCCCTCAACAGATTAGCTATGTAAGCATCTGTGGGTGTCTTCTACTCTGCGCAAAAGTATTAGCTCTGTTCTTGCTGGCCCCTAGAAAGAGGCTTTGGCTCACTCTGTACTCTCTCATCCCCATAACCTGAATGTGCATTTGGCAGTATGATTGAGGTGAAGAGTACAGAATTTCTACCTGTGCACTGTTTATCAAACTAATAAAGAATGGCTATGACTGGCAGCAAAGAGAAGAAAAATATTGGCAAACCCTTGAAGTTTGCCTTCAAGGTAGTGAGATGTACAATCACAGAAGCTTGAATTCTAGAGAATAAAGAGAGGAAAAAAAAGAGGGAGTGAATAGGTTCCTCTGCAAATATTCCTAGTTTTCAATTATTAGGTTATATTCTTCGTGAGCAGGTTCTTATAAAATCATATTCTCGTATTGAAGAAAGGCATTAATTATGTTGCCAGTGTAGACATTTCTGATTGCAGAGTGGCACAGAACCGTGCTTTGAATAATATTTTACAAATAGAACTATTATGACTTCCATGTGTAAGGTATAAATGTTTCGATATCTATAATTTTCCAGATGGGAAAACTGGGTCTCAAAGAGGTTGTTCTCTATATTTAAAGAAGTGCCATTTGCAATGGCTATACAACTGTGTTAAAATACATTTTGCTCTGAAAATCCCTATAGCCCCTTCCCAAACATCATAAGGTCAGGTACATCCTGATTAGCCAGGTATTTTGTATCCCAGAATACTTGCTAGAAAAATGAAAATACTTATTCTGCTACTGCATAGTTGAATAAAGATATAAAAACCTATAAAGAGTACACTTAGTCACCCATGAAGATGAGATGAGATCTCTTACAGATCTGGTTTTCAATGCCAAGTCTTGTCCGTTGTACAAAACCATTTGCATCCCAGTTGTCGACTGAACAGATGTGGTAGAAAAATATTTTGATGAAAAAAATCTCAAGATTACTCAAGAGAAATAGAATCTTAAAATAACATTTTAGTTATGCTTTCTCAAGATATAGTCATTGAAGATCTAAAGCAGGATGTTCCTGTAAACTTGAGCCCATCTACGATGTTTTCACATTTCATCTTCTACAGCTAGCTTGTAAGCTTTGTAAATGTTTAAGGAAAGATCAATCCACTCTGTTTCCAGTGTGACAGCAATCCCGTTAGGGGATCACAATTATCACAGTCGACTTGAACAGGCTAAAACTGCTGTACTAGTAAGAGCAGAGCCGTGGAAGGACGGTACCCTTCACGTGGGTTTTGCTGCTGCGTATCCATGCTCTCTCTCGTTCTCCCCTGGCAGCACGTTTCAATTATGTCAATGTCTCAACTGGAAGAGCTATTTGTCACCCTATCTCCAGCTGCCAGGGTAGCTATCATCTCCGAGTTACGGGCACATCTGAATGACTGACTGTGGGACGGAAAGGGCAGGATATCGCTGCAACTGGAGTTTATTAAAGAGCCACAGCTCTTCTGCAGAAAGCCTGGAAATCCAGTTTCCTAATAAATAATTCTCCTCTGGTTTGAAAGTGACATCTTTCTGTTTTCCTTCCTGCTGAGGACATCAGCTTCTAAAGAATCACCTGTTCTCCTAGCGTTTGCCTGAAATAATCCTTATAAGGTCTTGTAATAATTTAACTTTTGTAGGAATTTTAATGACTTGTATAATCACTATTAGTTGTCAAGACAGCACTGGAGTTTGTAGCAGTGATGTAAACAAAATTAGTACTTTACACGGTCATGCTTCAAGCAATTGCTGAAAAATGTACTGGAAAAATGCGTCATTACCCAAGTAAGAGCCAAAGGAGAAAAACACCTCATGCAAATTAACTTTTCTGTCATGAGGTTTCCCTCGGATCACACAGGAATAACTGATAACTTTGTAAGGGCAAGGCCATGTGTGAAGGGCAGCATATATACCTGCTGTCATAGACAGGGCTGACTTTTTCCATTACTTCAAAGAAGAAACAATTTCATGGTTTCAGAGACGAGTAGCAATTTTTCTTTCTGACTATTGCTGTATATTTATTTTTTTCTCTCGTCTTCCTGGCTGTGAGATGAAACGATAACTCAGTTATCTAAAAGTAGGCCTAGAATTTTAACAATAAAAAAATTGTATGTATACATGACTTTTCTTATTTTTAACCCCATGAGGACAAAAATTGATTATATTACTTTTAATTACACAAATTCTGGGTAATTAAAATGACATTTATTGGTGTCTCTGAGTCAAAATATATCAGATTTGGAAAAATATTAGTCTCAAAAAATGTTAGGTGATTAAAAATAATCTTGAAATGTTTTTAATATCACTGAAACAAGCCATTTTATCTAAATATAGTAAATCTACTGAAATACTGCAACAGCTAGTAAATACTACATATCTGACCTTTTCGGTAAAAACAACGTTCCTGACTGCGTAGCTCTAGACAACAGCTCCGGTCTGACACTCCAGAGTAATGCTCCCTGCATACTGCAGCATGCATTACATGATCAATCCTGTATGAAATATAACAATTATCATTAGCACTTTAAAATTTATTTTCTTTCAGGTTCTCATATCAACTTGTAGCAAATCCTTACCCTGCATAAAATGTGAACTTGATTCTTTTGCTGACAATTCCTTATTTTCTCTTCAGTGACAACGTTTCTGTACTCTTTTCAGGAGCTATTGTGTCGGGATAGCTACTATTATTAATTCATGGACTGGGAATCGCCAACAGACCAGGACTTTCCTATGCTAGGTGCCCACAAAATGCTTGCACTGCTGGCGAATACTTGCAATTCTGGTGAATGCTTGCAATCCCAGTAGGAAGCAAGAGATAGCAGATGGATCTCAGCAGAACGGGAAGACAGCGAGGTATATGACAGCATTAGTCATAGAATCTTAGAATCATAGCATGGTTGGAAGGGACCTTCAAAGGTCATCTAGTCCAATCCCCCTGCCAGGAGCAGGGACATCTCTGACCAGATCAGGTTGCTCAGAGCCCCGGCCAGCCTGGCCTTGAATGTTTCCAGGGATGGGGCATCCACCGCCTCTCTGGGCAGCCTGGGACAGTGTTCTACAACCCTCATGGTAATTTTTTCTTTCCTAATATCTAATCTAAATCTGCCTCCTTCTATTTGAAAACCATTACCCCTCGTCCTATCACAATCAGCACAATCATTTTACTCAGATTGACAGTGCTGGATTGACAGAAATGTAGGGCTGAGACAGATCTCTTGTTCAGGCTTCTTTCCCCAGATAAACCTTGTTTTCCCCAGTTGAGTGATTGTTCACCTCCTGTTTCCAAATAACATTTCGTATTGGAAGCCTGTTGTCATGTCCTCCAGAAGCTTGTCTTCTCTTGAAAAAACCAAAGTATCCAACTTTTCCTGATAAGGAGTTTCTTTTACTTTTTTTTTTTTTAATCTCATTCTTGTTTTCAAAAGGATTTAAACAGATATTTATTATTTTTAAAAATCTTTCTCTGGGGCACTGTTCTCATTGAGTAAGAATTTGCCATCTTTGCAGTGAAATTCCAAGAAGATTTAGGTGCATTTTTTAATCTATTCTATTTTACTGTATTTCTACTTAATTATTTGTTTATTTTGTATTTATTTTCTCTTTTTTAAGCATAGGTTTTTATCACAATCCATCTTTTCGGTTTTCAACCATTTCTCTAATTTTTCTAAATCTTCAAAAGCACTTACCATAGCCCTGAGCTTGATATCATCTGCATATTTTATGAATATACTTTCTATCATCCTACTCCTTAATAAAAATATTTAAAAGGACCAAGTTTAGGATAATTTTTGTATGATCCCACATATAAAAGTCTTCTAACTTAATAACGTCCCACTAACAACCCACCCTTTGGAAGGGCTCTAGGTCCTGCTCCTACAACTGTAATCACTCTTCCTGTGGAAAGATACACAAAAACTTCATAAATTATTTGGACTTTAGATGGATACCAATAGATCAAATTGCAGCATGAAAAACTCCTAGCTGATGCAAAGCACATAGTTTTTTAATTTCATGATGATTACTCTGGGTACAGAGTTTCTGTGGAAAGGAGAAGATTGTGGGAGCCTGCAGTTAGGTCTTAAATTATTCTATGCAAAAATCTTTGCTCTTTACTTTTGTTGTAAAAGTGCCATTTATGTATGCAGAATGCTACAAGAATTCCACTACAAAACTAAAATTTGCATGTTTCCTGAGTTTTATGATATATATTTTTCTCACAGAAGACAAAATAGACTAAACTATTAACTAGAATGAGAACAAACAGATTTAAATTACAATGTATGTGAAAAGTGTTTGATTTATAACAATTTTAAGTACTTTCACCTTTTATGCTTTTAACTTTTCATTGGTTCAGAAAATTAACTTTAGCATGACATGGATGTAAAGACATGGAGGGTATTTTTTTCCTGTAATTTCATTCAATTTCAGTAATCGGTTTAATTTTCATATGATGCAGCAATACTGCACAGGAACAACAGTTACAACAAAATCAAGCATTTATTAAAAAAAAAAGCTTGGATTGCTACAATTCTTTTTATTTTCTTTTTATTTCTGTTTCAAGGAAAAATCAGAGAGCAAATGAAATCACCTGCTGTCCCAATTAACATTTAAATAGTTTCATAGAATCATAGAAGGGCAGTGAACCTTATGAGTTTATTTAAGTTAAAGAGAAGAAAGTGTTTATTCCTATCTGTGCAACTGCTGCTGGGCCAGGTTTCTCCTGAAAGGATGCAAGGATTCATGGCTATGTCAGAGTGCTTCCTAATTCTTCACGTTGAGGGCATTTTTTAGTCTCATCCACATTCAGACCAGGACATCCATGCATTCTCCCTGTGCCTTCATTTGCCTGGGAAAAAACCGACAAACCCATGAACGCAGGCTGGAATTCTGGTCAGGTTTCTGTATCAGTGTCTACTTCCCTGCAGCTCAGCCATGGCAAGGGAGATGACATGTCAGTGAGGAGCCTTCATGAAGACAAGATTGCCCCCAAAGAGGCAACAGGATATGGACTCCATGTAACGCGTATCTTCTGCCTTCCAGGAGTATATCTGAGGAAACCCAATGCTCTTGTGGCAGCTATACATTTCTTTTTGAGACCTGCTTTTTCTGCCTTGGTTTCAAAAGGATGAAGACCTTTTGCTAAAAGCCACCCCTGGATGTGGACATCTCTGAGCCCTGCAGAAGAGAAAGAGTTATTCACCACTTGACGGTGACTCTGTGGTAGGGGGAATTAAATTTCAACCCCACAGAACTGTCAGGTTTAAGACAAGCAGAAAGCAGGAGTAATCAAGAGGGTAATTCTATTCTATCTGTCTGAGCATTTGTTTAAATCTCGTGACACAGTGCTTGAGCTCTTGCCAGAAAATCAAAAGAGAAATATCACTTTCTTCCTGGCAGAGAAGTAACTGACACGTAGGGGAGGTAGGGAGGATGTGGCTTTGCAGTTTTGTTTGTGTGTCAACTTCTTACAAGAAAAGTAAGGCAAAAAGTCTAACGGAAGGGAGATTTCTGGTTCTGTGCTGCTCAGCTGTTTGCTCATTTTGTACCCCTAATTTATTATCATCTTTGACATCCTTTCACCTGGTCTCCTGTTCAAGGATGACGCAAACTGTTCCACACGCATGGTGCAGTAGCTCACTCTGACCTCATCTGAGACACATCAAGAATGGCTGCTGTCTGCCCCACAGAAGGTCTAACTGAGAGAGGATGAACGTATCTACAGATGTTGATTGGTGGGTTTCATGCTAATGCATGATTTTGTAACTCACCACAGGCCCCTTTCTGAACAGAGTTGTAGTAATGCCCTGCCATTGTTCATAACTACAGTGTAGATTACTTCATTTATCCTCACACCTCTTTGATTTTATGTAATGTATTCTTATTACATATAAAACACTGGACTATATTTAACGCATACGCTTGGTTTATGAGAAACGGTACGCACTGTGGAGGTGCACTGGTATTTTTTCACGGCACCATTGCAAAGCTGGCATGTTCTACAATAGGATGGAAATCATTCTGGTCAAGACATTAATAGCTAAGGTAAAGTTTACTGTGTCCAAGACAGAATGCCCAGTAATTGCCCAGCGTTGCTCCTTACACAAAGAAGTTGGACAGGGTCCAGAGGAGGGCCACAAAGATGATCAGAGGGCTGGAGCACCTCTCCTACGAGGACAGGCTGAGAGAGTTGGGGCTGTTCAGCCTGGAGAAGAGGAGGCTCCGGGGAGACCTGATAGCGGTCTTCCAGTACCTCAAGGGGGCCTACAGGAAGGATGGGGA
>WHYT01017419.1:363913-388258 GCA_009806455.1 Tetrax tetrax | reverse complement strand
AGAAAATCAAAAGAGAAATATCACTTTCTTCCTGGCAGAGAAGTAACTGACACGTAGGGGAGGTAGGGAGGATGTGGCTTTGCAGTTTTGTTTGTGTGTCAACTTCTTACAAGAAAAGTAAGGCAAGAAGTCTAACGGAAGGGAGATTTCTGGTTCTGTGCTGCTCAGCTGTTTGCTCATTTTGTACCCCTAATTTATTATCATCTTTGACATCCTTTCACCTGGTCTCCTGTTCAAGGATGACGCAAACTGTTCCACACGTATGGTGCAGTAGCTCACTCTGACCTCGTCTGAGACACATCAAGAATGGCTGCTGTCTGCCCCACAGAAGGTCTAACTGAGAGAGGATGAACGTATCTACAGATGTTGATTGGTGGGTTCCATGCTAATGCATGATTTTGTAACTCATCACAGGCCCCTTTCTGAACAGAGTTGTAGTAATGCCCTGCCATTGTTCATAACTACAGTGTAGATTACTTCATTTATCCTCACACCTCTTTGATTTTATGTAACATATTCTTATTACATATAAAACACTAGACTATATTTAACGCGTAAGCTTGATTTATGAGAAACGGTACGCACTGTGGAGGTGCACTGGTATTTTTTCATGGCACCATTGCAAAGCTGGCGTGTTCTACAATAGGATGGAAATCATTCTGGTCAAGACATTAATAGCTAAGGTAAAGTTTATTGTGTCCAAGACAGAATGCCCAGTAATTGCCCAGCGTTGCTCCTTACACAAAGAAGTCGGACAAAAATACCGTCACGTCTGCTGGGCATATGGCTTGGGAAGCCGTTTAATCTTGTCTCTATTTCTAGATTCATACAGCCATGTTGCATTCTGTTTCTTCCTAAGCAACATTTCCAGGAAAATACTGTAACGTTCACGTAGGCCCTCGTCATCTAAAGCTTAGTGCAGGATAGCAGCCGGAACAACGGGGTCCTAAGCACAGTTGCTATTCTGTGGCTAATAATCTGAGATCATTGGCTAATCATCCTCAAATGGAAATATACCTAGAAGATAAATAATAATATTTTTGCAAATTTTAATTAAGTAATGATGTCTCCTCTTTATTGCAACTAGCCTGCATACCTTACGCTGCCTCCCAAGTATGTTACAACTCCTGTTTCATGAATGAAATGGAAGAAAAGAGAAAGGAAGGCTTCTGACCCCGGCAAGCTGACCAGTCGTGAACCAGTAGTACACCTGCGCTTAGGTGACCCTTCACTCACACTAACAAGCCACCATTTCTGACGATGCTGCTGTTAGCCCAAGCACAGGAATGACATTGTTAATACAGATACTGGTGGTACAGACCGGGCTCTTGCTCCGCTGTGTTAGTATAAAGACAGAGTAACTGAGCACAGCTAAATGTTTGTGAGGATGTGCCATGTATTGCTTCCCTTGGCTCTTTGCAAAATATGCCCCTCTTCTCCAGTTCTTGTTCCAACCTCTGTTGGGTGCATAAAGCCTCATTCCTTCCCAATATGTGTCAGTGTTTATGGTATGATACATAAAATTTATTGTATATGTGATAATTATGTAACATTATAAATAATCTTTTATCTCCCACTAGTGCTAATATCGCATTTGAAACTTTTCACAATAATTTTTATTTTTTTTCTCTCAGACCTACTCTACAAAGGCGCAGTAAGGGATAATGAAATGGATGCAGACACACAGAAATTTCATAATAATGCATTCTCAATACATGTATTTTACAATAGTAAAATTCAAAGCTGAGCTTCATTCTATCTGAAGCTTCTTTAGAAAGCTTGTATTTGGACTCTGTAGAGGGATTGTGTCTTTTATTCAGCATTTTTTAATGTATTCTGAGCTTTGGAATAGATCTAGTTGCATACAAAGCCTCCAATATAAGTATTATAAGCTGACCTACCCAGTTTTATACAAGCCCTAGAATCCTGAAAGTCTTGTTTCCTTGCATGATCTCTACATCCATGTCATTCAAGGACAGAAAGTAAAATAAAATGCAACAGATATACAAGTTTTGTTCTTTCAGAGAATATGTTTAATACTTACCTGTTTCTGTTGCAGACATGAGTAACTGAGCTCCCACTCACCACTTTTATTTAGTTAAGAGCATTAGAAAGCTCTGTGGTTTTAATCTGGAACTATATTTACAGGTTTATTGCCCTAATTCTCTGTTTAGCTCACTGTTATAATGCCACTGGTTATTTAGAGATATTTGCAATTTACACCACTGGAAAAAAAAAAAAATAACACCAGGACCATTTTTAATAAACCAGAGCTCCAAATTTAATTTGGAATTCATACAAATAGTTGTGCTAAAATAGAAGCATCCTTTGTTGTGGCAGAAAATAGAATTAAAACATTTTTATATGCTGAATAAGAATCCCTGGCTTTTTTTTTTTTGTGTGAGATCTGAGCATTTCCTGCTACCAGTGAAACAACGTTTAGAGAGGAGGATAACATTTAGATGCAAAGCAGATCAGCCGCACATTCCCCCAAGAGCAAAGCAATAAGCAGACAAATAACACACCAAAATATTTTCAGAAGATATTTTGGCTTACGTTCTACTGCTTTCAACAATTGGAATTGCTACAAAGAGCAATAGTTGTTATATTTTACAATATCAAAACAGCATTTAGGTATATGTCTCTGAGATTTACACTGGTGTAAAGCCAGACTCATCCCAGAGTGCTGGTAGAAAAAACTGCCTTTATAAATTGAAGTGCAAGAGAAGTAACCGTCATCCATCGGCACTGTAAACAGGACTTCTGGCATGCACTCTGCAAGGATAAACTTATAAATTGTACAGAAAATGAGCCAAATAATCTACACTATAGAAGATTATTTACGTTTATGCAATGTTTTTACTGGAAAAGGACCATTTCCAGACATTATGTATAGCTTTGTACGTAAGGCTTTGGATCAGTATTTGTTTGGGAATATATTGAGAATACATATTTTGTTTTAAGTCAGTAATTTAAGGTACCTTTGCCCAGTTTTAGGCAGACAGGAGCAACATCAGCCTTTGGTTTGAGTAGATGGGAGTTTGGTGTCTCTGTGGCACCGAGCCTCAGGCAATACTGAACATCAGTAACATCCCAGTTGTCGAAGGGTTTAAGAGTTCACAGTTTTTGCCACACTAGCCAAGTCATAAAGCTTTTTGGTCTGCTCTGAGTACGGGACAGAAGGAGGTCATGCCTGCTCACAGTACTCTGTACCCTTAGCCTTACTGTGCCTCAGTATTCCAAATAAGAAACTGAGTGATTAAGAAGCACTGCCTTTCAATTTTAAATTATTCATCACAGTTTGATTTTGTCTATATGCGTCTCTATTGCCAGGTACAACAGATCAATTTGTAGTTTTGAAGTAGAAATTATGAAAATAGTGATTAAAGTCTTTTCAAAGACTGTGAGACGATGAGCTGTAGCACGTAATGATGAAGAATTTTAGCAGTTTGTGTTTTCCCTGTGATTCATCTGGTATTATCCACCAACACTGAATCAATAAATCGTCTATTATGTTCTATTTTCTACAACAGATCTTTATACTGATTCATTCTTCACAAACTGTATTTTCCTATGTTGATTCATGCACGAAAACACTTTCACAAATTCAACTTTCTTCCTATTTCTACAAGAAACCTGATTCCATTTTTTAATTTTAGTCAGGACAAGAAAAGAAGGCAGAAGAATCTGATTTTCATGTTGATTTTGAAGCAGTAATGGGTACAGTCAAATCCATAAAGCCCCTTCTCAGTGAGAGCTCCAGAGACTTTTTCACTTTCTTATAAAATTTTAGGGTCATTAGATTTTGTTAATGTACAATCAACCACAGGAGCAGGACCATGATATCTATTGGCTCTTAAGTTTAGATAGAAAGACTGTAAATATACCTTTCTGTTTCTCTTTCTCATAACTTTTTCGTATTTTGTCAAAAGTGTTTTCTCCAAGGCAGACCTCTCAGTTTGAAAGATTAACTACTGTTTTAGTATATGCAAGATACATACTTCTCAAAAAATGTTCTAAGAAACAGAGTGAAGGTAAGCAGTGCATTGTGGAAAACACAGGAAACCGTTTTTATACCATATTTACAAAATGTAAATCCATATCTTTTCAGCACATTGAATTTTAGACAACATCGGCTTTCATGAGGGTTGAAAATAAACAGAAGGAAATGCAAGTATATTCAGGACGGAGGATTTTTTTTTTCGTTTCATTAGTCTTCTGCAAGTCTAAGCAAATGCATCATTTTATAAAACCTGTTGCCTAGATAATAAATTACTCCTATGGGAGGATGTGAACAGGGAAAAAAGGATGTTTTGAGCTTGCCAAGTCTGCAGATTAGTCTGAGCGTTGCAGGTACGAGGTGTTAGAAACTCTCTTGACACTGTCAAGGGCAGAACGAGCAGTATTCTTGTCCCTCTGGGGGACGTGACAAACCATGACTCCTGTACTCCTTTCAGGGCAGAATAAATATATAAGCCAGTGATAACGAATAGTGATCTGGACTTCTCATCATTAATTGGATGGACAACTAACTCTAAAAATGCCAGCATCTTACCTAGCAGGCTGTAAATCCATATTGTTATTCTCATTAACACAGCAAGGAATACCTATAGGCCAGAGCACATCTAAATAATCAAACCCCAGAAATATAAAAAAAAGCTGCCAAATCTATGTTCTGCTTACTCAGGCTGTAAGAAACACATCTCAAGTATCCCAGTCATTCTCCATTTCAGATGTAGGGTAAGGGTAGGTTTTACTAGGGATTCTCCCTTCCCCTCTGCTCCCTGTGACTAATTATTGTGATATGTAGCGCTAATTAATTATTTCTTTGGAATTTAATCCTTGTTTTAAGAACCTGTGCAAACTGGCAGAATTTTACAAGCTAATTCAGCAGTTCCTCAGTATTAGATGGGCAGTTTGTACAAATATGTTTCAGTTCAAACAAATATATTTCATCTGGCTATGAGTAGTCATAAAAAAGAAATAAATCTGAGTACATTCTAGATAGATAATGTATATACTTTTAATTAAAATTTGTTCATAGATTTCTACATATTTCATATGCATAATGCAAGAAGATAGTGAAGCTGATACTAATGAATTCTAGTTCTGGAAGTAGAATTTCAAGTTCTAGGAAACTGGTAAGATGAAAAAGACATAGAAAAGGAAAAATACTACTAGGATGTTTCAAAGGAATGGTACCTTAAGATAAAAAGAAATCCTAATGATAAAGCTTATTCATTATAAGTTAAAAAACAGTATAGATGTAAGAAATAATATGGAAAATATGTATGTGTTCAGCAAACATTTCTGTTTTGACTCTGGGAAAATGCCAGACGATGATGAGGATACAATTAATGAGGAAATATTTTCCCTTTCAGCAATAGGGAATATGTTTAAAAGGAGCTTGAATTATACCTTGAATTTTCTTCTCTTTAATCACCGTGTCTGGATAATTGACAATTTTAAGAGACATAGATAAGATGTTTGCTATACTATCAGGCCCTGCTTCTTCTTCCCATCAAAGGAAACTGTTGTGTTTGCTTTGCAGTGTTTGTCCGTATTATCATGTTTCTATACAGGGGTAGATTTTTTCAGAAGGCTGCTCAGTCAAGATATAACTAATTCCCTTCTTCTTCACCTTGAACAGTAAAAATCAACTGTAACAAACATTTAGCAAAGGTTGTGGCAGATTCTCCATCGCTTAACTGATTTTAACAGACATTGAAAGTTCTGTGACCTGTGCTGGTAAGGAGAATTTTTTTTAGCTGACAATCTGAATAACACAGCCTCAGTTATTACCTGATTCTGGTTCTGTCTGTATCTGGGTGAATCTTGTCTTTAAAGGTAGATATTTTTTTCTTTTTTTTTTTTTTTTCTGATAGCAAATATTTTCTCTACGTGTGTGTTACTGTTGTAGAACTGCTAGTAGGTTACTGCGAGTTAACGGGATATTGCTGCTGTGGGATCCGCTTTTATGAAATCTGTAGGAAGGTGGTGTAGTTGACACCAAGTGGTGCATGTACGCTCCCCTCTGAGCCTGTCCCTTACAGAGACATGAGCCTGCGCACAATTTCCCCCAACAGCGATAGCCAGCCGTAGCTTCAACGTTGAACAGGGTGGAGGAAATGTGGTTGACAGTGTTATGACCCCTATCAGAGCCAGGCGGTTGAGCTTGTCTTTGCTTTGTGTCTGCGCAGCTGGAAGTTTACACGAGCCCCTGTCACAGATCGTGGCATGATGCAAACCAGGAGCATTGCAACGTTTCGTTGACCTTTTTCTTCTGAAGTTTAATATGGTAGTAGTTTTCATTTTATCTTGGCCTTATGCAAGCTATGGCCTCAGGCATTAAAAAATTCTCAGCTTTTGAAAGCAGGTCGGTGGAGAAAGCCACCATATATTCTCCCATTGAGCTGTTCTGCCAACAGATCAACTTGCAGCTGCATGGAAGACATTGCCTTCAGAATCCCACTGTCATTCCAGCCCATTTGAAGCAGTCACCTTCTCACCATCCGAGAGTGGGGCTGGCTCATTTGGCAGACGTTCAGAGAAAGGAACACAGAAGAGTTCTTTAGTATTAAAAATCACGTGAAGTCTGTTTTTCAAGAGTGCTTTCCAAACTCTGCCACAACACTATCCGTTAACATTTGTGCTTACTGGCACTAATATTGTTTTATAAAACACGTGAGTTACTTAAAATAAAACCTAACATTGCTAATTTTGCCTGGGCTCTGTTTTGCTTATGGTTGACCTTAGGAGAGACTGTTGTGGTTAAGAATCCATCAGACTCGCTGTAAATCTCTTTGTAGGCTCTGACTTAATCATCTGCAATAGGAGAGATTATATTCCCATTTCAAATCTTCTACATGCTACAATTTTAGAGTACAATGGCATTTTTTTTTTTATTTCCTTCAACTGGAAGTTTTATATAGAGCTTTCCCTATATCTCCCCATACCATATGATTTAAAATGTGTTGAAATGAATGCAGTGGTAGAAGAAAAAGTATAATTTATATACACATTTGAAAAAAAAAAGTTATGGCTTGGAATTCAAAGGAGACATGGACAGCCCTTTTTGGCTTGCTGCCCTAGAATTACTTTCACATCCACATGCAATTTAAGCTTTTTTCAAGATGAAAACGTGTCCACAACTTGTACAATTCTCTGCTAAGGGGTCTTTCATGTCAGAAAATTATTCTTAGATTAAACATCACTCTGAATGTTATAGCATAGCAACATATATAATAAATAGTAGGAAATAATAAAAGAAATAGTGTTGAAATAAAAACTGTATTTTAAATTGTGCTTGTTTTTACCCCACACTGACTCCTTGACTGATTGTTCTTCAATCTAACTGTCTCTGAGTAAAACAAATGGCAGGAGACTCCGTTCAGAAGGCAGAGGCTGTGCCATGCGTGCGGTACAGCTGGGCAGAGTTGGCACTACTGGGCTTCAGGGCTCTTGCGTACGTGTTAGCCAACCAGCCAGGAAACAGATTTTTGGTAGGACATTCAAATCCATGGTTCTGGTATGCAGGAAGATGGAGAGAATGCTGCCCATGGCCTCTGGCAGGACTTATGATAATAACGCAGTTCCATTATAGGCTTCATCCTAGGAGCCAGAGTGACTTATCTCCTCTCTCTTGTGCAAGCCCAGGAACTGAAAGCCATCATCCATCTCAACAACAGGCTTTGCCCTGAGCGTTAGAGAACTCTATTCAATGGTTAACATATTGTTTGGGCTGGAAATAGATGGGCAGCACAGGGAACCTGCTATTAAATCTTTGCTTCTTGATAGCGCCGCAACAGCTGCTAATCTTGGCTCTTCCACAGGAGAAGAAGAGGAAGAGGAGAAAAGAATAAGCTCCTAATACCTCTGGTGTCTGTATTCGGCGCATAATTGGTTTTCCTGACCAGCAATCAGCACTGATGCCATGCTATTCTGTGGGAGGTGTCCTTCTGATGAATGGTACTCCAGTGACTTTGGAAGGCAGTATTTTCTCTATTAAGAAGATCATTAACTCTGTCAGGCCTGCTAGCCTGCCTTTGGCAGTGGACAGGGCGTGATTTCCAAAGGAGAATAATGCACATTTGGTACAAAAATCGTTCGAGGGCTGGTGAGTTTGTATTAGAGAGAGTGACTGCGAGACAAACAGGTAAATAAAGGTTGGGCTTTATTGTGTGATAAGAGAGGGGAAAGGAAATAGGAGAGTGTGTATTGCTGCTTGCAAGGTGAAATCAAGAGAAGAAAGAACTTAAATCTGCAGGTATATAAATATACCTATTTATATAAGTTGTGTAAAAGGAAAATAAGGATGTGATTTTACTTACAGTGAAACTTCAGAAAAGAGAAAGTAGCTTTGATTTTAGGATGGCAGTTACTAGTGACTCTCACATACCCAGAAAGTGTTTGTGAAAGCCTCCTCACTCAACCTGCTAAAAATAAGGTAACACGAACCACCCACCCTGAACTGCAGCCCAGGTTTCCCTGTTCCTACACTTTGCTTTCATAAATGCAGTTATTTCTGAATAATTTTCACAGGTTTCCTGTTGGAGAAGCTGCTAGTAACTTCTTGCTTGTCCACAGCTAGGTATCACTGCTTCTGCAGCCAGGGCAGCTCACTTTTGGTGTCCCGCATCCCTCTTTAATCTTCAGACGTGAAGCTTTCCCTTGTGTCTCCCATAGGATTTAGATTTTCATCTCTTCATATTCCAAATCACTTCATTTAAGAAAGACTTCAGGAAAGCTGGTTTGTAAGTTCTCTAAAAGCTCCAGCTCAGTCTGTGGCAGGATTATAAAACTATCATCTTTTTTTTTAAAAAAAAAACCCGTTTCCATATTCTGCTCTCTCTGTTTCCTCAGCAGTGAACTTCACAGGACGATGACTTGCTGCACTAAGAATTGTTTCCATTTATATGCTCCGAATCAAAAAAGAATGGAAAAAATTCTAGAAAAGCATGAAACACCTCTCTCTGAAACAGCATGATAGATCAGAACAATCTTTCTATAGCAAAAATTGTGGAAGGAACTCAAGTTTGTTTAACTAAGCCAAACAAATTTCTCCAAGTGCTAGAATCACTCGGTCCCTGGATTCAGTAAATAAAGGACTTGCAGCAGAATAGGAGGACCTCAATTGAAAATACTTCTGAATTTGCTATGGGTGAGGCCATTATTTCATGTTTTACTCTTCCAAGAAATCACTTTTGGAGAAGAGCTGTAAGATGTATCATCTAAAACCCCAGTTCACAAAGAAACACAAAAGAAGGCAATCACCTTAGCCTAAGATCAAGAGGAGATTCAGACAAGAGCTGTAATTAGTTTCACAGAATGTACCTAGTATTTAGAAAAACTTTTAATCTGCCTGACATGCATTAAAAGCTCCAGAAATTGGAAACTGAAATTGGCAGTGTTCAAGTTGAAAATAAAATGTACTATCTGCAGTTAAATACAAATTCTGAGAAATCTTTAGCATCCGCTTGTAAGTCAGGATGAGATGTTTTTCTGGGAGATGATTTCTTCTTCAGTCACAAATTTGCTGACAGAGGCAGAAAGAGCCAATTGGTAATATTCCTTTGACTGTTAAAAAGGGGCCGATGGGAGGATAACGGTGGCCTTCTGTGTCCTTAAAAACTTAAAAATTGAATGAAGGCTAGCAGCAAACTAGCTTTTACACAAATTGCAACTTTTCTATTATTCTTGTTTTTGAAACTCAACTTTAATGCAGACCATTAGTCAGGTTGCAACTTTAGAAGAAAAGGTTTCATCAAGGTATAAAATGAATATTTTACATTATAAAGCTTGTATTCTTTTCCTGCTGTCATAGCAATTCTCTCTTGATGGTCTGTTCAGAAACTCCCATTGTCCTATTTTTTCTGACGTATTTAAATTAAAAAAAACCCACTCAAATATGGCCAGAAAGCACATAATATAAGTAAAAAAAACCCCAGTTTTTCTTATTTCTTTCTTCTTTCACTTGAAAAGTATATTTACAGTGCAGGGTAATTCACTGGTGTTAGTGCCTGTATGAATATGGTCAATATGCCTAATTAATATTTTTTAATTTTAAAGACAGAAAAAGTTTGTATTTAATTTTTCTCATCTCTTCCTACATGCAGTCGTTCCATAAAAGTTGGAAAAAGAGGTTATTGGTTTTATAGTTTCTTAAAAGAAAGTAAATTTGTGAGAGAAAACATAAAACCTGATGACTAAAATGAAAAAACATTGCAGCTCTCAAATAGTGATTTCCAAATATCGATGTAGGCACACTGGTGATGTGCAGAGTCTTTGAGAAACTGTGGGGATCTGTTTAGTCTCATGCTTCTGGCTGCTAAATTGTATTACATTTCAGATAAGTTACATAAAGCCCTTTCTACTATAATTCTTCCAATTTGTTTTTGATAAAAAAATGGCATCTGCAGGAATGTGTCTGGGAGGAAAGGCAGGAGCTGCACCACATTGTCACGGATTATGCGGGTGAATTTAAGCTCGACTGGGGATAAGAGAGTTTGGATCTGCAAGAGAAACAGGAGGCTGCTGCACAGTAGAGGGGCTATACAAGAACCTATTTATCTGGATTCTGCTAACAACTGTGGACTTAAAAGTACTACAAAATATTAGTATTGATTAAGTACTACATAGCTCATCCTAGTCATTGAGCCGTCAGCAACTGCTTTGTTTCAGATATCCCTCAATTGTTTCCTACGTCCTTGATTTTTGCCTTCTGTGTTGATACTGTAAATGAATGCTGCACCACATCTAGCTAGGACCTTCAGGGGAATCTTTCAAGCTAATAGTTTTGCTTTTCTACGGTCTTATTTAAGGGAAATCTTAATTGATGTAGCTATACGAGTGACTCAACAAAGTGGTAGCTAAACCAGGGTCCACAAGTTGCCTTGGATTTAACTCTCACAGTCCTCGTGTCTGTCATCAAAAGAGCTGTTGGTGTACCTTGCAGAAGCAAATGCTGTGTATCTTGGCTAGATTTTGAGGACAATGAGTCCTTCCACTAATAACTCTATCTGGTATCTTAATTGGTAAGTAAATGAATAAAAGTTGTGCTTATTGCTGTGTAATTGACTTGTTTGTTTTCCCTGCTATCATTGATTTATTTTGGAGAAGAGAAGGGGACAAGTCTTTGAATTCATTTATATCTCTCCTGCAATTGAGAAGTCATCTATTTTTAGGAATCAGACCTACTGCCTGCGTATTTCCTCAAAATGGATGTCAAAAGCACAGAAAACTGGAAATATCAGAGAAGGTCAAACGCAGTGTGATAGCGTTTCTTTAAATTGTTCAAATTAGTCAGCTCTGTACCTAAGTGACATAATCAAAAAGCAAAATAGCCTGTTTCTTGAAATGTTTTTAAAATTTGCCTTGTGCTAATGAAAACACTTGTTGCATTCAGTCCAAATTTGGGGAAATTATTAATTTAGTTCGGTCTCTAGCAAATCTGGTTTTTCTAGGGCTGTATTCACATCAGAGGCTAAACATAAATACAGGTATAGCATCATCCTAAGTGGCTTATTTTGTATTTTTTTTTCCAAATAATGATTTTGTTATTGAGTGCTGCCTCCACTTCTAAGAAATAAGGCTCATTGCTTGTCCCACGCCTGTAAGACATGACAGAGTGTCACTATCAAGGCCAGCTAGTCGCTCCCAGCTAGTCAACAGAGCAGAGTAGTTTGCAAATGAAGAACATTTGTCTGAATGACATGTTTCTGAATGAGAATTGCTTTGTTTTGCAGAGAGTTTGGCCGCTGGAAAGTAAACAATCTTGCTGTTGAAAGAAGAAATTTCCTTGGCTCCCCACTGCCACTTGCCCCTGAATTCTTCCGTAACATAAGGCTACTCGGACGCCGCCCGACCCTTCAACAGATCACAGAAAACCTTATCAAGAAATATGGGACACACTTCCTGCTATCAGCTACCTTGGGAGGTAGGGTTAATGCCTGGAAATATTGTGCGTGGGTTTGGTGTGACTGAATGGAGAGCGCTGGTCACAGCAGATTTCTCTGGAAAACTGTGGTGGTCCTTCTCCTCTGAACAGCTGGGCTGTGCAGCGTTCGCCAGGCTGGACTTGAAAGCGTGGGAGCAGGTTTTATCTACAAGCCTCAGGGCTCCTTATTCTGCTGATGTTAAATTTTGCTTTATTGATGCTGGGTAAATAATTTTACGGAAAAAAAAAAAGATAAGCAATCCCGTTGTTGAGATCGAGGTACTTTTCTGAGCTCCTGGTGTGCGTGCTCATGGTCTTTTGGGGATGTTTCTCTGTGCTAAGAGGTCACTAAGAAGAGTGATTTTTTTTTCTGTAAGCGGCTGGTGTAACAATTTACATACTAACAGATGACACAAGTATCTTGGTCCATTACAATACTGCAGAGAGGAAGCAAGAAAATCAGTAACAATTATTTCCAACAGATCTTTTCAGCTAGGAGACTGTAGTCCCTGTATTGTCACTCTACCCTTTTTAGAACTACTCTCCACTTAACCAGTGGGACTAAATTTTCCGAAAGGGATGATGAGGCTTTGCCATGTGATTAGTATTAACTTAATGGAATCTGCATCTCAAATCCCCCCAGACTAATTTGGAAAGGGTAGCCTGATGTACAATTGGGATCCAGTCACCAAATGGATTGAAGAAATCCAGTGAAGAGTCCTAATGTTCAAGAGAGAGCATAAATTGTTCCGAATGAAAGACAATTAGTACCTGTGATTATCCATCTAGGCATTACAAAATGAACTGACATTTTAGAAATGCAGTTTTATCCCTTGGTGGGTGATTATATTAAGGATAATTCTGGTGACTGAGTATCCTTCTAGCAGGACAGTCTTGTCAAAATCCTTTATTCACCTGAGGAATTGTTCTCTTTAATACGTTTCATAACTGAATTCTAACCATATATTAACAAAATGACAGCCTTCCTATTCTCTTTTGGCTGATATCTGAGATCTATAACAACCAAAATGGCTCGCAGTAGCTCCTTTTGGAAAAGACTGTTCTAGAAATAAGGTGAATTTCTATCTTGCTGTCTTCCTATCACTATTTTGGGAACTAGTGCCTCTACAGCAAATCCATTAGCATTAGGATTTTAAGGACAAATTACATGTGTTGACTAGCAATTTGGAATAACATTCACAGAATATCTTTTAATTACTCAGTATATTTCTTCCATGCAAAAAGTACACTTTTTATAAATGACCATGTACTTTCTTGTGTATACAGCATATAGCACATCTGAACAGAAACTCTAACTACAGAAGAGAAAGAAAACATTTCTTAAAATGTAAAGCATAATAATTAAAAATTTGGCTGCAGTATATATCCTAATGCAAGGATTATTCAATTGTAAAAATTATTTTTTAGTATTATTAACTACTTGCTAATTATTACCTAACATAACTTTCAGTACTAACAGCCTTATGATGAAATTAATTTTCAAGTTGAAATTAGACCCAGCAGCTTGAGGAAGACTGTCTAATGCAAGAATAGGTGCTCATTAAAAGGACAAAACCACAGTATCACACTGATCACAAAAGAGATACAGACTTGGCACCTTTTAGGAAGTATGGCCCTAAGTAAAAACTAAAACTTAAGGGTAGTTCTTTTGAAGCCATGTGAAAATTGTAGCTTAAACATTCAAAATTGTCTGCAAAGCCTCAGGATTTGCTGCAGAGAAACTAGGGTAGGGTACCCTTTTCTCACCCCTCTTTAGGTCACCTCTCAAAGGCCCTAAAAGGCAGGATCTTCCACATGCTTGCAAAAATTATCCGCTCACAGGGAGACAGTGTTGACTTCTGGGCTCTGTCAATGCTTAATGAAGTCAAAGGGAGTTTCTATATTAATATTGATGGGTTTTGATTTAGATCCCTAGCCTCAATTTTTAGGCATGATTTCAGGCGCACCTGCTGCCTTCCATTATCATTGGATGGGTACTGAATACTTCGAAAAATTGGTTCAATGAAAATAATTACAGGGAATTGGTAATTTCTAAGAATGCTTTCGTGATGTAGCTAATAACCCTGTACTTTCCTGTATGTGTTAGTTCTCATTTTTGGCCTAGATTGAATGGGGATTCCCAGAGATGCTTGTCCACACTTTATTAACATGTAATTAGATTTTTTTTTTCCTTTCAATAATGTATTTGTACTTTCCCTTTAATTACAAGTTCTTTTATTCTGGAAGCTTTGTCATTATGTAGCTCCTTACTAGCAGAAGACCAAACTGAGTGTGCATAGTATTTTTATTTAATGAATCCCCAAATCATCTGTATTCACAGACACAAAGGAAAGCTTGGCAAAGAAATGATCCTGCGATAAGATTCGTGTGCCTCTGTGACCATTTGGCTTTCATGAATGTCCCTTTTTGACCATAAAGGGAACTCTTGTACACGGTTGTTTGTGATACATTCCCAAGTCTTTATTCACAAACACAGAAATACACTCCTCAAGGGCATTCCGAAATGAGAATTTAGCGAAGGTCTGTTTTTCTTGCTGCCACAAGATAAACTGGAAAATGACATTTCTCACTGCTTCTATTTCTTATGGAAATTTAATTTTCTTGTGGCATAAGCCAAACGTCCATAATGAGGAGCTTCAAGCTGCATGGGAGAAGGACCTTATGCACAGCAAACATGGGATTGAGCAGTGGATCCACAGGTGAACTCATGTCCCGGGGCACAGGGGGAACTTCTGCCTCGGCATCAACCGTCTGCGGTGTCAAATCTGAAGAGAAAGGAGGGCTGTGGCTCCTCATTTTTTGTTAAATTTTTGTGCACAAAGGGGGATGCTGTGTTGGGCCATCACTGGGTGGTGGGGAAGTTTCCTTCACTCCTTTAGGACAACACATATCCTCTTGGTGTCAACAAAACTGCAAATTTAGGCAGATTAGCCAACACTGACCAGAACAGCTTTAGGGGAAAGGCAAGAGAGGACTCATACAAGGGAACTCCATCCTTGAAGGTGAGAGAAGGCTCTACTGGAAAAGTCCCTGAGCATCTCATTTAATTAGAGTTGCTTTGAGCAGGGGACTGGACTGGATGACTGCCAGGATTCCTTTCCAGTCTAAGTTATTTTCTGACTGTATGAAATGTATTTCTAAATTCTTTATCAGCTTTCAACTAGCAGTTCTAAAAAGCAAAGATTATCCTTTGAATGAGAGACAATACTCAGTACTACATTTTCTCCTTTTCTTCCGCCTTTATACTTTTCTCTTTTGCTTGCATACAGCATGATGCGATGAAGGTCCAGCTTGCTGAATAATATACAAGAGCATTAGCTGTTGTACACTTCAATGGTTTACAGAAAATAGCATGCAACAGTGAGCTCCGGACCTTCGTATGAAACTAGAACGTTTTTAGGCAATTGGCTAAACGGTACTCTTAAATGTTTGAGATTGATTTATTTTTGCTGTTATTGGCAGTTGTAATCACTAAAAATGTTCATTACCAGACCATCAATACGTCCACCAGTCTAGGTCAGGAAATATCCCTTGATCATGTTGAAGGCTTTGAGAATCAAAAGAAAAAAAGGTAGTTTTGTCTTTACAACAGACAGTCTTAACGAGCGACAGCAGATCAGCTTAACCCCAACCTCCTGTCACTCTCCTCTCCTCTGATTACAGTTCTGCAAGGGAGTTTGATAGTTACACCTTTACTATTCTATGTACTGGATAGAGAGGGTCAGATTTTCTGCCCCTGATTAATATTCCTCTTGAGCAGTATATTATTCCGCGTACAGAGATGGGAGAAATTGTCAGGTGGTGTTCGCCAGTGAATCTCAATGAACTCTGAAGGATTTGTGATCGCTTACATTACCTGCTGATATGACCTTTGTTTTCTATAACATTTCTTTCAAGGTACAAATTATTGGGAGGGAGAGTCCAGTCCCAAATGACTGATTCCCCCTTCTCCCCCCGACAGTATGTAAATGTTCGAGCGTTTATGATTATCGATGCTAAGGGGAAGAAAAAAATTGCAAAATACATTCTCGTTCTTGTCTCTCCCCATCCACTCAAGGAAGAAAAAAATTAAATTCTAAAGCAGACAGTATGTGTGGAATTAATGTGCACTATTACTCACTTGAACCACAGAAATGATACCACATCTGGCCTAGCACTAATTGATATGCTTTTTGAACCTGTGTGCTTTCATCAGCATCTGCTTAGGTTTGGGAAAATGACCTAATAAAACCCTGATGGTACAGTCTGTGATCCATACATGAATAGATTTTCCACTAGGGCTACGCTATTTTTTATAACAAAGACTTATTTTTTTTTTTTTTAACTTTTTATTGTAATGCATCACCACTATTGTAGCTGAGGTATTCTATTTAATTAGAATAATAATTAACTTTTGAAGGCCAAAGACCTTTATGACTTTGTAAGATACATGCGTGTGCACGAAGACAGAGCTCTAGGTAGGTACTTGTGGATGATGCTCAGAAATATCTGCCTTTGAGCTTTATAATTTTATTATTGTTTCCTCACTTTCTCACAGGAAGTGATGGGAACTGCTTGGATCACTGCTTTTGCCTAACACTACCCAGTCTACAGATGAAAATATGAAACATCAAGGCATACGATCCTTTCATCATTACAAAGATATGGGCACAGGAAAACAATCTCTCAATAACTGAGGCAGAAAATAGCACTAAGTATTTAAATCATATGAATATGTATTATTATGTATAGCAAAACATATTTACTCCTTCAATAGACATTATATTTAGTTACAGTTGTTACAGCATTATTCCAATTCCATCATGTCAATGATGGTGATTTGCATTTTTTATTCAAATAATTCTTGGAGATATTCTTAAGATGCACACAAAATTAATTTCTAATTTCTGAATGACATTTATAAACTGCTGTTCAGGAGTCTTATATGTAAATGGCCACTGATGGGTTATGAGTCTAGCTAAATTCCTGTATATCTATTTCATTTCATACTTCTGTTTTTTTTTTTTAAAAACAGCATGAAGAATATTTGTCTCAAGTCAGGAGTTTAACTTAGAAATACAAATCCTGGAAAACAGGTTCATATAAACCTAGAAAGAATTAAATATACAGGCTAAGTTACAAGCTTGCAAATTCCAGGGCTCCCGGGGCCGTGGGTCTATATTGTGCCAAGGTCAGTGTGTAGTGTGAACGGCAGTCTCCTGCTCCTCACTGCTCTCAGTGACAGCTGCTGCTCGGTGAAACAGCGTCAGCATAGCGACTGCTACACCTGCAGAAGTGAAGTGAACTGACATTTGGTTGTGGTGAACCAGAGAGATTTTCGGTGAATTAGAGAAAAAACTGCTTTCAGAGCTTGAGGAAAGCACAGCTGTGCGGATCTGACACTGAATAACCGTGTTTTCTTAGTATTCACTGACATTAATCCTTTTCAGTTCTTAAAATTCATAACCTTGAATAGTTTTCTAAATGACATCTGGTTTTTAGTTAACGCTTGGATGTCTTCTTAGCTTATTTCACGGTGGCAGACTGTAACCAGTAAAAAACAAGGTTTATCCATGTTTCACGTGTGACAGAAGAGTTTATTTTCACATGGGTTTAATTTTCTCTAAATTAACTCAAAACTCAAATTGCCTTCCACAAATTAAACATGAGTCGGTGATGTGACCTTGCAAACCCCCGCGTTCGAGGTGCGAAAGGGAGCCCTGTTTCGAGTCTGCAGTGACATGGATGCCTGACTACCAATGTGTGAGGGAGTTCTCTGGTTTTTAATCCATTTTTTTTTTCCCAGCAATTGCTAGATCAGCCCTGACAGATGAAAAATGTCCAGAATCTGTAAGATGCCTTTTGAACAGCAAATGTTTTTGAAACCTACCTGATTGCATCTAGTATTAGCATATTCCCTGAGAATGCCAGTGATGAACTAGGACCTGCTTGTTTGAGGTGCCATACAAATGCAATGCAGAGATTGCTGCGAAGAGCGAGCTTCCTTCACATTTACACCAAGTTCACTTTGGCTGCGTGCCTTCGCTCAACCTTGGGAGATGTAATCTGATGTGATCTGAGTCAAAGTAAACATTCCAAATCATTTCAAGCCGGTTACAGAGCACGAAAAGCAAAATGTATCTGTCAGGGAGTGGGGACAGAGCCTGCGGGGCTGGGGATGCTCGGGCATCCCGCCTGCCAAAACGGACCCCCCAGCAGCTGCCCCTGCAAGCATGGGACCAAGCAAGACGAGGATAATAGGATGTTGTAATAACTGTGAGTGGCTCCAAAGGCTATTTTCCTGACATTTTCTACTCAAAACAAAACAACAGATAACACTGTCTTTTTTTCAAGTTTTTTTTTTTTTTTTAAATGGGAGTTTTTATTGCAGTTCTGCTCTCCATTCCCTGGAGAACAAACGTTTCTGATGGGAGAAAAATGAACAAACTCTATTTTAATAATAAAACTTACCAGAATTCTGTTGAAATAGAAGCAGTCCCACCATCTCTACTAATAACTAAAACAGATCAATCAGAAGAGTTTACATGAGAGCAACATGAGGTGGCATACTGGCTCATGAAACACAAAGATCCTGAAATATTTTTTTTCTACTTTCCAGAGATTTTCTGCAACATTAAGGGCCTATTTTCTTTTACCTTACAGTTCATTATGACATTTTCAGTGGAAAGCCGGTGGAGCTTGCAAAAGTCACTTTAATCTAAATACACTAGATAGACGTCTGGAAGAGGGGGAAAAGGGGAGAGAAGTCTCCTAGTGAAATGTTGCACCTTGTTTGCGCAGCCTGAGCTGGTCACTGATGCAGCATTTACCCCTGTGAGTTCTGATGCTGTCCGCCCTGATATGACTGTGTCTTTATAGCTCTGCAACCAGCTGCACAAAGCCCACGTCCTCTGGCTCAAATCTCAGCCCACTCCATTGCTTTTCTCTTCCCAAACATCTTTCACACTGGCTGGAGTCACAGGGCTGGATTTGAAAGGCGAGTTTTACTGCGCAGGCATAGTTGAACAATGCTGGAACCTACACCGGGTTTTCACGGCAAATTTCTCTCAAAGTACAAGTCATTACACTTTGCGGTGCTTTTCCAGTTCTCTACTGGTGGCAGTTGGTGTGGGTGCAGCGCGGTGGTGCATAACGGCCCACCTGGCCACGGGACTGGCACCACCTCGGGTCGGCGTAGCGTAGCAAAAGGCCATGCGCAAGTCTGCGCTACTGCAATGTGCTCGCACCCGCCGTGCCAAGCAACCCTCGTCTGCTTCACAGGAGGTTTTGGCAGCAGGGAAATAAAGTGCAAACCCATGGCTACGTATTCCAGCGGAAAGGTCGGGTACCATAACTCCTGTTACTTATGGAGGCTGTTTTAATTCCTGGTTCTCTGGGGTTCAGGTAATTAATCCCAGGTCTGATTAGGTAAGAGGCTCCTGGATAATGGCAGTTTTGCGTATATAGGCTCTGAAAGGCTTGACTGTCCTCTGGATTTGTGAGAGAATAGGAAACACTGTAAGGTACATTGATTGACATGAACGCACTCATCTTTCTCCAGACACAAATAAATTTAGCAAGCCTAGGTAGCTGTGCGTGAAACTTGTCAACGGATGTGGTCTCCTGCATGGAGGCGTGTATTCTTCATTCAGCCTTGCTCACCATCAGGATTATCTCCCTTTAAAGATGACGTCATGTTTTCATCCTACATATTATACCTCTCCAGCTATATTTTTTGGCACATAAAGCCATCCAAAGCTGGCATCTCATCCTCTGTATGGGCAAAACGTGACTGCAGTAGATGGATGAGCAGTGAAACTAGCACAAATGGCAAATCCAACCCTATCAGGGTAGCTTTCTTTCCAGGAACAAGGAAATGGTATTCAGTTGAGTTGTTCGGCACCTAAAATACAGGTATAATGATATTATTTATTGATTCTTGAGATTCATGTTGAAGAATGTAAGTTATCAAACACAGGCTCAGCAAGTGAGAAAAGCATTTCGGATGTAGGTTGCACCGAAGTACTGAGTCAATAAGTTACTTTTCTAATTAATTTTCTGAAGTAAAGAGTTTTGCCTAAGTACATTACTAAGTGGATGAATTTGTGCTTAGCCAAAAATGCAGGGAAAAAAAAATCCATTAAATAAACAATAAGCATGGAAAATTCCTTACAAATTTAGCAGTATCAGTAGGTCTGATCTGGAATGGTTCTTAATAGCTCACTCAGTTTAACAAGTGAGATTTGGCTTTGTTTTTGTTTTCCATAATCCTACAGGAATTAAAATTTCTGAATTTCATAGTATTTCTCCGTGTCTCTTTAAAAAGGAAGGAAGTGAGAAATCCACAATGTAAGATGGTGGAGCTTCTCTGCTTTGGGAGTTAGGAAAGTGTTACTTGTGTTTCCCTTTTTTAGTGAAACTGATTAACATTCCTATTTTTTAAACTTTTCTGTTTTATAAATTTGGTTTAAGACAACTGTTATCTCAGGTTTCAGGCATCTCAGCATTGCTGAATTTATCAGAAAGCACAGGATTGTTTATAACAAGAACGCTTATAACAAATTATGATGAGGTATCTTTCTCCTGAAAACAGTATGATACATGTTTTAAAAGAAGGAATCAAAAACAACGAAAAAGTCTCATGCATTATGCTGGTTCAATTTTCTTTTACACTAATATTACATACTAAAAAAATGAAAGTATTAAGCAACCTTGGAAATATACACATTTCATAGACAAATTAAATTAAATGTCTACAGAATATATTGTTGGTAAACTAGAATTAGTATAGCAGATGTATCCCTACTGTCATTGCATTGTAGGCATAAATGTGTCCTTCATAGCTGTTCTTCATACAAGGGACCAAAAAAAAACCCAAAAAACCAAACCTAGAGTGGTATCTGTTGTTTATGTGCTTAGGCACTGACGTATCTGCATCTGCTACCAGGGAGGGATATCAAACATTAGACAACAGCTAGGGAAAACTTCGACCTGCCACCTTATTTCTGGCAGAATGAGACTTGCAGAAGATGTCACTGATGAAAGCTGTGGTTTCTGTTTCCGTGCTCAGGAGAGGAGTCACTCACAATTTTTGTGGACAAACGGAAGCTGAGCAAGAGGTCGGAAGGGAGCGATTCCAGCACGAACAGCTCTGCGGTGACTCTGGAGACCCTGCACCAGCTCGCAGCCTCCTACTTCATTGACAGGGACAGCACGCTGCGCAGACTGCACCACATCCAGATTGCCTCCACGGCCATAAAGGTAGGGGAGGTCCTCTAGGACTGGCCTGCAGACGTGTTTCCAGATTCACTAGCAGCTTCTCAGGAGAAATGTGTTTTGATTAGAAAAGAAAGATTTGTTAGCAAAACAGTAATTACTGTTCTAAAGTTTTTACCTGAATCCAAGCATTCAATTGATAATAAGATTCTAGTTTAGAAGAAGGTCTAACTCACTAAAGATGTGACTCTTGATGAATGATACATAATTTGGATGATACAACTGGCCCTTATAGAAGTCTCTGGTCGTTGAGATGTGTATGCTTAGCAACTGTATTTATAGGCAGACTTATAACTGTGTACGAGCGCGTACAGTTCCCTCATACTCCTTTTCTTCTGTCTTTTTCGTCTTTTATTTTCAGACATAGTTATTGTATTCCTGTGACTGACACTTTTATAATTTTTTTAACTGATGTTTGGGACAATTTGGAGCTCTTGGTTCTGCAGTTTTGTGGAGGCATATCTTATTTTCTGTTAGGAACTTATTTTAGTACGGTTTGTCAGTCAAAGCTTCCTGCCTATTGACTGTGGTAGGTCACTCATCGCACGGGAGGATGCTTGGCTGAGATGAGTGCCTCAATAGGTATTCTGTAAACCAACAACTGTTCTTTTGAGCAGCTCTCTAGCCCAGTGTTACTTATTGGAAATAATGTCTCTCGGTCCATTTAAAGCATTGAAAAGCAAATAACATTTTAACTTGCAGTTGAATATGCATTAATTATGAAGCTTTTAATGCAAGATGCGATTTAGAATCCATTCCACTCACTGGATCTTTCCAGTGCTAACTAAGGCCTTCATTAAAGACCATCTGAAGCCAACTACCTTCGCTGTTACTCAAGTAAATATAAATTTACATCCTTGGGAGTGCCAGGGCCTTTACGGTGAGCAGGATACAACCAGAATTTGTGACTCGGCACCTGTTCAGCTTGGCTGCTGGTATATGGAGGATATTCCTCCTGGCCCATCCATCGTGGGCTGGTGGCATGGCAGCTAACCCCAGCTCAGAGCTGGTCACCTGCAGGTGCAGGATGGCATTTGCCTGTTGAGGCAGCACAGCTGAAAATGCAGCAGAACCAACCCAGAATCTGGTCTCATCCGAGGACTGTCCATCACATTGCACGGTCTTGCTGCAGACCATCGTGCTACCCATCCCTCTTATCTTCATAATCTCAGTGTTTATTATGTAGATGTACAGCAGCCTTTAAAACTGGGCTCCTTCCGTCAAACCACATGCAAAACTTTCTTTCTATGTTAAGACAATTTATGGCTGAAACTAGCAGTAATTGAAGTGACAGAACATAGAAATGTAGAGACAAAATGGTCTCTAAAAGAAATTTCTCCATTCTATTCACTGATTTTTTTTTTAAAGCAAATTCATGTCATAATGCAAAATTCAACCCTGCTTGCTAACAATTTACATAACAAACCTTCTGTACGTCCGAAGTTTTTTTTACAAGCACTACAAAAAGACTAAGTTTTCTCTCTACCACCTCACTGAGATGGATACAAATGCAAGCTGTCGTCCATCAGCAAATCCGGTCTGGTTAATTGACTGTCTCTAGAACATGGTTCTCACATCAGATGCAACAGTACTGATACGTGAAACCCTCACTTTTTAGCTTGCTTTCATTGAGAGACTGGGAGCATTTGCGTTACAAATTTCTAGTGTCAGAACACTGAACTGGACAAAAAACCCGTTTCTGTTGAAAACTAGGAACACAAAAGCAGCCAAGGAGGGCATTTTTTTTGTTCTCTCTCCACACAGATTTTTGAAACATTGCTGGTTTTAAATTGGAAAACCATCAAATAAAGTTCCAGATTCATGATGTAAATAGCATATTTCAGGATTATTTATTAAAACATCTATACTGACATCTGCATTAGAGTACAGGCTTTCCGCAGAGCTGCAGAGCCAGACCTCTGTGTTCCAGTAGACCAACCTGAGGGCTGATTCAGGAGAAGTGACACCGTGGGGGACCTGAGGACCAGGGTGGCCACCAGCCAGCTCTGTGCCTTCCCCTCCTGGGCTGCTCCAAGGAGGAGGGTGGACCCAGTGCTTTTTTAGACCAGCAAACTACAGGGCGGCTTTTGAAGTCACAGCCCCTTCTGCGCTGGCTTGCTCACCACAGCTCTGCCAAAACCCTCCTCTGCACGAAAGATCGGACCAGGAATTTGCAAAGGGAGTCCAAGAAAATCTCTCTCAGCTTACCGTAACTCCCTTCTGACCAGCATAAAAGAAATCCAATACAGAAGTATTGGAACAGGTTTAGAAATCCCTAAAAATCTGAATTTGTGTTAGAAGTGATACACAATCACTTTTTCGATTGGTGAATACTTAACAACAACAAAAAAAATCATGTTCAGAATCTGTTTAGTATTTGATACTATCATTTTTTTTATTTGCTCTTAGGTAGCAATTCTGTCTTAAAACACAATTTGCATGTACATATAACTTAACTTCATTGAAAAGAAAAAAACAAAAAGGGTAGTTATCTTTTGAATAGTTTGCTTTTCCTTCCTTTTTTGTCAGTCAATTTTATTTACATTTGGGGTGGATTTTTAATATGCAGTATACTAGACTCAACTATACTAGACGAGTCATTTATGTTCTAGAAATGAGAACTTAGAGTATTAAGAATGTTTCGTATAACTCATACTCTTACTAGGAAGAATTTAATTGTCCTTTCGGGAATGCGTACCTGAATAAAACAATATATTATCCTGAACAGGCAACACTTAAAGCACAAATCAAAGGACATGATATTTGCAGATAAATCATTACACTTCATCACATAAATGAGCTCTGCCACAAAGCTGTTCCTGGAGTTTCGGACTTTGAAACAAGCAGGAGTCATTTGATAATATTTGCTTGTTGGCTTGTTTGTTTGCTTTTCACATTTTCTGTTACTAACAGCAATCTGACACTGCGGCAGTAGTTAGAAACAACTTGGCACAATTGTTTGCACAACCATATATTTACTGTTTGTAGTGTTCATTTTTCATTCCTTTTAGTTCCAAAATCAGTATAAGCCTCAGTTTTCAGGTTAGACCAGATCACTCCTTACACCTCTATTTTTCTATAGTTGTACCTGCAAAAAAAAAAAAAAAAAAAAAAGTGTGTTTTTATCTTAAAAA
>WHYT01017419.1:234956-351640 GCA_009806455.1 Tetrax tetrax | reverse complement strand
AAAAAAAAAAAAAAAAAAAACCAAAGTGTGTTTTTATCTTAAAAAGCAAAAGGATAATACTTATAAACACAGGATGTGTCTGCTAAACAAGTTACTATATTAATTCTGTGCCCCTTCTCGTGATTTTTTTCATGACTTATCTATCCTTGAGGCTATCTAGTTTGGGGAGGGAGAATTTTTCTTTTTGGATGCATTGTAAACTGGTAACACATCAATAAGGCTTACTGATCATTTAGCAACAAAAATGTAATAATGTTATGGGAAGAAATACTATCTCATCTACAGGAGCAGGAAACAGTAAGAAAAAATTCTAAATATGCAGTCGTAGAGGGGGTCTTGAAGCTGCCTTAAAAGCACCACTGAGAATGGATTCATCCAGGACAAGGAAGAGGATGAGCATTTGACAGAGCTGGAGCAGTGCTCAGTCATATGCTGGGAGAGCAATGAGTAACACATTCACAAACTAGGGCTGTGTCTGGCTTTAGCCATTCAGTTCCTAATGTTTCCAGCTTCTTCTTCTAGTGCTTCCTTAATAGAGTAAGGTCTGAGGTCTGTATAGATGGGAGACGGAGAGGGTTCATTCAGACTCTTGAGTTACAAAGCCAAATCAACAACAGATAAATATTAGGGGAGAATGCGCAAGCTCAATTACTCTTCTGGAAAACAAACAAGCAAACAAACAAACAAACAAACCCCCTGAACCTTCTGATAAATATCTGTTTTCCCCAGTTCTAACAATTTATCTTTGGAAAGTGACATCTAATGGAACATTTTCCCTCCCTTATGTAATGAAAACAATTAATACTTGAGCAATTCTTATGTTCTTCATTCAAATTCATTGAGATATAGGATAGCAGATTTTTTTTTTTCTTACAGGTCTTGATACATTATTGTGTGGGACTGATGCAAGAAGAAAATATTTTGATAAGTTTTATAATTAAGCTTTTCTTTCAAAAAACTAAGTTGTGTCACAGAGAAAGGAAAGCATTGAGAAGGGGGAAGTGAGAATTAACGTTAAAGTCTTCATGTTTAATTCTTGTTTGTCTAGTGAAAAACAATACCATTCAGAGCAAAATCTCTTAACGTGCAGCATGGTGAAAGGAGAGGAAGAGATGTATTTGATGAATCAAGTTTGTTAACCAAATTTGTTGGTAATCAAGTTTGTTAGCTGTGACATAATTATCCTTAAAAATAACATGAGCACAACTGATTGAGGCGTCACATTAATCACATAGACATTACATTGTTTATTCCACATTAAAAAAGGTAAAATCACCCCATCACAGCATTTTCCGACTGAAAATCCAATGGGAGCTACGCAGAGCCTGTATCAATATTTAACTTATTTAAATGAGTCCCTGATCCATACATTCTTTCAATATTGTTCTAACGGGTGCACTCCAGTGTCAGTAGTCAGGCTCATACGCTAAATCAACAGTTTGCAGCCTCAGGGGCCTCCCTGGAAACTCACCAAGTGCCTGAGGGCTGCATCTAATCTGCATAGCCGTTTACACGACTGTACATCCTGTTGGGTTTGAAATATACAGATCCACCATTACTTCCTTTGCATGCTCAATTTGGAAGCTTTTTCCGATGAAAATTTCTCTTCAGATGCACTGATGGCTGCTAGCTCTCCCTATTAACATCCCTATTAGGATGAGGGGGTACGCTCTCCTCTTGTTGAATAAAATCCTGTACAGTCGTGGGAGCAGAATACAAATAAAGTCAGTAAATGCGTTTCTTTTCCTGTGTGGTATCTTTAATGAGCAATATTCTCAGCTCTTCCGACTCAGCGTTGCTTTTGATTCTGTACAGCCATGCTAATTTGCACCTACTGAAGATCTAACCACAGCTGGAGGCCCAGGGGAAGGTGAAACGACCTGAGACCTAGGACTCTGCAATGACCCTGACCCATATAACTGCCCTCTTTCCTTTGCTGATTGACGGATGGCGTAAACAAGCCATGGAAGTCAGGAGTTCCTGTGGCATCTACTGCGATTCTGGCAACATGTCCTGCCATTGCCCGCTGGCAGAATGACCTCGGTGTAGTACGCTGAGATCATGCATCCGTACTCCCGACAACTAATTAGGAGACTTTTTCAATGGTGGGTGGATGGCAAGAGGGCTGTGCATAGCACTTCTAGATGTCATTCTGCTTTCTGAGTCCAATGCAGTTGGGAGACAGCATTTTTCTCCTGCTCAAATGACCCCGGTTCCTGTTCACTAGAAGCTGTAATTCCACCACTGTCACTGAAGAACTTCTACAAGAAGTCCAAACGACTGTGCAGAACACATAAGAAATGCATTGGGCACACGGTAAATTAACTATTATTGAAAACTCTTACTGCATTCTGCAAAAGGATAAACATAGTTGTGTTTGGCAATGTAACGCTGCCGGTTAATAAAATCAGGCTGCTTTTGAGGATACCTTCTTCCATTCCAGAATGCATTTCCTTTCAGGGGAGCTGGGGCAGGTGAATACAGTGTAGGTGTTATCTTAGGGTCCAGACAGCTGTGGCACAGCCACAGTGCGACAAAAGAACAGGAGGCAACAGAACAGATGCATAAATTGGATTTTCTACCAGCTATTTACAGCCAGATTACAGCCCATTTATTCCATCTGAGTGAGAAAGAATAAACATCCTTGAGAATGTGCCCTCTAATTTCAATTAAATTTTATTGTGCAGTTTGCTCTTTTCTTCCCCCAAAACACTTTTTTTTTTTTTTGCTATGCGAGATTTAAGCACTTTTGTTGTCTCTGAAAACTTTAGATTACAAGTAGTTTATAAGAACAGGGCTCTATTGTGATGGTAAATATATCTGATTATCTACAATTAACCCATGAATGGCTCATGGAGGGCTGTTAGAGAGGAAACTGAAGCGTAATGAAATTAGCTTCTCACTCAAAACTCAGGCAAGTTTTTTTTCCCTTTGTTTTGTCTGAAAAAGCTTCCCTGCTTCTTTTTTTTTTTCTTTCATACCTCATACTTAAATGTGTTTTTCTGTGGATTCAAGTAATTGCTGTAATCAAAAGTAGAAATGCTGAAATACCATAAAACCTTATGCTTTTGCCAGACTTCTGGCAAATTCTAAATGTAGACAGTTTTTACAGGTTTGTGTAAACAGACACATTTTTGGTGCTTTTGAAATCCAGATCTTGCACCTTTCTGGCCTCAGTTTCCACATGCAGTTTGTGGATTTAAGACTGAGAAACCTTGTAAAAAGAAACTCCAAAGATTGTGCTCAGCAAGAGCTTTACATTGTAAAATCAGTTAGAAACATTGGGCTGGAAAGACCCGTCATAGCAAGTGTTTGTTGACTCCATTGAAGGAATTAAATAGTAAATGTAATTTTAATTGGACAAATCTAGGGAACCAAAAGGCAGAAATTGTTGTCCCCTTTCAAAAATGTGTGGCTTCCCCATTGTGTAGGTATGGTGACGTTACTTCAGCATGTCAAGGAAAAGCCGGAGTACGGATTTTCAATGACAAATATTGATCAGGTCCGTTGTGAAATTCCCATTTCTCCACTACCTGGGGAGATCAGACTGCCTTCATAGGAGACCAAAACTTGAAGGTTTTCAAAGGAGGAGGTAAAAATTAAGATTTTCAGGAAATACATAGAAATTGTGCTCCCAAATCTTTGTCTTGATGTGGTAAGCTCCTGTAAAACTTTTGTGAGAATTAAATACTTTTGGAGGCTGCTTTGAAAATCTCACTCATTATTAAAAGCTTCACAAAATCACCTTGCTATTTGTATGTCTAGGTATGGTGTTTTGTTTTTTTTTAAATGTAAATTTGTGTCATTATCTAAACTTACCAGAGGAACTGGGCCCTGCAGTTAGCCATCTACTTTCCATTGCATTTTGGGCATCACTTAGCTCCTAAGGGTCTTTCAGTAACCTGAATTTAACTGTGGATTTGGATAGGCATGTTTAAACAGCTGGAATCAAAGTGCTGACATTCTGATCTTTGAGCCTGGCTAAACCATTTTGTGTTTGTCTTTTTGTAAAATTGAAATACATGAGGATTTATCCATTTATGTCTGGGAGCCGTTGGAGATCTTTGCATCAAATTCGTCCTAGGTATAAAGAAATCTTGTGACTGCTACGTGTGGACCGTTAACTAATTCTAAGAATACACCAAGTGTAAAGGTTAATGATTTATTACCCTATCTTATTCAAGAATTTAAGGTGATAATATTTAAAATAGCCTTAATTCATTTAGACTGTCAAGGTTTAATTAAATTGGGCTGCTCTCCCTAAAAGGCAATGTAGAGGTCAGCTCCTTTGAGAATATGGCCCTCACTAGTTCAGAGAGTGAGAGAAAAGCGGAAAAAAAAAGGACCAGCAAGTTAATGCAGCAACATGTTTTACTAACCACTCTCAGAATGCATACTCAGCAACATAATTGACGTAATGTATCACACAGCAGCAGCATCACACTCATAGAAGGATGTGCTTTAGCAGCCTCTGGTACAGACTACGCTGTCTCATTATATTTTCAGCGATGTGTACAGAGGAGTAGCGAGTGCAAGAAGTTATAACATCGCCAACTAGTTGGTAACACAGCATGAAACGCTTTGAAAGCAACAGAATAGCACATAATAGAGATGCTAGGGTATGCATTTTGGAAAGACTTTAGATAACAATTCTTCCCTTAAAAAAAACAAACAAAAAACAACAGCCAAAAAACAAAACAGCACAGAGCAACAACGAAAAAGGATAGACCATAGGACATGATAGACCATAACAAATTGAAGGACTTTGTTGTATCAGTTATGTAGTTTATTCAGCAGAGAAGGGTAAAACAAACTCCCAAGAAAATAAAGCCTGCCAAACCCTAAGCAGGTTATAGGTATACATGTAAACAAGAGACCTTCTCAGCACTCACAGAACGCTTGCCATCACAGTTGTCAAAAACCTATAAACAATTCATGCTACAGTTTCTTTTCTTTTTTCATTAAAAAGTGAAACTAAAATAAATAAACCCAGAAAATGGAGAAAGTTTTTAATATTGAGAGATCCACAATGAACATATTGAACAATGCAGTTAGAGCAAAGCATTCCAGCAATAATTTGGAGGCACTCAGATTTGTATGGATTTTAATTTGGTCTTTATTCTGGCTGTGCTGTGGTTTGGGTATGGGTTTTGAGAAACTTATTTCAGCACTCTCAATGTCCTCCACTCTGTAATTGACAGGTATTGCCTGTCAGCAGGTCAGAAAGTGCCAAGCAAGGACTATAAATCTCACAGAACATTTCCCTACCTTTGAACCCGAAGAAACAGGAGATAGCATGTATCAATAACATGTATAAACACAGATTAGGAAGACTATTTCAGGGTAATATAGACTCAGAGTCAGAAGAAATAAGCCTAGAGAATAATAAAGGCTGTCGAGAGGTTTCAATGTTCATATTATTTTTCCTATAGAATTTATACCCATAGTACATTTGCACATATTTTACTGTTATAATTTGAAGTGCAATCATCTTCTTCAATCTGTTGATTTAGTGGTACAGAATACCCTTCGTGTGAGAATCCTTTAGAGGCAACTGATTCTGAGAGTTACGTCATTGCTGTCTTCTGCAGCTCACCATTACTTCTACCTGCAGGGCTTCACACAGTGCTTCAGCAGGACTTGCATATCTGGCACCAAACCTATAATGTAATATCGAACACAATAATGCTTATAATGCCTATATATGCTGTGGCAGAAGCTGGGCTTTAGAAAGGTTTCATTATTCATCCATGAGACTTTCGATAACACTGAGTGATTACTATAGTGTTTTCAGATCTTTAATGTCTGAAAGGTTGGTAGTTTCATCACTGTTCTACAGACTTTATTGCTGCATCAAGTATCAAAAATAAAAAGTGTTTCTAATTTGTCATGGTGAGATTCTGACCTTATGCAATGAATAAACTCAACTGAAGTCAAAGAAGTTTCTTTGCATGCCTATTGATATTGTTGAGATCAGGGTTTTCTCCATTCAACCTCAATCATGATCTTCCTAGTTTATCAAACTAGTATTCATTATCTGTCTCTAGATTATCCAAATTAATCCTCTCATTCCCAAGGAGTTGTTAATACATTTCATGGTCTTTAGGGCATCTGCAGTGTTCTTCCTGTGGTTTTTGTTAAAAGCAAATAATTTAAAAATGAAAAATAAAAGTTAAAAAAATCCAACAAAGAACTAGCGTGTCACAGTTATACTAGTTCATAGTGTTCCAACAATTGTAATAATTCCACTAAATAGAGGATACTGGTGTACATTCCTCCACCTAGTATGTAGATTTATAAGGAAATATAACTGTATCTTCCCCAGGAGTACGCAGAGCCTTGGAAATGAAAAAAACATTCCATGTTTTTCCTTAAACTTTTCATGAAATTCTTAATGTGTAAAAATAAGTGATATAAAATGTTGCAGATAATAGAGAAAATGGTTTGAAGAGGAACATTACAATATTTTTTCTGTCACATTTTAGTCTATTTAAGTAGACTTTATTATTACTCTGGTTCTCTGTTTGAAATACGACATTCACAGCAATACTGAGCCATGCATATCATTCTAAGAAATAAATACCCTGTGTTCCTTCAAGCGTAGCAATTTATCTACTTAGTTAAAGTATAATGATAAAATGTGTGGGTCTGCTTTTCTTTTTTTTTTTTTTTTTAGGCTATGCAAGAATAACGAAGCCTTGTTATTTTAATCTATGTCTGAAAATTTTAGTTAGGTCATAAAGATCAATCTATTTAAAATAATCCTGTAGAGGGGAGTTGGTATATTGTACTAATGGAAGGGTAAAATATCGTACTATTTTTTTTCTTGAGGTAAAAGACAAAGGCATTTCACTCGTTAAACTCCTCAGCATGAGGAGGTTACAATGCTAAAAGACAATAAGGAAAGTTACTTAAGATAATTAAATCAAGCTTATCAACAATTTTGGTGTGGTTTACACTGGGCAGGGTCCGTCCTTCCTTGGTGAGAATATAGAAAGCTGGCAAGTCTATAGTGTGTGATATAGAGTTATATACTACCATCACAGTGTAATAGCTTAGAAAGAATTGTACTCTTCGTACAAGCTGAACATTCTAATAGTAAAAAAAAGCATGAAAAAAACGTACAGTGATGTATATTAATTTCTTGCAAATGTTTAGCTGTATAAGACCAGAAACTCAAAAAGCAACTCGTGTCAAAGGGTTTTTCACCTACCATGTCACGAAAGGAGCTGGATACTTAGATATTTCTAGAAATTTTCAAAATTCCATGGCAGTCTACATGGAAACAAATCAAAACCTGCAGGTGGTAGAGTTCCTTTCAATCCTGAGCAGAACAAAGCCCTTCTACTTCCACGGGACTCCATAGGACTGATAATAAGCCCTACTCTCTTTCCATTTGTTTCCTCCTTTTTCTTCTGAACATGCCTCTTTCCCTAGATTCTCATGCTCATAGGAACTCTAGGTCTCTCTTTTCCTATTTTTTTGTTGAAGAAATGCACTTGCCTTTATGATACATCATTCTTTGCCCTAGGTGTTGTTTCATCTGTGTCAGATCCAGAAAGAAATTAATAAAAAAAGCCCCTGTAACAAGATTCTATATTCTAAACTCTTTTTTTTTTCCTTCAAAAATTATATCAATGCAAGACCCACAACAGGACACATTCATGTACAACCTAATGAACAGGCATTGATATTTGGTAGGTCTTTTTATTCCCATGAATCAGGATGATTTGAACGATTTTCCAGCCAGGCACAGCAGTTTGTCTGGATAACATTGCCCCTGGACCCTAATTGTAAGAGCAGTCTTCTGCACGTTAGAAATTCTCTTTCCTCTGTTCACAAAACAAGAATATCAAGAATCACTCAGCCATTAACCAAAAGTTTCCAAAAAGCAGTCAGTTCATTCATGAATCTTTATAGATGGTGAATGAGTTAAGGTCTAAGAGTAGGGTTTGATGAAACGTGCTCAATGTCATGTGCCAGAGGTATTTTCACCTGTCAAAAACATGGAAACTGTCATGGTGCAAAACCACAATGCTCCACTAAATTCAGTGTTGATTTACACTGGGAAGGATCTGGTCTTTCTTGATGAAAATAGAGGATCTTGGCATATCTATAGGAATTTCCATCCAGCTCTAATTCTTACCTCTCAAGATGGCATTTTTTTTGTTTGAATCCTTTGTGTTTCAACTTTGCAATGGTCTTTATTACTGTAAATTTAGAGAAATACTCAGTACCATTTGATATGTTTGCAGTTATGAGTATTTTTATTATTTAATCAAAGTCAGCAAAGTTATGGATCCAGCTTTACTTTTGTTCTTCTAAGTAAAATACTGAACTCTGATTTGAAGTTTCCACCTCCTGATGTGATGTGTGATTTTGGACAGAATAATTTTTTTCTTCTCTTTCACTTTTTGTGTGTTCAATCAAACTTTAAGGAATATAAAGAAAATATAGTTAGGTATCTACACCTTCCCAGTTCTCATTCACTAACGGTAGTCTCTACAATCTTCAGACTTTTCAGTGTTCAGCATTAAAAGTTTCTATATTAAGGGTGGATATAACCAAAACCATCTCAGTCCTTATGCTAGAAGGTTCTTCACTTGGCTTGTGCATATTTGACAGGACTTAAGTGTAAAAGAAATGGTCTTTTTTTTTTCCATTTATTTTGACAGACCAAATGTGAAAGATCAGACTGTATACAGAACACGACTAGCAACTCTCATTTCTAATGAATTTTGACTGAAATGAGAAACCAGGATCAGTCCTCCTTTCTGATCTATAGCAGAAAGGCAGTAGAATCATCTGGAATACAACTGAGAGAAGCTGAGAGGAATACAACTGTTGCAGAGGGAAAAAAAAAGGGGGAATTTATTCTGCTTTGGTAAAGTCTTAGGAGTTTATGGTTTATTTTTAACGAAGCATTTTTCTTTTACACAGTTCTTCACTTTTTTCTTGCTTTGCCTTTCCCAGTAATTTTTTAAATCTAGAATAGTGCTCATTATCACAGGAGTAAGTTTTCTATAAAAATCGCTACCTGAAAAGTCAATTGCAGAGAGTTCTAGGAGAACTGTGTAAATATTTGCATCTTAATCAAATATGCTTTTAGTTTGGTGTATTTATCCTCTCCTTGGGCTTGCAGCAAGTTGACCTAACAGAAAGCTAATAACCCAAATAAACTGTTTCCACAACTACTTCTGTCTGAATCCACCCTCTAAACGTTGGTGGTTCCGCATTCCAAACTAGCAGCTGGAATAGAAATAGAGACACTCTGGGAGAATTTTTTTTTTTTTTTTTTTGCTATGCGTAATTTCCATATGATGATGAAGCATGGTAAATGAGGATCAGTTTTATTCTTTTCTAATCACTGGCATTTAAACTGCTCTAGACAAGCCCTGAAATGCTTCCTTAACGTTCAGCTCTAGAGTGAATTCAGAAGTAGTCTGGGTGACAGTGAGCCAAAACTCTACTAAGATTTCCTACATCTTGCGAGAATCTGACAACTCAAGTCCTCAAAATTGCTTGGATGACAGAAATGCCATGGCTCATTTATCGAAGTAAGCACCCAGCACTCTTGAGTCTTGCAATGAGTTCCTGAGTGCTTACATTAACTTTGATTATGAGCATTGCTCCTTTAGCTCACTTAGATATAGAAATATCAGCAAATGCGGAGGCTTCAGAATAGATTCAACACTTAAGTCCTTTGTGGTTTACTATTTACTATTCTTTAGCTAATTTGGTACTGGTCCTTGACTGGCGTTTCAAGTGCAATCGCAGTTAAATATTTGAAGATGCTATTTCCTACCACATAATATTTAACAAGCAACATGTACGTTTTGTTTAAAAGGTAAGTGCCAGAGATCTGATTTCTGGATCCTAAGTCTGTTATAATTTATACAGCGAACAAGTTTGCCAAACCCATTAGCCTACTTTAAGTGAGAATCCTGTAATCTGTAGCCATGCGCTATGCCTGATATACAGATTTACTGCAGCAAAATTTGGAATCAGATTCCGGTCTCAGATGTTCTTTCCATGTCTTTTCATAAGTTTGTGGGTTTTAAAGGCTGAAGATTTGCTTTCACCAGAGATGAAACTACACGATAATGGTGGAACAGCGTAATCAACCAAAGTTATAGAGCCATAGACCTAAACGAGTCGTCTAGCACTGAGGAGGCATCCATATGAAATGACGTTTAGAGCTTCAGCGTAGAGTTGCTTTCCTTTAGCCAAGTGTTTCCCTTTAGTTTGAACATCTGATAGGGATTTAATGATGAAATGATACATCAATTGTAACTGTTAACTCTGTAAGCAGGCCTTCAAATATTCAAGAAAACATGAAAACAGAAAAAAAAAAAAGAGTTTTGCAAAACTGTGAGTTGAGAGTTGGCAGCACCAATGAGACAGAAAGGGCAAATGTGTTACAGCCACTTACCAGAGGGGATAAACGGGCAGGAAGTAATGAGGAGACAGCCTAAAAATAAACCCCTAAAAACATGTATGTGACCCAGGCAGAGCGCGAGCCAGCAGACACGAATGTTATGGACAGTAATGTGATTTCTTTTGAGAGGCTAGATGACAGCCCCATAAGGGGTAGTTTGACTGGAGTGTGGTAAAATCAAGTGGACACGCAAAGTGTCCTGCTGCAGATGTCACAGTAAGCGAGGTGCAGACTGTTAGGAATTGTAGTGCTACGGACAGTAAAAATAAATAATGAGGTTACATGTGTTCCAGGTGAGGAAATATAAGATCTGGAAACAGCTTAAATTATTAAATTTCTAGAGATATTAACATAGAGAATATTGCAGATAAGTTTTAGAATTGCACAGAAATATATGATCATGGGTAGGATCTCCATGGAAAATCTGGTTCTTAATTAGTCTGCCCTTATCACTTTGATTTTTGAGCTTAAATACTTTAAATCCTTTTTATGTTATTTTTAGGTTCTAATGTTAACCTCTAACCCTTATTTTTTTCTTTAGGACAAGTTATTCTTATTTTTTTCTCTTAAAATATAATATAAATATAATTTTTTTAAACTGACCACATTAAAGGTAAAATGTTTCCAAATTATCCAAAGATAATTTTTATATTGAGCTAGACTTTATTTTTCCTGTTGCTTTACAAAGAAAAATAACATTTTAACTTTTTATTCTGATTCAGGAAAGACTATGTTTTCTTATTCACACTTTCCCAACCTAAGAAATATTTTTTTCCATTCAACTGCAGTATTATTACAACTAATAATATCTATAGCCAAATCATGCTGTCTTCTTGAAACTACCAGGGACACGGTGAAAATCCCAGTAGCCTCAGTATTGCATATTGAAACTGAGCCATGAAGCTGTAAATCCTATTCCTAATACTCTTAGGAAGTCCTTGCATGGGATTTTGCAGTTGGGCTAAATGTAGGTAGATGGTCTCCCAGTATGTGCCCCAAGATTTCTTTGGAGCTTTTTGTCCCTTTATATAGTAATAGTTATGTTTGGAAAAGGATGGAGGGTTAGGAATTGCACTTTACTTCAGTAAGCTTCTCTGCTTTTCCTTTCTGCAGATACCTTGACATAATTACAAACATGAAATATTATTTTAATTTGTATCTGTACTGTCCTCTTTGTTTCTAATTTTATCTTTTAAACAAAATATATAGATTTCATTTATTGTTTGTTGCTCAGATGTTTCTTTAGGCAATAAAAGTTGTTAAAAAATAATATTAGCATTCATTTAAGTAAGATATGGGCAACCAGAAGTACCTAAATGTGAACTGAAGCAAAGTAATCAGTTTTTATTATGTTTTTGCTAAGTCTATTCCTTCTCCATAAGAAAACTTCACTCTCATATATTGTTCAAGATTAGTTAACAGAGAAAACTTGTTCTTTCTGTCCTTATTCTCTATATAAGACTGATGCACCCTTGATTTCTGAATGTGCAGGAAATAAAGGCTCTGGTACCACTGCCCTGACTGGTTTGTCAAGAGCCTCACTTCCTGCAAACTTCTCTGTTGCTTTACATAAGGATGCATGGGAACTTAGCATCTGACATGCAGTGGATTTAAAATGCCCTTGAAAAGGGAAAATTGTGGCTCCGATGCCAGAACTGTCAACGCTGCCAGTGATTTCAGCTGAAGTAAATCCTCACTTTCAATTTCCATAGCCTCAGGAGTGCTGCACAGTCTGCAGAGTTGGCGTTACAGGACAGCGTAAGGACTAATCATTTTCTCCTCCCATCCTGACCCCTCGCTCAGTTCAACCTATATATGCTTCCTGCTGAGAACTGAGACATTCATGACAGTCTTGGTTTCTTGTCTGATTTTGCTCTGGCGCAGCATAGATCAAAGTCCCGTTTTGATGTTGTCATAGTTCAGCTGCGCTCGGGACCGAGCTACGCAGTCTCTCACTCACTCCCCCACCCTCCAGTGGGACGTGGAGGAGAGAGAATATAACAAAAAACTCCAGGTGTGAGATAAGGACAGGGAGAGATCATTGAAGTTACCGTCACAGGCAAAACAGACTCGACTGGGGGAAAACTATTTCAATTTATTATTAATAAAAGCAAAATGGGATAACGAGAGAGAACAAAAACAAGTCCCCCCCACCTCTCCCTCTTCTCAGGCTTCATTTCAATGATTTCCCCCTCCTTCCCCTCATGCGGCACAGGGGGAAATAGGAAATAGGGGTTACAGTCAGTTCATCACAGGTTGTTTTCTGCCACTCCTTCCTCCTTGGGGGAAGAACTCCTCACATTCCTCCCCTGCTCCAGCGTGGGGTCCCTCCCACGGCCACAGTCCTTCGTGAAACTGCTCCGCCGTGGGTCATCTCTTCCACGGGTGCAGCCCCTCCAGAACGGCTGCCCCAGCGGGGCCTCCACGGGCCACAGCCTCCTCCAGGCACCCGCCTGCCCCGGCGTGGGGTCCTCCCCGGGCTGCGGGGGGATCTCTGCTCCTCCGGGGGCTCCCCGGGCTGTGGGGGGATCTCTGCTCCTCCGTGGGCTCCCCGGGCTGCGGGGGGATCTCTGCTCCTCCGTGGGCCACCATGAGCTGCGGTGGCACAGCCTGCTCTTGGCCAGGCGGGGCCAAGTGGAGTCGGGCCCAGTCGGCTGTCCAGGCCAGAAGGTGAGGGCCTCGAGGCCCACAAGGCTCGTGCCTCCCCCTCTCTGCCCCTGCTTCTGCACTTCTTGTTTTTTTTTTAATTTTTATTATTTTCCCCTTTTTAAATACGTTAACACAGAGGCATTATCACTGTAACTCATTGGCTTGGCCTTGGGCAGCGGCAGGTCTGCCCTAGGCCTGGCTGAGTCCACCAAAGGGGAAACTTCCAGCAGCTTCTCATGGAAGCTGCCATTGTAGGCCCCCCCGAAACCAGGACATTCACTTTACACTGGGATTACACAAAACGACCTGAAAACAGCCTTTTGGAGGAAATGGTGCTTTTTCACCATGTAATCTGAATGGCACCTGTGGCTGGGCACACAGCTGGGATAGATCACTCGTTAGCCAACAGCTGGGACAGGTTACCCAAATTGGCCCCAGGGCCGTTCCACCAATGGGACTCCAGGGTCAGTGTATAAAGTGGGGATGGGGGAGAGGGGCAGGTGTTTGCTGCTCAGGAGGGAGCTGGGCATCAGGATCCCCTGGGAGGTATTGTACTGGAAATTATGTGCTTAAGTATTTTTCTTTCTGTTTTCTTTTTCATCTCCATTTTCTTTTTCTCTGTTATTTTCTTAAACTGTTTTTGTCTAGTCCACCAGACATAGGGAAACTTCTAGTGGCTTCTTGCAGGAGCTACTGCTGTAGCCTCCTCACTGCACAAAATCAATGCAGACGTTCTTGTGGGTTCTCCTGGAATTTACAGGTAGTAAATTGCTCTCTGAGATGGTGTGGAATAGACTTGAACAGGCAGGTGATTGCTCCCTATTGGATGAATGTAAACAAACTCCAAAAAAAAAAATCACAATTTTTTTAAAGAATGTAACAACTGAGCAGAACTCAGATAATCTGAGTTAATTACTCATTCCTAGAGTATTCTGATATCTGACATATTTTATGCTTTATGTGGGGATAATACATTTCAAGTTCATTGTTGTTGTAATGTAGTAGTCTAGCTCACAGTAAATTTCTGAGAGTGTAGGAAAATAGGAGAGGAAATGGAGGAATTGCACTGATCTCTTGGGAAGCTTTATTAGTGCATTCAGTGAAATTGGAAATCATCTCCTTGCCCAAAAACTTGAAAGAATTATTTATTCCACTTCTAATGAAGTTAGTGGAAATTTTGCAAATTATTTCATTTGCAGAAAGATCAAATTTGATGTTTCAGTTCCATCTTACAACAGCAGATGATAGAAAAATAGCATGGGAGTGATTCCAAGTTTTCTGAGTCAGTGTGCTCTTCAAATTAAAAAGTCAGTCCTATGTTATCAATACTGCTGCTAGAAAATGTGTTGAAAATGTTACATGGCTATAAGGTATTGCTGTAGAATGCTGGCAATTAAAAACAAAACAAAAAAAAACCCCATTAATCCAACCCCTGACATTGTGGGTGCTGTTGGTTTGTCTATACCTCCTTCAGAAATGTTGGTAGCATGGTAGCATAACAAATATGAGTGCTTGGAACAGTCAGAAGATTTATTTTAATTACACACTAATTAGTAGGAGTCTTTTAATATGCTCAATGACACAAGTAGGACAGCAGAGCAGCAACTATTGTGTGGTAAAGGAAAGTGCTGAGAGAAAGGTGCTTTTGTGAAAAGCTGTCGAGCCTGGCGGGGAAAAAAAGTAAGTTGGCAGGAGAGCGGCTTCTAAATAGAAAGTACATTTAGTTCCTATTCATTTGATCAACTTTTTTTTTAGGTGAAATGAGTACTGACTGCAGAATGTGCAGGGATGACAGTGTGTAGGAACATGGGCTGAAAGACAAGTCCTGAAGGTGAGGCTGATAGGAGAGTCATAGAATCATAGAATGGTTAGGGTTGGAAGGGACCTTCAAAGGTCATCCAGTCCAACCCCCTGCCAGGAGCAGGGACCTCCCTGACAAGATCAGGTTACTCAGAGCCACATCCATTCTGGGCTTGAATGTTTCCAGGGTCGTACAGGAGAATCCTAGACTCAGGTTTCTCCCCACGCCATACTTTTGCCCTTTCTCCTCCCTTCACCAGTCACTCAGAAGAGATGTTCTTCCAGGAGCAGTCATGTATATATGATGAGTTTGTGCTAAATCATTATTTTAATGTTTAAAATATTAAAGAGGTTTATATGAATATAAATGCAGCTGTCTATTTTGAAGTGACTAGCATTGTCTTGTTCTCTGTTGTGTTGGCTTAGTTATCTTCCTTAGAAGCCAAATAAATTTTTAAAGAGTCTTACTGACGAGGATAGTCCTTTATAGCACACCGCCTCTGCACGGGCATGTGCCTAGGAGTATTAGCTATGCGCATTTAAAAGGATGTACCAGGAACAAAATCTCTGCGGAAATATATTTCCCTTTTCTTGGGAGAGCCTTCTATAGGCTTAATTATCATGGACAAAAAAAAGCACGCAGTTTCCCAGGGAAATACTACCCACTGATATCACAAGAATTCAGCCCTGCTTAAGTGCTGGGAGGTATGTTCTCAGTGCACTTATAATCGGGTCGTTATCACCATGGTTATGAGATTTAACTGACTGAAAACTGTAGGCATTTGTCTCATTAATGCCAAATGTTATAGTTTATTTCTGGGAACTGAAAACCCTGCTGCCTAGGGAAACCTGTTCTGTGATAATTGAAAACAAGGCACTCAAGAATAGCCTGCCTGGTTCATGTCGGATGGCTTCACACACATTTTGTTACTGGTTCTTAGGGGGTTTTGGTTATTAAATAACTTTGTTCTGTGGTATTTTGCTTTGTGAGTGAGCATTCTTCATGGACTGCAGGTCTAGCTCTTATAAAACAAGCATTGTGGTTATGATGCTCTTTGCTCACATGCTGTCACTTCTGGACTATGTTAGCATCTTAAGATACTCTGCATTCACATTTTACCTTTCCTTCTCCTCTTTTTTGTTTATTTTTTATTGTACACTTTCAGACAAAACACTTCTCAGCTGCAATCTTGACACTGTGCATAGTCACATGGCTCTGCTTGGAAGATAATTAAAGAAGTGCCATTGCTCTTCCAATTCTGTTTCTATTGTTCCTGAAACAAAAAAAAAAGTAAAATAATCAATGATTTCAGTAACACTTGAATCAAACCAGAATTAATACATTTAGATCTCTTTTAATCCTTCTGTAGACTCCTTTGTTATCCAAACGAGTTACCCCAAAATTAAATCCTTGTGTTTGATCTGAAAATTTAACAGCGATCTGAGGCTTTCATTTATCAACCACTCTTTTTTTTTTTTCTTCTGATTTACATTTGTTGAGTAGGATTTGTACAGAGTATAAAAAACCATATGTAACTACATCTCTATGACCTCTGACTAGAAGTGTCATCAATGTAAAGGTGGAATTTGGATTATTTTTATCTGCTTTAGTCTTTCATTGTTGTATATTGGGACTATATATTTAAGTGTTCTGGCAGTATTTTCTGTGCAGAAGCTGAGAGGAAAGGAGCTGACAGAGGAAGGCGAGGGTACTTGGAAATGTAAAAGAATGGATAATGCAAATATATAGATTTGAGTGATAATGTTTGGAAAAGGCCCTTATTTATTGCTCTATTTATGGAGCATTATTTATTAATAGTAGTAAAAAAATATTTTATTGCTTACCTATAACAATCATGAATGTCTGTCATCTCAAATTCTAACTGCACTAAGGTTTTATTTGTATCTCTATATATGTATGTAGGGTTTTTTAATCAGTGAATCAGTCTCTAAAAGTCAAAAAAATCCATTTAATAACTATTCTTCCCCATTCTACCTCTTGGCACACCTGAATACATCAAGTGCTGTCACTCCCAAGTGGTAGTCTCTACCTATGTCTTGCAGAATCCAAATGAAGATGTATGAACAAAAAGGCACACAGGAACTGAATCTGCTTACTAATCTTCCTTATTTTGTGATTTCAGGAGGCATGAGAATAGTAAGAATGGATAGGAATTGTAAAATTGGCTTTATACATTTCAAGTAACTTGATGAAGCTGCATTGCCTTGTAGAGAAATGGTTGAAAATAATAATTTATGAACCAAACCAACACTAAAAGAAATGGATCTTTAAATAAAGAATTGCATAGATAATTAATGAGCATAATGTTTCGGATCTAGGATAAAACTCGTAAGATTGACCTCTCTTGTATTGTCTTCTGGCTATTTATCTTATTTAATGTAGTTGTCTGTCTTTGCATAAAGAGATTATGATGCTGTATATGGGCTGGGGGTGCGACCCCAAACTGAGATTTTAGAGTGGAGTTTTAGACCACTAATTGGGAGAGGGAGAGGACTGGAGGATCACAGGTAAATCAAAATTGTTGTTCCAGCCATGTCCAAGCCAGATTTGATGCCTATGCAAGAGTACGCTGATTCAGGATGATGAAGCAAAAGAACCCCACAATAAATCTGGCCCTGGCAGAAATATTGAAGACTGCCAGATATGTGCAGAGAGGAGACATCCTGACTCCGTCTCGTTTCCTTGCGCAGCTGGCAGTCTGCTAATAGGTTTGGCTGAAGCCAGGTCTGTGTCTCCTCTCCATGGGCTGCTGGCGTTGCAAAGGGTCTCCTTCTCCACTCTCAGGAACATTAGTTCAGAGTGACAGAAAGGTGCCAAGAGCTTGGAATAACCCGAGCTTTTATGTTTACTACGCAAAAGTGTGAGAGATCCTGGAAAATGTGAAATCTTGGCAGTTTGAAGAATGGTGCGATCCAGCTGCAGCCACCCATGCATGCTGGTGGTAGCCAGACTGTAAAAGAGCCGGGCAACCTGAAGCAACATTTATGGATTATTTTAGCAAACCTTCATCTTCTTTTCTAAACACATTGTTAAAATAGCAAGCTTCCCTCTGTAAGAATTCATGTCATGTTTGTTATCTGTTTGCATGCCAGTCAGCTGCTCAGTGGAGGTGTGTATTTTGGAATTGACCTTCTTGACTGTATAATTTAAGCTTATTCTCCAGGAGATCCAGAGCAGAATACAATACCTGAAGTAATAGAAAATAAAAGTGATCATATTCAAAACTGAGGCAGATCACCAAACATGGGTACCTCTGACCACCATCTCTGAGACAGTAAAAGAAAGCAAGCTACAAAGTTCCAAGACAGTGGCTAGGAGCATTTACGAAGGGGTACGGTACAGGAATTGGTTGGACTTTGGCAGTAAATGAGATGGGTATGATATCCCATGGCCAGCGTTTCCTGCTAGGACTCTTTTTGTATTACTTTTATTCCACTTTTGCTTTCTTCTTTCTGCCTTGTCTTGGTATAAAAGAGAAGGAACTACAAACTTATGAATTTTCTACAGCACCCAATCCAGTTTAAAAAATGTGAGATCATGGTATATCTGTCTGTCCTAAGGGTTTGGGTTTTTTTCCTTGACTCCCTCCCTGTACAGGCAAAAAAAAAAAAAATTGAGGCACTGCTTCTGCTGTGGGGCTGCCCTCTGGGCATCACAGCATTGCCTCAAAACCTGCAGTTTTTCATTGCTGAGAAACTGCATTAGACCTTTTTTTTTACTATTAGATAACATTTAAAAAATAAATTAGCCTTTGTAATTATTTTGTTGACTCTTAGAGAATTATTTATAATATTCCATGAAGGTTATAAATTACTCATCTTTTTTTTAAATGCATTTACTCATTTATTTAACTGCTCTTTGTCAAGCACAATCCTCAGCTGTTAAGCCAGAGCTGTACTTGTGGTGATGCTCTTCTGATAAATTCAGCTGTGCTTTGGTTCTGTGGTCATGGGTTCAGTGATTACAATAGGCAAGTTGTCTAGAGTTTTCTGTCTAAGCTTACCTTAGGCCTTTCCCTAGTGAAAAAAAATCCTACTGTTATCACCCTTATAAATACTGTTCATAAAAGATCTTTACTTCTGAATCCTGCTGTGCTACACAGCAAAAGTAAAAGTTTTTTCTATTATTTCAACAAGGAGTTATCATGTACACAAGTTTCGTCACTGAAAATCAGTCCTAATTTTTATGAACCACATTTATTAAACTCATTCTAATTCCCATAGCTATGAAGAAATAAATAGTCTTTAGACTGTTGGTCAGCTGAAGTGTTTATAAGGATGCTTTGCAATAGAAATAACACTCCCCAAAGTTTGTGGTACTGGTAAAACATTTTCAGTCCTACTTTTTATAATTAAATTAAATTATTTCACCTTAATTAAGTTGAAATGTACTGTCAGGTGAATTAAAGGAAAACTTTATGAAACGAGGTTCTGAACTCTTCAGTCTGTTTTGAATAATACAGCAAATGCTTTTCCATTCCCTTACCATCAGGTAACAGAAACACGGACTGGTCCTCTTGGCTGCAGTAACTATGACAACCTAGATTCTGTCAGCTCTGTTCTGGTTCAGAGTCCTGAAAATAAGATTCAGTTGCAAGGTATGTAGGTGCAATTTCATTAATTTGTTTTGGAACAGGATGACATTTATCACACTATTTGTTTTTCTTTCTTCCACATCATAAAAGGTCATTTTCCTATTTTTTTTGTGTGTGTGCAGTAAGTACATTCTAGACAAAGTGAAGGAAATGTCAGTAACTCCTGTTGCTTTTGAAATGGAAACAATTTCTGTATATATCAGAAAATTAGATGAATAATGCTGTTAACATTTTACAGCCCTATTTAGCAGCCACTTGCACACCTTTTAAACAGCCTGAACTCCCATGGAGTCCACCAAGCAGGGAGTGACACTTAGTGTGCTCAGCCTGCTTTCCACATACTGAGTAGCAGCTTGTACCTCATCCAGTTGTCCCAGTGAAATGAATGGAGTCCCCAGAGGAGCAGGATATGTATTTTCAAGGGCTCTAAAGAATGAAGAGTCCAAAGGCTCCTCTTGAGACTTTTGAGAAAGCTTGGAAGGTTAGGCATCTCACTAGAAAAATAATAGTAATAATATATTTTTTAAATTAAGAGAGGAAAAGGAAGAAAAGAGGCATCATTTCTAATTAGTTTTCTGTTACTTCCAGTAGATGCATTTCCTAACCTGCATATTAGATACATAAATGTTTTTGAAAAGTCACCCTCTAGGGCATTAGACCATTAATAATTGGTTTTTTTCAGTTACATAAATGTAGCATGAACAACTTCTTATGATTATTATGAAAACAGACTAAATGTTCTTTAATTTATGTACTTCTCTATACCTCTGTGTACACACAATCAGAAAAAGAATACAGTTCTTAATTTGCAGCTACAGGTAGCTATATAATTATTTCCCATTTCAAAAAATTTTCCTATTGGTTCGTAGATGAGTTATACAGGGTGATGTTGTTGCTGACTATTAAGAATGGCTGCTAGGGAAAGATTATCTTTGTGGTTAAAACCTCTGTGTGCTTTCCCTTTCCCTTTTTACAGAATAGACTAAAAGCCATGAAAATCATACAGTGATTTCAGAGACAGTATATATTTTTAAAAAAGAACTTATCATTTCCACTGGGATGCAATGAAATGTTTCCAGAAATCATTTGCCATTTTTGATGGTCTCCAGTATGTTCACGGTGTTTGTCAGTTACAATTTGGAAAGTAATCTTTGTCAGTGGTTTGACACATGGTATTGCATTGTTATTATGAGAAATATATTATCAGAACTGTGTAAACTATTTCATACTTATCATGGAAGAACTGAACAAGACTCAACTTTGCTTATCTGGACTTTCTTTTCCTTTTGAAACTTCAAGGCTTTTCACAAGCACTTCTAAAAGCTGACTCGGGTAACAACAGAGTTACAAATTTTGACATGAGGAAGAAGAAAGCACAGTTAGAGCTGGTTTTAGTAATTGTGATATGACTTTTGAAAGGGTTATGAAATTAGTTAGTGATCATTTTTATGTACCTAAAAATAAGGGATAAATCGCTATGAAACTGTGCATGTGCCTATGTAGAAGAAATAACCAGTTCGTATGCTGAGAAATTACTTGGCTCACAAATAAGCTCCAGTGGTTCCGGAGAGATTTTTGTCCCAGAAAATAACAACAAATAATAAATAAAAATTTCTAAAGTACGTTGTAGTGGCTTGTTGATTGCTACTGTAGCTAGAGTGACTGATAGCTAGTTAGTTAAAATGCTGTTAACACTGATTCCCATCATTGAGACCATGTAAAAAATGATCAAAATTTTTACATGAGTAAGTCTAAATTTCTGGTCACAAATATCCTGATTTTTTTTTTGCCTGCTCTGTGGTTCTGATACATCAATGTGACATGCTTTTGCAAGGCCTCTGCATGTCATGGCAGGGTAAAGTGTCAAAACACTTTGGGAAGGGCTATGTGACATAGCAGAAGTGTTTTGAAACACCCCTTCTCCATGCTAAACTTTAACTAGATTAAAGAATGAATTTTCTTTCTCAAATTTTTATAGCCCTACTCATCATATACAATTGACTGTCCTTTAGCAATTGAATACCAATGTTACAAGAAATCAAACAAATTTTTTTCTAATATTTCCTCCAACCCAATTTTTCCCATTTTTACTAGTTTATCTCTACAGAATCATGAAGAGATAACTAGAGTTATTTAGACAAGCTATATCTCGTGACAAAGGCAACACAGAAAATAAGTCCAATGCAGAATGAAATGTTTACCTTCACAGTTCTTTTTCTGATTATACTGAATCTTTACTGTCTTTCAGGGCTGCTTTGCCTTCATGAGCACTCTCAAAATTTGCATTAGATGCTAGTACCAAGATTAGAATTCAGCTTCATGCTTCCCTACTGCAAAGTTCTTAGTGCTGACTCTGTTCATTCAGCAATTCTTTACAATAAGAAGTTGATGTGATCCTTTCTTTCTGTTTTTGACAATCCCCCTAGAAAGAAATCACACCAGTAACACAAATTACTAGTTAGTGGGATGGATGTTGCACACAGAGAGGGAAATGTGAGGAATAGAAGTTTAATTATTATAGAAGGAAAATAAGACATAGTACAGATGTGTAAAGTGTCCTAAAAAGGCCATATAGTTTCCTCTTACATTTTTTGTTAGTTTGTTACATAGATTGTAGAAGCTGCTTGGCTGAAGCATTCCTTTGCATTTAATAATGTAATACTCTATTTCCTTCAGGTCTTCAGGTCATCCTGCCTGAGTATCTGCAAGAACATTTTGTCCAGGCAGCTCTGAGTTACATAGCCTGCAATTCAGAAGGGGAGTTCATCTGCAAGGACAATGATTGCTGGTGTCAGTGTGGTCCTAAATTCCCGGAATGCAACTGTCCCTACATGGACATTCAAGCTATGGAAGAAAATTTGGTCCGCATAAGTGAAACTTGGAATGCATACAACAGTGAATTTGAAGAATCTGGTGAGCCATTTTGTATAATTTTTGTCTGTTTGGCTGAATCACAAAAAGTTTTTGTACAACGGGCTCTATCTCAAATATCCAGAATGGTTCATACATCTAAAGCGAAACGTACTTAAAATGCATCCTGGATCTGAGGCTTAATTATTAGAACTGTCTGATAGGAAGTGCTGTCCTCACCTCGTGATGATTAGTAGTCTGTGTAATTACACTTAGATTTAGGCAGCTCTGTTTCATTATTCATCTGCTGTGCTCTCTGGGTCCAGGGCTGTGAGGACTAGGTTCCTATGGAGCAGGAAGTGTAGTGGAGGAGGCAGAAGGAAGAACAAATGAGGAACAAAGTCAGGTTATACACTTTATGTTGGTATTCTGTGTTTCCATTCGGAAAACTGCTGAAACAGCTCATTTCATTTTTTCAGTGTTGGGTCAAAGTTCCTCCTGTACTTCCCCTTTAGCCGATCCCCCCAGCAGTACCATGAAGCTGACACAGAGCATAGCTGGCCCTTGATTGACCAAGTAGTTAATAGTTCATTCCATCGTAGCTGGCAACTTGCTTCTTCCTATGATTTCTTTTTAAACTGGACCTATCCATGTTGCCTCTACAAGATGTTTGTGCCACATTAGTCTCCTTTAAAGCAAGGAGATTTGTTTCATACATCATTTCACCTGTCCTGATCATCAGAACTTCTGGTCCCATAGAGAATGAGAACCACAGGTAAAATCAGCTTCTGAACAACTGTTTTCACAACTCACTCAGTGATATCAGGAACAGCTGTCTAGCCAGATGGTGGGAAATGTAAGGAGAGCTCAACAGACCTAGGAAATATCACTGAGGAAAAAAAGCAAATAGAAATGAGAGATTAGGAAGAAGCAGAAAAAAGCAAAAATCATAATTTTTCGTGGGTAGTGTTGGAGAAAGAATGAGTTAGTAGATGAGAAAGGGAACAAGACTGTTCCGTGGTCATGGGAAGACCGTAGGAGAGGAAGAAATATCAGTAACATACTTAATTGTGAACAGCATATTGTATACACTCATTTCTTATATTTATTGGTTTATTGTTAAAGACTGATTTCTCAATTCACAGTTGAGAATTTCATAAAACTCTATCAGTTAAAATTTCAGTTGTTGCAACTTCTAGTGAGACCTGATGCCTAAATCTGAGTCCATTTGGAAAATCACAGGCCCTTTTCCCAGACCCAGTCTCACTTTCAGCATGAGTACACCAGAGGATCAGACTTCTCTGATTATAAAAGCATGAAGTGTTTTTGGTTGTGTATGTAAAAATGCATTTTTCCAATTACTGTTTTGGCACCTTTAAGCATTTATGGTGTCAAGCTATCAATTACCACTTAGCAAACGAGGGCAAACGTATTGACTCTACGGAAGGGCCCGTTTTTTTTTACTCTATTTTGTCCTATTTGAATGGGATGTGGTACCGTTCAGTGAAGAATGTCACCTACTTAACAGCAATTTCAGTTAAACTGAAAGAACATGTGTCTGAATCTGTGGAGGATTCTTGTAGCAAGCTGTATAGGGGCATCAGATTACTTATGAGCCTGAATAATTATAAGCTGCACATAGTCTGACGTTCAGGACTGAGACATGAGTGTCAGGGGAAGAATGGGTAGAAGTTAAACTCTCTGCTTTTAAAAAAAGGCTCTTTAGCTCTGCTGTGTGAATCACTAAAATGACAATTTCACATATATCTGTCAGGTAACTGCTAGTAGATATGATTCCTAAAAAGTGTGAAATGTATATTAACATCCTTAAAACGTATGCCACACCCACTCATTAACCCTTGAATTATTTCTAATCTAATAAATATACAAAGCATGACTTCTGCATCTCATAGGTGGCTTAGAAAATCTGTGCTTTTAACTTAGACTGTTTTGCATAAAGATGTTAATGGGAAGATGAGATGGGTAACCTTGTATGTGTATGGATCTGTACCTAATTGGAAAAAAAAAGTTAGCATGTGAGCTTCTGATAGATAGGTTAGTCGTTGCCCATTCAACCTCCCTGTACAGATCATATATTCCTATTGGAACAGCTATTCCAGTACTGCCACACGCCGTCTGTAAGCATTTTTAGATACAGTGATTACTGAGACATTTTCTGCAAAATTTAGAAGTTGTGCAGCATTTAAACACAAGTGAGAAACACTATTAACAAATATCAGTATCATCTGATTAAAGTTTGTTCAGAGAACAAAAGTGTCCTAATTAAACAAAACAAATGTTTTAAATAGATATTTCATAACTTTGATGTGGGATATATACACTTCAGTCTTGGTCTAAATCAAAGGAAGTCAGCTTTTGAGACAGGAGTATGTTGTTTTATTCTAATCAATGTATAATAAAAATAAATTAACTAAAGAGCAGAGTGAAGGAAGGCCAAATTGTTTAGTTATTTTGAGTGTTAAGGAGACAAAGGACAGGGTAAGCCAGAGCACTAGCTACTGGCTGATATAGTCTGCTACAAACTGCAGAGGAATGAGTAAATGAACTCCATTTTTTGACAATATGAACTCCAGTTTCAAGTAAAGTTAAATACAAGTGTATTTATTTTCTAACTTGTCTGCCTTTCTGCCCTTCCTTGCCTTACATATAACGAATTAGTCCTCTGTATCCAGAAACAAACTGTGTCCCCTAATACAAACCTATTAAACTTAATGGGTTCGCTTGAGGACATGCCTGTTATCTGTGGACAGAATTTAGCCTGAAGAGGAAGAAATAAATATTCTATTTAGGATCATTTGTTTACTCTGTGTTATCCTTCTTTTTTTTGCCTGTTAAAGAGAAAACAACTGAGGAATAGATATCTTTAAAGAAAAAAATGGCAGTTTTTCAGTGCCTAAATCCCATTTGAAATCAATGGGTAGCTAAAATTTGGGTTTGCTGGTAATGACAATTCTCTTTTGAGCAACTATGATTATTATAGATCAGAAGACCAAATATCGTTCAGAATTTGTCATTATGTGCAGATTTAATTTCACTCAGGGTCTTCTGGCACCTTTTAACTACTCAAATCTCATTTTGGGGGACATGGAACAGTATGTTGCTTATTTTTCAGTAAATTTGCCTGCTTTTTTTTGTCTCTCTAGCTACCCTCCAGCAATACATACTTGATCACTATCAGCTCAATGAGCTTCATATAACATCTTTGTGTCAGGGTGTGTTGTAAGTTCTCAAACTACAATAGCTACTTGAAATTGTTTCTTCTGAATCATCTGCTTATTCTTTATTACATCTTGTGGCCTCCACACCACTACTACCCTTGCAAATGAGCAGATATTTCCTTATTAAAAATCCATGCTGAAGGTCTTCAATCTTTATTAGCAAATTTCATTAGTTTCTTGAGGCCTTTGGCAGGATGAATGTGTAAGGAAAGTTCTCTGAGAACATCATTCCAAGAAGCTGTGTTCTTATCGCCTAACAGGTGGCCTAAAAATAACACCTCTGATGGAATCAAGCAGTGTGAAACTAGCCTTTCACAGGAATTTGTAGCCTAAAAGGACAACTAGATAATCTAGTTGAATTGCTGTCGTCACAAGCCACTAAATTTCACTGAGATTCCAGAAAATTGAGTCCACTTATGTTGGGTAAAAGCATTAGACTAAAACACAGCAATCTTCGCTAGTATGGCTGCAGTGCGCTCCACCTTGGCAGTGTGTTACTTTTTTAATATTGGCAGTTTTCCTCTACCACTTCTGCTCCTAATGCTAGGGGCATACACTTGTCCAGCTCCTCATCCCTGAGCTTGTCCTACCTCATCCTCTCAGGAAACTTGATCTTTTCTATTTCAGGGAAAAGCTTTGACCTAAACATGCAAGTGCTAATTTGTTTCACGCAGTGAAGAGCGTCAAAAGATTCCTTGGAAAAAAAATGTCAAATTTTTGAAGTATGTAGGACTTTGACAGCTTGTGGTTACAGCAGTGTTGAAGATGGTATTAGTGAATGTGTTATCTTGTTACACATCACCAATTTTGGAAGTTTTTGGGATAAAGAAGCAAAATCTAACATGCAACTCTCTCAACAACGGACTGGTAATTTAGTATTTGACAGAGATTATGACCCATTGCTCATCCACAGGCTTTGGAATCTGACAGCAAGGGTAAGAATATAATTGTGCATTGTCTGTACCATAATCCTGTTGTGGTTCACTACTGAGTGCCTTTGGAAATCTGCTTCACTTAAGCAATTTGAATGACAGGAGTTTTCTTTTAAGGTGTTCTACTTAGTGACATCTAAAAGAAATTTGTTGCAACTTAATTTCATTTTTCTAAATTGAAAAGGCTATTAAAATAAATAAGGACATGGATGATAGGGTTGCTCAAACAACATAAGATGGCAAAAGTGCATTTTCATAATTTCTTTTATCACTAGCATTTATGAGACCTGCTGGAAACACTAAAGTAAAATTTTTTATCCAAGCATTTATTTTCATATAGCTAACAGACAATGGCATCTTGCTGCCTTGTCTCTGCACGTTTCCCAAGTGCTGAGCAGCTGATTTTTTATTTATTTATTTTTTCTTTCCCCATGAAGGCAACAAGCTCTTTTGGAATATTTTCTTGAAAGGCATGGGATGAGATGTACAACAAATATTGAGGTGTATTTTCAAAGTAGCTTTGAAGTTCAAAACTTAATATTTCAAACATTTCATTTCAATACAAAATGTTATGGAAGGAAATATCACCCTTTGAACAAATTGGCAGAAATTTTACTGGCACAGCTGGGCTTAAAGGTGATTCAGTGACGTGCTGAAATATGTGCTTATTTTAATCATTTGTAGTCCATTAACTTCATGATTTGACTTACGTGCTTAAGTGTTAAGCATCAGCTTAAATAGATCAGAGCCAGCTAGGACCTTGAAGAACTTGGCCCACTGAATGCAGTTTATGCCACCAGCTGTGTGGCTTCACAGGCGTAATTAAACATCAAAAGTCATCCTGTAAATATTTTGCAATGTGTCCTTCTACAGATTTAAAAGACAAACTTCTCTTCTGAAAATGTGGAGTCTGAGTTTTTAATCACTCCTATGTCTGCTTTATAGAGATATTTACAAAGGGAAATTTGAGTATCACAGAAAGAATAAGTGGTAAAAGTACAGCCAAAGTAAATTGGTATTAATTTTCACATTAATATTTACTGGAACTATTTTTCATTGTGCATCCATCCTCCTTTGTTGCTTTGTTTGCAAAGTACTAGCTGAAGTGAATTGCTGTTGCAAGCTATTTCTTAAATCCTTGGATTCACTGGATTTTGACTTCATGTCTGATGCAATTCATAATTCCCTAATAAATCCAGGGTATTCTACTATTAAGCATTAGTTACTGGCTTAAAATAATCTGAAAAAAATCCAGTTTGGAAAGGTTCATCTAAAAATGAGATCTGGATCCTCAGTTACTGTGTAGCACTACGTAGAAAGGTACCAATGTTTTCTTGCGTGCATCAGCATAGATTACTTTTAAGACTTCAGAGTCCTGCTTCCTCAGTTCAGTTATTATTATTCCATTTCTTTATAATGATTGAATTGATGATGTTCTCCAAATCCATTGTACAAAAGAATTGGATTTAAAGGATTGAAGAAAGCAGATTCTTGTAGAGGAGATAAGCTTATTACTGAATTAAATATCAGTAATACTGAGGATGAGAAAGTTCAGACATTCCATTCTTTTTTTGGGGGGTAGCATTTGCATCTTCTATTTATTTATCTACAGAAAGTAATAGGAGGCATTATCTCCATCATTCCATCATCTTCAGTGATATTTAGAGAATTATCTCCATCTTCAAAACGGAAAAATATGGAAAGCCACCATATTTTGATGATACACTTTCAGAACGGTCTCCCTTCTCCTTCAGTTCATATTTTCCCGTGTGACATATAAACATAGTGTAAAATGCCACCTCTGAAACAAAACACTTTCCACTAAGCACATCTACTTCCCAGATCTGTAAATCTGTTTTATTAAAACCAAGTACAATGAAAGCCGAAAGCTGGTCTTGGAAAATGTGAAGAATTAATGTTCTCTCACTCTTGAAGTTAATCTAGACCTTAATAAATTGAAACTCATGCAAACTTGGCCAATATTTTTACTAATGAATGCTACTAAAAGACAGAAAAATGTTTCAGTTCATACTTTGCATCTTGGAATTGGTGGTGGTCTTGCTGTATAGACGTCTGAGTTGTCTGAGGCATGACTTCTCAAAAGATTGACCAACTATTTGTGGTGACACTACATGTCTTTATAAAATAGCTTTGTGTGCTGACCCCAGGCTTCGAAACTATCCTGCTGTCTTTGGTGAAGGATCAAGATCCCTATTCTCACAGTGAAGGTGGTTTCCAATAACCAGGCTGCAAATTATGGTAGAATGCAGTAAAATCAAGACTGGAAATTACAGTTGGCGTTGATGAGGAAGTGCAGATGCTCAGGGCAAAATTCTTTACGCTCGCTGCTAGCCGTATGAATTTGCTACAGATGGGCAGCATTGCCTTTATGATTATTGAGGCTGTAAAGAAGCTGTAAAGGAAGAACTCTAAGATTGTTCACTGGGTTATGACAGTCAGTCTGTCAATACATACATCCATGGCAAGTGATCATATTTGATCTGAGAATGTACATAAATCTTCTAGTATTTCTCAGGAAAGATAATTTTACAGTCATTATTCTTGCATGTTATGTTGCAAGACATTCATACTTGTACGGTGGGTGTTGGTCTCTTCTCCCAAATAACTTGTGATAGGACAAGAGGAGATGACCTCAAGTTGCAGCAGGGGTGGTTTAGGTTGACTATTAGGAAACACTTTACTGAAAGAGTGGTCAGGCACTGGAACAGGCTGCCCAAGGAAGTGGTGGAGTCACCATCCCTGGAGATGTTCAAAGAACGTGTAGATGACAAGATATGATTTAGTGGTCGTGTTGGTTTGATGGTTGGACTTAATGGTCTTGGAGGTCTCTTCCCACCTTAAGATTCTATGATTCTGTGTAGAGACTCTGGCATGCTGAGCACATAGTAATACATATGTTGAGTTTTTTCTTTCAGTGAGTTTGAGTAACAATTAAAAATTAGCAGATATAGCTGGAGTAATCAGACTTATTTAATTTGCTAAAAGAAAAAAATGCTTAATAAAGCAGGCACAAAATCATTCAGTTAAACAAAATATAAAGTTAAATCTTTAACTTTGATTTAAATAGTTTACATTTGAAGTTAAAGTTAAAAAAATAATGTAAATAAATTAAAAATAGTTTGTCCAGTGGTGAAGACAAATCTTAAACGTCTGGTTGAGAGAATGCATTATGATGAGAGCCAGTGACCAATCCAAATCTTTAAGATCAATTGTGAATCACAGCATAAAGACTAAGGAACCCTGGGGGAAAGAAGGTTGCGTCATTAAATAAGTACTAGCTTTTTCATAACTTCATACGCTGTTGTCAGCTGAAGTTCTGGAATCGTCTTAATTATGAATTATCTTCATTATCTCCCAGCAGTGCATTAAGAAATGCAACTAGTGTCCCTCATGTGGTTCATTCTTTCCCCTCCTCTCAATCAGACAAGCATTTGAAAATATTGCTGTGATTATAGTGTGTTAGATTGTTTCTGATGGATGACTCCAGCAAAGCTACAGCAAGCCTGCATTCAGTCTGTGATGTTTAACCTTAACAATCCCTCTATTTAGTCAGAAAAATCTAATGTAACTTGCTTTGCCATCCTGATAAATCACAGATTTTTGCTGTTCCTTTAACATGAATTATTTCTAAAAGCTGTTTTAGCAAAAGTGAGCACCATGAGATTCCTTTTTATTGCCTCTCGCTATCTTCAAGTCAAAGTTACCTAGCTGACAAGTAAAAAGGTAATTTTTCCCAGCTGCCAAGCCTGTAGACTGACTACATCATGTAGACATCAATCTGGGTTCTAGCCTTCTCCCTTATTACCAGCAGTAAAGACAACCCTAAGATCAAAACAATGCCTGTTATGTAAGCTAGAGTGATGTTGTTTTAAAAATTTTCAGGCTGCCTTTTAATCACTAGGGAAAAATTATCTTGGTGGTTGTAGGGTTCCTTATGAGCCTTCTAGTACCAGGGGAAACTAAGAAAAAAAAATAGAAATTAAAAAGGAGACACTGCGTTCTAAGATAGGCATTTTAAAACTTAGCTAATGTACCAAATGTCTCATTTACACCTTTCCAAGTTACTAAAGGGCAGAAGGTAACTGTAGGCTTGATTTGGAAATGTCAGTTAAACACAGACGTTGCTGTAGGTACGCTCTCATCAGAAGAAACTTCTGATCATAATGGAAGGAAAGTGCCCAGCCTGACTTTCAGGCTCCAGGTTGAGATTCCTGGTGTTAAATAACATTGCAGGTGGCTAGGTTTGATTTGGCATCACGGACAAACTGTAAATTTAGAGTTGCACGCTCTTCACTTGCAGTGAAGACAGTTTCCACTAGAAGTTCTCTCATGATGCAGTGCAGTGAACCTCTTACCGCTTTTCCAGTTACTGTGTTTCAGTTGAAACGCACGTAGCGTAAGCTTAAAAATGAAATCTGGAACTGAAACTGAATATTGGAATTTGTTCAATTTATAAAATCAACAAATTTGACCTTGCTGTCTAATAAGCTTTGATTTCATTGATGCAGAAGGATGAGAGAATGTACCTGTGAGAAGGCCCCTGCAAGCTAATTGTGCACAGTACACACGAGGCGTGATTGCGCGGGTCGTTCGGGTAGCGCCGTCTGTCTCTCTGTTGACCAGAATAGATGGATTGCCATGCAAAGTGAGTCTCGTTTGAAATCTTAATTGAAAGACTCCTTGTGAAAAGTCTGACCAGGCTCGCTGGCAGTTGAAGGTGCTTTTTAATCGCTGAGAATAAAGACTTCGATCAATATGGTTCAAACTATTTGCCCCTGAGCAGCGAGCGGTGGTTTTCTTTAAAACGCTGCTTACAGCTTCAGGCTCAAGGCCAAGAAAACTTAGCCCCCTGAGTTCTTAATATAATTATTGTTTTCTGTATTATCTTGCAAGGGTGTTAATTTGCCTCCCCATAATTAACTTCCCTGTGTGGTTGTCAGGAAGTTTAATCAATAGCATGAACAGATACGCTACGCTGTCATTCCTTCTGCGACGGATGCTCCCCTCCCTGCCTCTCCTACCCCTGCGGAGGTGTCACTGTTGTAATAAAATGAACAGGTGGGATGCGCGTAATTTGTTCAGAGAGGCAATGTCTAAACTGTTCATCTCCTACTCTAAAATGAAGGCACGGCCAATCAGGTCCCATGAATATAATTGCCCCTGTTCCAAAACTAAAAGCGTTATATGACTCCTGCTAAAGCAGCACCTGGCAAATCAACTTAATAAAGTTTTACCCGGCATTGCAGTCTCAGACACCTTAAACATTGTGATGGCATTGTAATAAGAGGAGGAGCAGAAGGCTTGATCTAATAGAATTCTACTTATGTCCACCATGTACAGGACATAATGTAATTCCTTTCAAAGCTAGTGACAAAAAAACCCCTCCTTCTTGGTGGAATTCCAATCTGCCTTGGCAGCTTTGGACTTTCTTTATTAAGAGGGATGTTACTGTGGCCTCTTTCTTCTTCTAGGGCAGTGTTGTCTGTTCTGATTCATAGCTTCTTAAATCTTCTCTTGCAATGGTTTAACACTGGTTATTTACTTCAATGTGTTTTCCAAGAACACTTTTCAGTTTCATTCATTCTCTTCCCTGAGCCATCCTTCGGTGATACATTACATGTTTATTTACCTTAGCCAGTTTTTAAGCCACAGGGGCTACCAACATAACGGAGTCAGGCAGTTACAAGTAGGGTGACTTTTGGAGTGACAGAGGTTATGTCTAAATCTATGCATAAGAATTGTGTCCTGTGCATTTGTAGTGCTATAGACAGACAATAATAACTAGCACTAGATAGCAATTGGAACACCCGTGCTGCAGAAATACTCTTAAACCATGCTGAAATTAATCAAAACCTTTACAAAAAAAAAAAAAAAATCCAAAATACCCATAGATAAATTTTTGAGAAATTTTTTCTTGAAAGCTTACAATGAATTTCAAGGGACATCTATTTGAAGAGTATGACATGAACATTTTTAGAAGAATAATGAACCAAGATCGCACCTGAAAGAAGAACTGAGAGGATGAAGAAGGGACACGCACACAGGTGTTGGAGTCTGCTAAAAGTGTTGGTTGCTAAAAAGTGGACTTGGTGTCAAGGACAAATTTAGATTGAGAATAAGAAACAGGTCACTTCTTGATTATAGGAAATGTGAGCCCTTTCAGCTCGCAGCAGAGTCTAGGGAAGGTTATTATCTCCTGCCTAGTAAAACTGGAGAATTAATCCATGATTTGCAGGATAAAATTCTATTTTTACTACCAATGTTTACTCTGCAATTTTTTTCCTCTTTATCTGGGCACGGAGAGAGTCCCAAGGCTTGCGAAGGGAGTATCTATGGTTTCCTGTTCCTGTGACAGGTTGACATTACTTGCAGTATATATATAAAAAACCATACATGTATATACATGCCTATATCTATAAACATATGTAACATATATGTAAAGTCAGTTGTATTGTGACATTTGCTTAAAGTTCCTCAGAAACTTTGTATTAATGAATGATCAGAGGATCTCTGTTTCCCATCAATTCCACCTTCACCCGTGCTGCTACTTACCCCTGTTCTCTCCTCCTTGCAAAGCCTGGGGTTTAGAGGAGCTATCCCTGCGGTATTCCTCACTTTGGGGGGGAAAAAAAAAAAAGTCGACAGAAAAAAAACCTACTGCAAGAATCGTTAAAATTTGCTTCCCCTGGGGTTTACAAAGCAGCTAGATTGTAGCAGTTCCAACAGCCTGTCCAAAATGAAGTGTTGAGCTTCTCTGCTCCTTCATATACCGTCCATATCTTCCAAAGCACGTTTCTTCTCTTTGTCCTTCAGAAAGTTTAAAGGAGATTTCGTTTACTTTAGAGAAGCAAATGTTTTAATTATAAGGAAAGATGAATGATTTAGCCTACGTGTGGGAGGAGGGAAAGGAAAATTCCACTTTACTATCTTTTCTGTGAAGAAATAAGGTTGTTTCAAGCTGCAGTCTTATACTTCCTTAAATTGGATTCTTTTCAGACATGTATTTCTTGGAACACAGCTGCTACTCCTTTGACAAATTAAGTAATACATCATGAACAACTAAAATCCACTGCAACATAAACAAATATATGCTCATTTTAGTACTTTGTTTTCTCCAGGCTTGTGAATCATAGTGAGATGTTTTAAAAAAGTCTGTCTTTTATAAATCTCTTTAATAATATCTCCACAATATTGAGGCAGCACTTTGTGGAACAGCAGCCATGTGCAACAGTTTGAAATGTAGGTCCTATTGCTTTTTATTCTCTCAGACGACCAGATTTGTGGTTTGAGGTTTCAATTTGCAGCTGACACTGATATTTGACGTGATATTTATTGCCCTAATTACAATGAAAAACATTGTTATGGGAAAGGAATGACAATACCCTGGTCACATAGTTAGAGTAGTAGGTTTTTCACATACAGGACAACTATGTAAAAAGTGTGGCAAATTGTTGGGGATTACAAGATCTTTCCTACCACAACTCTTGCTCCTCACAGTAATTGCGGCTGCCATGGAGGGCTCCAAGGAGGATGCCGTTGCCTGGAGCAAATTTTTAAATAAGCAAATTTATTATTATTATTTGTAATACATTGCAACAATTGATTTGGAGTCTGTTGTGCTAACTACCCTATAAAGATATAATGAGACATGCTCCTTTCTGAAGAACTTGCAGTCTAAACAGAAAAGATAGCTGAAGTGTAGCAGAGATAAATATTTGTCTACACAATATTACAAAATATTGAGGTAATCGTTTTGAAAAAAAAACAAAAAACACGAGTACTCTTTAATTGCAAAACAATGCTTTTTTTTGACAGAATGCAGCAAAGTGATTTGACCTTCGTTTTGAAATGTTTGTCATTTCTTACTTTGTAACTCTTATGTTATAATACAAAATTAAAGGTTGATACAAAAATTTAAAATGCTCTGTCAAAGTCAAGTATTTTGACTGATTCAAAGTGGAGTAAAACAAGAAACCTTGCAAAGTTCCTTTTAGAGGATTTCAGAGAAATTGGAAGCATTTGGAGAGTTTTAGAGAATTTTAAAAGATTTAGGTTACATTCTGATTTTAGAATACTAAAAGTCCTTTCACAAAACAGATTTTCTATACTCTGCACAGTTCTACTTAAGAGCTGCCTCTGTTGTGAAATGAATAGCTTTAACAGCTTTCCTTAGCTTTGGTGTGATGTTAATTGGTAGTCAGCTTTGTGGCTTTAACCTATAACAAAAATAAAGCAATGTTTCTATCAAGGGGCTTATTTACAGCATCAACAGATAAGGTCAGCACTGAAATGGGCATGGAGGTTAAGCAGATTGGCAGAGCAGAGTTGGATGGCTCGCTTTGCTGCTGTATGACGTCTTTTTTTGTAGGTAAATGGGTTGCTGGAGTTACTAGAGATATTTCCTTAGTGTTTTTCAATGAAAGATTTTGATCTGAATATTTATTGGCTCTGACTGTAGCTCATTTTCCTTACACAATACTATCTCTTTATTTGAGCTTACTATTAGAACAAATTGTGTCATAGGAAGGCTGGAGTCATATTAAAACCAGGTTTAGACAAATGAGTAGCGTAGACAAGGAGACAGGTTATTTTGAAAAAACCAACACCCCAACGGGACTAAAATTGCAACTGAAATTTCTCATTTAATATAAAGTTTCAAGTTCCTGAAGTATTTTTTTTTTCTCAGACAAGCAGGAATCAAGGCTAACACCTGGCTTAGGAGCATCATCTCATGAATCACTCCTCAGAGAGGGAACAGTATTCCCTCTGCAAAGCACTAAGGAGGATTTAAAAAAAAGAGGGTCTTTGTGAAGATGCTACAGAGCTGAGTATCTGAATCTTCAGCTGCACATGATGGGCAGCTAGAGTCTGTACTTGATAGTTTGCATTTGCCGCTTGATGAAGACAGGGGAACGAGAGGCTTGTGACTTCTGGCAGCAGGAAGGTGGCTCCTTTTCCAGGTGCAGACCTGTGACTGCCGAATGGGTTCGGTGTCCTGGTGAGCCGTCAGAGCTAGCCATGCCTGGCCCACATGTAGGCACTAAAAAGCAGTGGGTAATGGCATTTGAAGGTGGAGGTCCCTCTCTGCCAACCTTACCTCCTTTCTGGGGAGGTTTTCTGAGGACTTTGACCTGGGAAGTTGAAGAGAAACTGCTGAGGCTCGTTTTGGCTTAGTCTATTATCCCTTGTTGCTCATCCTGTGTGCAGTAACAATACTGCTAGAGGAGAGCTGGAGTGTATCAGGAGTGACTGCATGGCTCAGGCCCATGTGGTCCTACTAAGTTAAGGGAAAATCTTTCTTAGGAATACATAGCACATGATGACAGTAACAAGAGTAACGATAGAACTGGGCAAATGGAAATCCACCTCAAGTATGCTTGCTCAAATGCACTCAACCTGTGAAATCAGTAGAATGATCCAGAACTCTGCCCGAGGTCATGGAGGTAGAACGTTGTTAGGATAGCAGAGACAGGGTGGAACAGCTTGCCTGACTGCGATACTGTGACGTATGGATACAAGTTCATGGGAAAGCCAGGCAGGGATGATGAGGAGGATAGTTGCCCTGTATGTTAAGGAGTAGCTTGGATGTATGGATGGGAGGGACAACAGGAATGAGAGCTTGCGGGTCAGGGTCAGAGGAGAGGCCAGCAAGGGCAACATTGTGGTGGGAGCGTGCTACAGACCACTCAGTCAATATGAGGAAGTGGATGAAGCCTTCCTTAGGCAGCTCAAGGATATGTCTGGATGGCAAACTGCTGCTTGCAGGAAACATTAACCTCCCTAACATCTACTGAAAAGCCAACACTGTGCCACACAAGCAGTCAAGGAGGTTTTTGGAGGGTATCAGGAATAACATCTCGATAAAGATACTGGATGGATCAACAGGAGTGATACAGAGCTGGTTATTCCCTAATGAGGAAGTGCTGGATGGGATAATCAATGGCAGCCTTGGCTGCAGAGGACATGAAAAAGTCATGTTCAGGATCTGGAAAGGAGTGGGTAAGGAGAGCAGCAAAATGTAGACCTGGGCTTCACAAAAGCAATCTTTACCTAATTCTGGGAGCTAGTAGGTGCTGTTCCCTCTGAGGCAACCTTCAAGACAGAAGAACTCTGGAAAGCTGGCCAGGTTTTAAGAACAATATCCTCCAAGCGTAAGAACTGTCTGTCCTGACACTCGGAAAAATACCTAGATATATTGAGGAACCAGCTTTGCTAAATGGGGAACTCATGACAGAGCTCCAAAGCAAAAAGGCAGCATACAGGAGGTGCAAACAGGGACAGGCTACCAAGGAAGAATTCAGAAACGTTGCCACAGTGTTTAGAGATGGTGGTAGGACAACCTAGACCAATACATGCATGGAAGGGATGACAAGAGCAACAAGAAAAGCTTCTATAGCTGCCTTAGTGGTGAAAGATTGAACGTGGAAATGTGGGCCTGCTGCTGCTGAATAGGTGGAGTGATTTAGTGCTTTATTTGTTTCAGCATAAACAAACAACGCAGAGGTACTCAATGCCTCCTTTGCCCTCAGTCTCCACCAGCAAATATCCCAGGTCCTAGGGTCACACCCTTGTTAAAAACTAGTTGATTTTTGTCAATTTGACCTACTGTAACGTTTTGTTAGAACCAAAGCAGAACAGTTTTCACATGAGGTGTTATACCCTTGTAGACCGTGATGGCAGAATTTTATTACCTTTAGAGCAAGTTAAGGAGCTTGATTAAAAAAAGAGGCCTGACATACAAATGACAGATGTGTAGATTTTACAGACACTGCTGAAGTGTCACAAGTGCTGTCAATCAAACTAATGAATATACACCATTTTATTCACTGTAAAGGTTGTCAAAGATCTTTTATTGTTATTCTTAGATAAATAAGGCAGAAAAATGTTTCATTAAAGAATCGTTTAGAGAAATGACAAAACAGCCTCCTTCAATTGCTGTCTAATGGTAGATTTTGACATGAAAATATGATGTAAAAAGGGACTTTTCTCCTGCAGGCAAGTGTCACAAGTGCTGTCAATCAAACTAATGAATATACACCATTTTATTCACTGTAAAGGTTGTCAAAGATCTTTTATTGTTATTCTTAGATAAATAAGGCAGAAAAATGTTTCATTAAAGAATCGTTTAGAGAAATGACAAAACAGCCTCCTTCAATTGCTGTCTAATGGTAGATTTTGACATGAAAATATGATGTAAAAAGGGACTTTTCTCCTGCAGGCATACTTTTAGTGAGTTTCATTAAATGGAAAACCTGCTACGGTCCAAATTCTCATTTGTTTTAGAAAATACATAGACTATATCTATAAACCTGTTGTCAATAGTATGTTTCAGTCAGTAGAGGATTCTTAAACTGGCCAGGCAAAATATTTTTTCAGTTATTGTCAGGCTGCTTTTGCTCAGAAAATATCATTGCTTTTCCCATATTTGAATACTGGTAAAAAAATGTATAATTAAGTTTAGGTTTGACTATGTAATCCACAATTAGACAGAGTGATACATTTACTGAAATGTTATGTTATAATTTCTAGTACTAAAAGTTTTGATGCCATAAGATTAAATTCTTTCACTTTGGGTAAAAGGGCTCATCAGAACGTGACATCAAATGACAGGATAAAACTTGACGGAATGTCAGATCCCTGGAAACAGTTATTTTTAGAGACTGACAGAAGATGGCTGAAATTTCTTTTTATTTGCTTTGTTGTGAACCAATTAATTTCTTAACATTTCACCAAATACAGGTTATTTTCAAACTGGTTTTTTGCTTTACGTTCTCCTAAATGCATGTAGATTGCCCCCTCACTTAATTCCTTCACGTGTCCACATATGCTGTCATTTTGATCATCCATAAAGTACGTTGCTGAGACCTCCCTAGACAGAAGTTATGGCTTTAAGGAGCTGCTGTTTTATCCTCCTGCTCATCCTGACTGCAGCAGCTGAGCTCCTTCTCTGCCTTTGGGCGGTGTGTGTTGGGCTGTGAGAGGGAAATCGCTCCAACTCTAACGCGTATACCTAGAAAAAAAATCTCTGTTACATTGATCGAGGATACAGTGACTATGCAATTTAAAAGAAAATTTTAGGAACGATAGTTTGAAAGCTCAACCATGGACTTGCTCTAATTTAATCTGAAGAAAGTAGGAGAAGAAAGTGCAGTGATATTTTGTGGCACGTCAATATTGCCAGCATTACATTGCACAGCCAGGTGTTGGCCTGTGGTGCTGTTATTAACCTGGTGTTCTGAATTCCCAACCTGGTATAAATCTGTTGACATCCAAGACGCTTCCCAAGATCCTCCAAAAGGGATCTTAGGAAACAAGCTAACACAGGACATTTTGATAGCATGGAAAAGTTCCAAAACCGTTCACCCTCAGGTGGAACCAAACCAGAAATGTGCTGTGGCCTTGTAGGTGTGATGGTCTTATACCGGTCTAGTAATCCAAAATATCAGGGATGTGCAAAACATTCATAGAGCAGGACCCCTGATTTCTCTGCTCTTCCAACACAGAGCAGGCACCTTTTTTCCTTATAGTAGAGCGTTGTCCAATCCTTTGATGAGGCGTATTGCATTTTTCCGGTCTTTGCTAGCTCTGCGTGCGGAATGTTAATCATCGCATTCTGCACTGAGCCCTGCTCTGATACTGGATAACACTGAGAATCCAAGTCACAAGCTAAGTAGCTGTCGGTATTTCTGGCCGACTAAATATGTCTGATATTTGTCTGATTTCAGCAATAATGTTTGCTGCCATTGTGATATTTTTCATTTATTCTTTTCAACTGAAAGGCAATATGCCGTTTCAATCTGTAGGTGCTACTAATACAAGGAGGATTTGCCTTGCAGAAGGGAGGAAGTGAAAAACAGATATGACCAGCCATAAAATGAAAGTTAAATAAACTTATTTGTTCAGCCACTGCATGTAATGTTTCACATTTTCCCCTGTTACTTGCAATTAGTTAGGAATATGAAAAAATGGCCCTGCATGTACTACCCATGTGAAAATAAATGAGGAAATGCTGAAATCATATCATCTGTGGTATCAAGTATAATGTTTTAAAGGTGTTGATTTCTAGGGCCCCCAGCTCTGTAATGCTGGCTGTTAATCCTCAGGGATGGCTGGCACAATGTGTTGATTAGAGGGTAATAGTTTAATCATCTCTCAGTGCTAGGAGTTCCTGTTGGAGTTTCACAGATCATGAAGTGTGTCTGTTTAAAATATGAGCACATTATCTTTCTCCTTTTTTTTTTTTTTGCACTGTGTAACCACGCTCATTTTATCTCTGTCTCTGTTTTACCTGTTTTAGGGTGCTCATTAGAGTGATCACCCAGGGCACGGGGCGAGTCAAATATGATGTTTATTACAGGGAGAAAAAGAAGCATTTTCTGATTGGAAATGCTTTTGTATTGCAAGCTGAGGAGTGTAAACCCTCCTCATCACCTCTAAACACCGCATCCGAGTAGTTGTTAGCTGTGGAGCTTGTTGCCATCGTGTAAAGGACAGCAAAGTGACAATGCTTCTTAAATAAGTTATCCCAGCAATATGGAAACGGAAAAGGCGTTTCCTGAGTATATTCTCTCCTCAGGGGTCGGGGTTTGGTTTTGGCTTCATGAAACTGAGTTTAAGGAGGTATACCAGTGTCTCAGAAGAACAGAAGGGATATGAGAAGTTAGCGACTAAAACAGGGAGTCAGGAATGTAGCTTTTGGACCTGATCCTCCCTGGGTCTATCAGTATGCTCCTTGAAAGTCAGCAGAGCTTGGCCGATTTATACAAACTGCAGATCTGCGCTTTGCCAAAGAACGTGTTTTGTAGCGCTTCAGTTAAGCTTATTCCCTATTCATTTCTTTTCTATTGTTTTGGGGGGGGGAGGGTTGTTGTTTTTTTTTTTTACTACCAGTTTGTTAAAAATTTGAAAATACACTCTTCAGGCTTGGAAGGCTTTCCCAAGCCAGTGGGACTGTGCCTCCTTTAGACAAGCCAGACATAACCCTCTCTCAGCGTTTGTGCAAGCCTTGACGGGAAGTGAGGACTGGGAAGTGTAGTGTGAGGAGGCAAAGGCATAGCTGTCACTTGGAACTGGTTTTCCCAAAACTACAGTAAGACTCACAGAGATTTCATCTGGAAATGTAGAATTTATTAAATATTCCTGTTAATTCAAATTATTAAGCTACAAATACGGGAACAGATACTTACTCTTTTTGGAGAGAGGATAAGAACTAGGTTCTTAGATAAAATTAGGGAAGGGAAATAGCAAGAGGCTTGGAATACGTGAATACAAAAATAAACAATTCCTTCCCTCAGTCCCTTAATTTGTATGTAGGGAGAGCAGAGGGGCAGTGGTGCTGTCCTCAAGGGTAGAGCAGTGGACAACTAATACTCAAAGAGGAAGGCATGAGGAAAAAATGAATAACACATTGCCAAGGAGCTCCTAGGTGAATTATTAAAACCACTTTATTAAATATAAAATCATAACCTTTGTCCCTTGCCTTTCATTTCTTACTTTCCAGAAGACCTTTCAGTGCCTTTTGTCTCCTGATGAATCTTCATTGATTGCAGAAAATACTGTGCCAAAATAGGGCTGTTCTATTTCATCATAGCCCCGTGTCCCTCAGGATGTGGATGAGGGTCATTTAGAAAAGATCTTTCTTCTCTGCCCATTCAAAAGAAATATTTTTGCCTTCTTTGTCTAAAAATGTTGTTTAAAAAACTAAACTAAAGTAAAGCTAATATCAAAACCAGAAGACTTACGAACAATGATGGTAATGGAGTATTTTTTTTATGTGAGCAGACATTTTCCCCAGTCAACCCTCTCCCACGAGCAACCTAAAATTATAGCAATGTTAAATATTATGATTAACTTCAGTGTTAAGAGGGAGGATACTTCAGTCAGTTGGATCATTGCGTTCACGTAGTCTGCTGAAGTGTAGACTACCCAAAAGGAGCATCTGGCAGGGTGAAAGCCAAACTGTGGGCTAAGTGACTTCACTGCAGGAACAAGCTGAAAGAAAAAATGGATCGTGAAGGGTGGGAGGATAGCAGCAGGCAGGAGGGCAGACAGGAGAATGTACTGATACATGGAAACAAGAAAGAAAAAGGATAAACATGTGCATTCAAGGGTGCTACTCATTTTCTCATTTTTCCCCCAGTAATTAGAGCCCTTTTAAATGGAAGTCTGTTTAGGTTCAAAACTCATAAATCAACTTTTAAATTATCCTACTTATGCAAATAAACTCACTGATTAATAAAATTCCGTTAATAAGATCCAGTCTGTGTATCTTATGTGGACTGAGCTAGCAGAACAGATCACAAAGCACAGGATGTTACAATAACAGTGATCCTGTGATTTAACAACTCCTTTTTACCAGTTTACAGATGGGGACGTGAGTGAAAAAACAAGTTATGAGGGACTTTTTTTTGAAGTATCAAAGTGCCAGAAATGGTTTGAAAGGCTCCTTTGCAATTCCAAATACTTTTGAAGGTCTGATCCTTAATAGCTTGTCTGAGGTGAAATAACATGTCTGAAAGAGAGCTGGCCTGTAAAATCACATTTCCTTGCATTTCCTAAGTACTGAAATATACTCCTTTTAAGACAGTTTCCTATCTTCTCCAAATGAGTCAATATACATTGATCTTTAAATGTATATTTACTTTCAGATCCTATATTTGAAGGTAAGAAACTGATTCTTAGTTAATCTTCATATTATCCAGGTGGAAAAATAATGACAGTGCTTGTGTTTGTTTCAACGTCAATTTAAAAATTCTATAAACATTGACTTCTGTTGGTTTTATTGTAATATTACCACTAAAACTGTAGTTACTTTTCTACTTTAAAAGAGTTATAAGTGTTCAATTCTAAAATTGCAAAAGCTCAATTTTAAAAAAATCAGAAGTTCAAGAAAAACCCAATTAGAAGTTAATTTTGCTGCAACACTAGCCGTAACTGCATAATTAGAGACTATTTTTTTTTTTCAGATGAATTCAAATTATTTATGAAAAGACTGCCCATGAATTATTTCCTGAACACATCTACTGTAATGCATTTGTGGACAATGGATTCTAATTTTCAACGTCGCTATGAGCAACTAGAAAACAGCATGAAGCAACTCTTCCTTAAGGCACAGAAAACTGTTCACAAGCTCTTTGGCCTTAGTAAGAGATGCCATAAACAGCCACTCATCCGCATGCCAAGGCAGAGGTAAGAAAGCCTATGAAAACCTGAGAAATTCCAACTGCTGTCTTGACACTACGGTCTCCTTAAGGGCATAGACGTGGGAATGTGTGCAGCGTATGGTACGTGCACAGGTTACAATCTTTGTCTTTGTAGGAGTTGAACGGTCTCAGCTTTCCCCTTCCCATTCATGGTTTTCTGAGTACAATGGGAAAGGTCAATATCAAACCTGGTTTGTCTATGACTGTATTATGTGAGGCAGCTTACAAACAATGTGAGCATAGAGATTGATCCCGTTTGGGCTGCCTCTGTTTTACAGAACCGCATTTTCAGTGGAACGTGGCCAAGTGTAACAGTGCCAAATAATTGTATACCAAATAATGAATGCCTATTCTGAAGCAAGCACAGCTATTTTAAGAACTTTCCAGGTCATTATACAGTATATACTACATACTATTGATTTTCTGTCTCGTTTGTCAGATAGGAATTAGATTTGAAAGGATGCCTGAGGAAAGAAAATAGAAATGCTTTAGTCCTTCCTAGAAAGAGAGAGACCCGAAAGCTAGCTAGTCAAATCTATATTAACATAAAGTGATTATAGTTGATCACTGATCAAGAATTGCTTTATTGAAATTAATGGAATGACACTAAAGTAAATCGGAAATGAATGAGCTTTTAAGGGTGTTATTCTTCTGCGTGCAAGCATCGTGGTCCTAGTCTGCTGACTCCTGCAGCTAGCATGTATCTCCATTGATTTTAAAGAAATCTAGTTTAGGTTCAGTGTTCCAGAACTGCCAGGAGTACTTTACTCTCCCCTGCTTTCAACTCTCCTATTGCAAGCTAAGGCTTCATCAACTCCTCTTTGCCTTTTGGTGCTGCTTAGCTAACCCTTCCCCTTTTTCTTTCAGAAGGAGACAGCTGTTATGGCTCTCCTGCTGTCCTTTTTCTACGTACTGTGCTTTGCTTTGTGATCTGCTAGTTGAAACAAAAGCGTATTTTTCACTTGTGGTGTCATTTCACCATTAGAAAACATTCCATTAAGAAAGTTTATATAGTGACTGCAGTGCTTGGACATCATCTCCTGTGTTTCTTGGGCATGTCCTGAACGAGCATTCTGCCAAAGAGATGATTCAACATGAAAAACTTCAAGAGGAACTCAGAGCTTTTTTAAAATGCAAGGGGCAGAATCCAACCACACTTTCTTTTTTTTTTTTCCCCCTACCAAAATTTTAAATAATTAAGTCTTCTGAAATAACCTCTGTAGTGTTTTGTGGCAATCTTTGGTTGCCATCAGTAATGGCAATGGTAGAGTACAGATGAACGGAGATACAAAAAGCAAAGCATTAGTTGAAATGGTTGATCAAAACTCACCTGTCTTGTTATGTGAAGGATATTTGTTTTTCAAATTCAGAACTTGTGAGTTTACAGTTTCTTTGTTAATACAAAGGTGTGGTGCTATACAAGAAAGATGTGGACAGGCTGGAGAGGGTCCAGAGAAGGGCCACAAAGATGATCAAAGGACTGGGAAGCCTGCCATATGAGGAAAGGCTGAGAGAATTGGGTTTGTTCAGCCTTGAGAAAAGAAGGCTTAGGGGAGACTTTTTCGCCATATTCCAGTATTTAAAGGGTGGCTACAAAGAAGATGGTTCTCCATCTTCCCTTTTTACAGGGAATAACACAGAAAAAATGAGGAGTAATGGGTACAAGTTGCTCCTGAGGATATTCTGATCAGACACAAGAAGATAATTTTTCACAATGAGAACAATTAGCCATTGGAATAATTTCCCCAGGGAAGTGGTAGATTCCCCAAGGTTGGACACTTCTAAGAATTGACTGGACAGGGTGCTGGGCCATTTTGTTCAGACCATGCTTTTGCCAGGGAAGGTGGGACCAGATGATCCTTGAGGTCCCTTCCAACCTTGTATTCTATGATAATACATTTTACTAGCAATGCATTTGCCTGTTTTACAGGGAGTTGTACTAAACTTTCATAACAGTTTGATTTTGCAATGCACCTCTAACTTAGGAATATTCTAACCGAGTTTTAAGGTAATTATGTCCTATTTTAGTGACTGCCCTGCATTTTTTTCTAGTCAGTACAGAGGGAGATTGGACCCTTCCAACCCTAACCATTCTATGATTCTTCTATATGATGACATAATAGCGATCAATAGATGGCTCAAAGATCAGTGCTAAAGACAGGTTTGGGAATGCTTAGCCAGCAGGACGCACTTGCTAAAAGAGAACATTTTCAAAGGCTGGATTCCACCTATCTGGGAAAATTGCCTTCTGACATCAAGGCTTTTGTGGCTGATAAGAAGAGCTTTAAACTGAGAAGTCAGGGGAAAAGGTCAAAATAAACTGGTTTAATTTCCAAACCTAGTTAAAAAAATCTGATCGACCAAGATACAGGAATGGATAAAGGAATATCAATGGTGAAAAGATGGATAGCGTGAGAAAGAAAACACAGGTATTGACAGAATAGTGTTCAGGTACTTCTTACGGTGAGAGTATACCCAACCCAAACAAGGTTCTGATTTTTTTGATACAGAGCTGCTAACAGCTAAGCATGCAAATGCATAGTGGGTAAGGCAACGGAGAATAAATACCTGAGTAATGCAGTGGAGAAACATGAATTATTGCTCAGGCTGTAAAAACAGACATTTCAGCAGAAAGTGGGTGGAATAACAGAACCAAACCTAAGTCCTAAAATTTCTTATATTTAAAAGAAGAAAGAAATAAAAGCAAAAATCACAGCTTCATGTGCCAATGATATTCTAGGCTCCAAAGAAACAAGAAGGGGAACATAATGTAATCCTTTCCAAACAACTCCTTCAGATTAGTGTTTTGGCTCTGCTATTGATAGCTAAGGGTGGATTTTATTATGGAAAGAGAAATTAGACAGACTTAATGGAGATATAAATAATATTTTAAGTTGTATTTTATAGACACTTGTCTTTTCAGGTACAAATTAAAGAGCCGATGTTTCAGTTTTTAATAAAGGTCATGATGCTGGCAGTGGGTGAAAACAAAGCAGCTGTGCTCATGTTTAATTTTACACTTTATTTCACAAGTCAATAGAAGATACACACAAAGGATTTTTAAAGGAGTATGTTGAAAGTGAGAACTAGTTTTCTCTTTCATGAAGCAGGGAGGTATGTCCTGGAAGTTTAATACAATTAATGAAAACTTTCTATGAGACTGAGTTTTATAGGGATTTATCTATGTCGTCTGCCAGAAATCGTTTCGTCACACTTGAAGGAGCTCCTACATACGGTCAAGGTTATAATTAATTACTGAAAATACCTGTCTCTTTTCTCTGGCCTCAAAATTTTGGTACTGAACATGAAACAAATTGTTGCTTGATTGTTTCCGAATGGCATTCAATTAATCAGTTAGACAGAATTGCTTGAACTTTTCCCATATTTCCTGAAGAACCAAGCTGCTTAATAATCATAAAACTAAATTACATTTATATTTTAATTTTCTGATCCTTGAAGCAGAATACCATTCAATCCTCTTCTAACGTCATTCTTCATAGTAGAAAAGAGTCAATTAACTTGTAAGTTAAAGAAGCTACATTCTCATGTCTCCTTTTTAAGCACAGTTTATATTCTTTAGCTAGAACAACGTATAAATAGTTTTCTTTCAGTCTACAGTAGCAATCAGAACAATGTCTTATTTACTGTAGCACTTTGGGATACACAGGGGATGGGAACAGGATTACTATTTTTATTTTATTCTGTTCATTGCAAATCTTTTCAAGTTCCAGATGTTCTTCCCAGATTTTAAGCTTTCTTTCATTTACATGAACGAGACCATTGTTTCTTTTCCTGAAAGTCAAATCATGCTAAGATACATCAAAAGTCTGTAGATTTCCATTATAAACTGTTATGGTACTGCTGAGTGTAACTTTTAAAATTCACCTGAATTAATCAATATACTTTCTGTAATCAGTGAAGTATTTACTGGTTGTCTGAGTTTAAAGGAAAATACCAACTGAAAATTCAGAGCCAACAAGGAGCACAGAAATTGCGATGTAGCTAATCTGTTCCCATGTTGTATATAGGGATGGAATGATAAAACAATCATTTTCAAGAGATAAAGAGAAAATCAAGATTTTAAAAAATGCACTCTGAAAAAGAAACTTGATGTTCTGTGGAGTAATGCTGCGCGATGAGCTACTGCTGCTAGGAATTTGAGGCTCAAAGTGATTATTACTAATATGTTCTCATTGCATTGACACGTCAGGCGTAAAAACTTGCAGTATCATATGCTTATTCATTGTGTTTGCTCGGCCAGAGTCCACCGCACGCAGCAATTGTTATTCCACTAGATGGCCAGCTCTTGCTGCAGCTTTTACACGGGAAGGTTGTTGAAGCACTGCTTGTGGCATTTTGCTTTGTCAGAATCAAGGTGTAAACCTAAGTTTGCCCTAAGCTCATCGTGAAAATTTCTGTATGAGGAGCATGAGGTGTAAGGAACAATTGCTGATCTTTGGAAGTAGTTTGCATGTGACATCTGTGGTCTAGTATACCTACTCAGAAAAAAGGACTGGCATAGTCATTAAGTTAGTCCAAGCTCTCTATTTCAGCCACATATTTCTCAAGTGAGGTGAGAAAGTGGTGCCCTGTTACAGGCAGCAAAGGGCAGACTCCTTCACAGCTTAGACTGAGATTTCTGGCTCACACCTGCACTGACAGGTGAGATCTGTGCAGGCGTAATCTCGTGTTAACATCACCTGTGGACTGAATCTTCGCTTTGTTCAAAGACAAAATAAGTGGAGGGAATAAAGAAATATCAGTTTTACTCAATAAGGGATGTCCGTATAGGACACTGTAGCTCAAACGTGGCAATGGCAAGAGGTAAAGCAGCAAGCAGAGTTGTGGTTATATATTTGTCATTTTGTTAAGGGGAGGGAAAATTGGTTTTGTTTCTGTTTTGGCTAACACGACAGTAAGATTTCTTTCCAAATGTAATGACTGTATGCTGAGAAGCTGAGAATCACAGGAGCAGAAGAGCTGCTCCTACCCGTGAATTGCTGTCAGTGAAACATGTGATGTGAACCAGAGCTGAGGGTAAGCAGGCACGTACATCCACCCAGATTATGGCACCAAAATGAGAAACCTGGAATATCTATGCTTAAGAGCATAAAAGAAATATAAACTGCGCTGGCGGAGAAAGATAATCTTCACTTCCCCAAATATTTTTCAGTGAGGCTGGCAATGATTTCCTGTGATAGGATTGAATAACCAAACACTACTGAAAGACATTAAAGACAGGGAAAAGCTTTCATTTCTTCCTTCAGAAGTGCCAGTTTAGCACTTGATTTTGTTCTCTTCTGTGTCATTCAAATGGGTTCCTTGGCTAATGTTATCCATTTGAGGGGATGCACTCGGTACAGTGTATTGCTATATATTCAAACCTTGTTTGTGTGCAGTTTAAATCACTTTGTAATGAAAAAGCATCACTTGAGGCCACACTTAACCGTCACAATTTGTGATTTAATAAAGATATAAACAGGAATATTAAAAGGATAAACTAAATGTAAATAAAACAGTAAGCCAGCAGAAAAAAAAATTACATCTTCCTTGGCATTATAACAAAACGGAAATCTGCAACAAACTGCAACTGCAGATTATGAGCATTTCAAGTAAATAAGAATTTTAAAAGACCAAGGTACAAAAGTTGCACACAAAAGTAGGTAATCTTGTATAAAATGTTAATATTTGAATTTTTGAAAAGACTGGATACTTAATATTAGCAGATAATTTACAGTGAAGATGTTGGTTGTACCAGTTTTTTTTTTAATATCTTATTCTAGTCATGCAAGCTGAAGGCAAATACAGACAAAACTACTTAATTCCTTTTAAATACTATTTTAATTAACATATAAAAATCCTTATTTCTGAAAGGAAAGCCATTCTCAGCAGCCTTATGTTTGAAGCACGTCCTTGTCTTCATAAAGGCTTTTTTTTTTTTTTTTTTTTAAGAAACATGCTCTGAAGCTAATGTAGACTTAGGAGGAGTTCGTAATCAGAGGCAGTGAATGGCTGCATCAAACATCAAACAGAAGAGTTGCAAAAATAATTCTGGCTTTCAAAAATTGAATTTATTCTGGAATTTCCCACAGAATGCCCCACAGGCAATATAAAAGCAAGAAGGGCCCTACATTTACATTTCCTCATTTTTATCTTCTTTTGGAATTTCATAGAGCAAGAAATTCACATGCCCTAGGAGCACAACAAGGCGTGAACACTGTAAAAACACTTCAGAGAAGGGACTTGTGTCTTAGTCTTCTCTTCAGTCCATATGTAGAAAAAAAAAATTAAAATATCTGTGTCTGTAACACAGTCCACCAGAATACTGGGGCCTTGAAACCTTTTTTCTTCAGACTGCTTCGTAATGAAATATTTAAAAAAAAAAAAAAAAAAAAATATATATAGATTAATCCCATGCCCTCGGGATGTTACACAGGATTAGTTCCTTACATCCCAGAGTTGGTTATCAGCTACTTTAGATTGCTTTTCTATAAGTATAATTGATTCATTGGCACAAAATTACTAAGGAATAAAATCTTCCACCAAGAAAGCCACAAAGTTCATACGTGGAAGTTTCACAGTACATCACACACAGATGTGATAATTCTGAACAAGAGGTGCTAAACAAGCAACATCTCCTTTTAATAGAGTACAATGGGTTATTGAGATGTTTCCAAACAAAAGTTATTCCAAGGAAGAAAAAAAAAATGTGCTTAGATTGCACATCAGTTTGGATTATTAAAAAATACCAGAAAAGTTTTTTTATCTGCTTCAATTAAGATATTGCAGATGGGAGTGAAAAGCGGATTTGTACGTTTCAATGTAAAGGAGTGCCTCTCCGGTGGAAACTTGGATTTGATCTAACACACCAGGTGCATGCCATAAAAATGGAAGGTGATAAGATGAAAGTATGTGAGATAAAATGAAGGCCAGTTTGGCAGTGATTGCTTTACTAAGCCAAATAATAAGTCTGCGTCTTTTCTCAAAGGAAATAAAATTATCTGCTTTGAGGTGATACCTTTAATTGGACTGGGGATTAGAGCTATTTAAAACTAACTTGACAGACCTAAAAATATCATATACCGGCCTGCAAATAATAGGTCTGATTACAACAAGAAGCTAACATAAACTCTTATGTGTTTATGTTTTCACACATATTTTAGTAGCTGTGTATGCATAGAAGCAGACTGCTCTTAGCATCTGTCCTTGTAATATGTTTTCTCTCAAGGAGATTTGCTTTTCTAATGTTGCAGCACTTTATTACATACTCTTAGCGGTTGTTCTCGATCACATACTCTACATGAACATTTTTCCAGCCTCCCACAGCTCCACTTTTGATTTTTTTTTGATGAATAGCAACAGTGGAATAAAACAATTTCACTGTATCATAAAGTGCTGTGAAACTGGTAGACAGGTTCTGTTAATGTCACAGAGCAGGAGAAGGCTTTCTTCAGCACTTTGGAAGAAACCATATGTGCAATATGTGGAATGAAGTCACATCTCTTATGCCAATGTTTTGTCCTTTTAAAGTACAAACTACTTACCAGTGCCGCTGTACCCTAATAGCAGTGCTTTAGCAATCATATTTTACATTTTGTCACACGACACTAACTGTTAAAAAAAATAAAATAATGTACCAGGAATCATCTGAATTAAAGGAGTCATACCAATATAGTGTGATATGATGTGATATTAATTTAATAATGCAGGATGTTGTTCTGACACTTGCAATGCCAAAATACAATTACAGAATCACTGACCACTGTTAGAGTAGTGCCGCACTGGCAAACAGTCTGTACTGTGAAGGATAAAACACTGGCATGAGAGAAGATGCTGAGAGGGCTGGAGCAGCTCTGCTGTGAGGCCAGGCTGAGAGAGCTGGGGCTGTTCAGCCTGGAGAAGAGGAGGCTCCGGGGAGAGCTGAGAGCAGCCTTCTAGTGCCTCAAAGAGGGCTGCAGGAAAGGTGGGGAGAGGCTGTTCAGCAGGGCCTGTTGTGACAGAACTAGAGGTGATGGTTTCAAAATAGAGGGGGGTGGATTTAGATTTGATATTATGAAAAAATTTTTTACACTGAGGGTTGTAGAGCACTGTCCCAGGTTGCCCAGAGAGGTGGTGGATGCCCCATCCCTGGAAACATTCCAGGCCAGGTTGGCCGGGGCTCTGAGCAACCTGATCTGGTTGGAGATGTCCCTGCTTCTTGCAAGGGGGTTGGACTGGATGACCTTTGAAGGTCCCTTCCAACCCAAACCATTCTGTGATTCTATGTGACTTTGCTCTGTGTGTTGCCCAAGGAGACAGGATTCATAAGTGCAACAGCAGATGACTCAGGAAATCATTCCACTCAAGAAGAATGACTGCTTTGGTGTCCATCTCTTTCCTGTGGGCTCTCATCTAAGAGTAACAAGGCGATAGGAATGTAAATCCCATATTCCTTTGGAAGACCAATTTCCTCTATACAGTCCTGTTCTGAGGAGTGGAGAGTTGGGCTCAATTTCCCTTTCTCCCTTATGAAACAGTATATAGAGTATCCATTTTCTTTCAGATCTGTGAACACTGATTCCACTACAGATTGCCTCTATCCTGTCCTCCTACCAAAACTCCTTGTTGTTTCCAGCCCAAATGTCCCAGCTTCCTTTTTTTTTTTTCCCAGGCAAATTTTGTAATGCAATTGGTGCTGTCAGCACTGTAGCCTGAAAATTTGAACACAGTAAAACACAAGGAGCTTAAAATAGCATTTTATTTTATAGACATGTGTTATAGACATTAAAAAGAAAAAAGCCACAGATTAAGAAAATTTTGGCTTTAAAGGTATAGTATTCAGCACGTTTAACCCCCAGTGTAGATCTGCAATAGTGAGGGGCTTGCTTTTAGCCTTTTGGTTTTTATTGTGACTGAACTGCTGTAAAGGACCTTCCCTCAGGCCAAATTTAACGATATCTTAATCACCTATCCACATGAATCGCTTGTAGGAACAACATCAGAGCCAGCACTGTGGTGACTCACAAGGCTTGCATGCCTACACTTTAAAATAATTACTTAACATGTGGATAGATCCTGGCACACATTTCTGGGCTTGGCAGCTTCTGTTTGCTCCTAGCCTGATGACCATCTGTCTTTGTAGTCATAACATGTGACTTGATGGCCACGATCCTCTCTAGATAACACCCCCCCCACCTTCAAGCATGAAGATTATGTACTCCACAAATGCAGCCAGAGGTCAGGCAAGGACGCCAGCATGAGACACTGGATCTTGGAGCACCCTGGGTTTCAGGCTATCCCCAAGTCCAGAAAATTGCGCTATCTTCCAGATTTTACCTGTATAATAAGAGCATATGTGGACATTGCTTTATCTAATCCAGAAAAGTGTAAAATGTACCATAAGGACACATCTTCTATCATCTATGAATTATTAAATAAGGCAGGAGAAAAATAAGAACAAATGATCTTTGATAGTCACAAGCATCAGGCTTCCTCCGTCCAGTCATCAAAGTCCCTGTGTCTGTGCCCACTGGAGTACAACAGGGCTGACAATATCACATCTCCCTGGCCCTCTTTTGTCTCTTGTGTTTCTTTGGAGTGATACACAGACTGTCTCTTGGTGTGTGTTTGTACAGTACGTGTCACAGTGGGGCCCCAGTCTCAGCTCAGGCTGGGATGAAGGGCTGTGACATGAATGCTTGTCTGCTCTGTGCTATTTAAAGTGAAAACGTGTCTCCTCTGTGGGAAGGTGGTATTTAATGCAAAGCACAAGAAAGCTTTGGCGTGAGTGCAGAATAAAAGGGAAGATGAAGGTTGGACTTGTAGGGGGTGGGGGCATATTGCCATGCATATCCATATTTCAGGCAAAATCTTTCATCTCTCTGGTGCCTCTCTGACAAAGAGGTCTCTGCTTGTCGGGTCATGTCTGTCAGCACTCTGAAAACAAGCTTTTCAGGCGCTGAATCAAAAAACCTTCTCAATTAAACAAGTCAAAGAGCCTTTAGATATGCATTGACATAGAAATAGACACATACAAGCACGCGTCTTAAACTTCTCACCTGTGTTAAGTCATGTGCAATTTGCTCTGTTAGCTCACTCAGAAGGTGAGATACTGGCTCTCCAAGGGGACATCAAACACCAGACTTTAACCTTCAGGGCTGTGTCTCAGGTCATCTTAGCTAAAGACATACAATAGCTTTGTCTTTAGATAAATGTGAAGATCGGATAGTTTCAGATGGTGAGTTTTCAAGCTTTTGATTTTTAAAAATGCTTTGAAAAGTACTGTAAGCCTGCGTCTGCATTGTTCATATTGTCTCATATCTACTCTTCTCTTCCTTTCTAAAAAAAAAAGATAAATCCTTTGCTTCCAACATGCAGAATGCACCAATCTCATTGTGTCTTAAGTGCTTCCAGATGACATAGCTCCGGGAACAAGTTTTCCCTATTTGGCCACTATATACAGATATGATCATTAAAAGACATAAAGTCTGCTATGGCTATTTCATACCGTGTTGTTGTTCCATTTGCAACACAAAGAAATAACTCTAATGTATCAGCTCCCAGGTCATTCAAAGTTAGTACTTCTTTCTTACTTACAGTCTGTTATATCTTTTATAAACAAACAAAAAAAAATGCATTTGTTTTTGGTGTAATATTTTCCCTATGTTCTCTTATGTGCTCTTGATGAGAGCAAAATAAATGAAGAGAAAGAATAAGGTGCATATTGAAGGGTAAAGGGTAGGGAGACATTTAATTTTTCTGAACTTGAACTGCTAGATAAGAATTCAGTTTGTGTGTAATTGCTATGGATACTGTCAAGGGTAGAATAATTTATGGACAGACACAGTAGGAAAAAAATTGTATGCAACAGTAGGCAATTTGTGGAAAGATAAAAACCTCCAAAGTATTAAAAATTTCAAACTGTGAATTCAGTACTGGTATCTCAAACATGCAGCTGGACGTGGATGGGTAAAGACACAGTACAGTTCATTTACCCCACAGAATGCCAGGTAGCAAACTCAACATCTCTGCTGACAGCAATGCGATGACACGAGCTAGAAACTGTCTTTGTCTCCTCCCTTTGTCTTTCTCCCTTCCTGCCTTCCCCAGTTTCTGAATGAATTTAGCACTCCGGAGAGGTGCCAGGCGACAGCTCGGAAGCACCCAGCCCTCTGGTGTGCTCCCAGAGCGTCAGGATCGGTGGCAGGCCCAGGCTTGCACCGTCTTGCCAGCATGTCTCAGCTTCCACTGGGAGGGATCGGAGCTGGAGGGTGCAAAAGCAAGTTCATGATAAACAGTAAACTCCGTAGTTTTTTATTCCTTGGCTTCTCGGCTGAGAGCATCGGCAAGGACACCACTTGTGGTGGTGACGTGTGCTGTGCGAGCAGATGTCACCCAGGAAAAAGCTTTATTGTTGAGGTATTCACCTCATATTTTGTTTTGGCAGAACATTTACATTCTTGACAGGTTTCTTATAAACTTAATGTAGCTCAAGGGCTGCATTTGGAGACCCTAGCTAACACGAACTAACTGCAGAGTTTTCAGTTCAGCCTATGTCTGGTATGTGGCAGTATCTAGTGAGGTATAACCTTGATATAGATATATGTATATATATATATATGTATATATATAGTGAAGTATGACTATATACAACTTGGATATTTTTTGTCTCTCAAAAGATATTCCAAGTATTTAATCATCAGTAAGAGATGATAATCTCTTACTCTGGATAACAGCAGAGTTAGAAAAATTTCAAGAGTGGATTCTGCTATTCCCAGTCAGATTGATCTGGTTGCTTGTACCTGGAATAGGATCTTTTGCTTTCAGACTACTTACCAAACGAGAGAGTAGAAAATATAAGTGACAGAAGTTGTCCGTTAGAAACGTTGATTTTCAATCCAATTTTTAACTGTTATGGATATTTATAATCTGCAAAGAACTCATTATTCATTGACATGTAAACTTGGGTCATATATTTTGTACGCTTCTGAAAAGAAAAAAAAAAAATTCTTTATTATTGAAATTTTCTGTAAGATGTTAGTCTACAAAAGGCATAGAACTATATTTGTGCAATTCTTCTACAGATACTTCCAGAAATGTATATTCTTATTGAAAACTGACATAAATATACCACAGAGAATGAATCAAAACACTGTGTTATCAGTAACATTCTTAAAAAAAATCAATTTTAAAGTCCTTTTTTTAGGCAGGAAACAGAAAAGCTTCAGGCTGAGAGAATGCAGATGAAGATTTCTTTTCATCAACAAGTGAAGGAGATCAGGGCCTTAAAGCAACATCTGAAATGAAAACAGGATTGCCTTTCTATCAAGTCTCCTTCCTCCATGTTCACAGTTCAGCGACTATTTTGGAGTTGTCTCCATGTCCTACAACTGTGTAACAACCAATGCGAAAGAGGAAGTGAAATGTCTAAGACATCTGTGGCTCATGGCTTCAACCCACACCTCACTGAAGGACATGGCAGAAAAGATTTATTTTTCCCCACAGGAAGGCGTCAGAATTCATAAGCAGAAATAACACAGAAATCACAACCTAGCATCCCAAGCGATCTGTCCCATGTGGCTGGAAGGCAAGTGCTGATTCAGAACATGTCATCTCTTTACCCATCTAGTGCATGCTTTCTTGGACTCTAAGGCATATTAAACAGATACAATCAGTAGTATGGTTTAAAATTGATGACCACAGATCGTTAAAAAAAATCCCTCAAGTAGCAGATGATACAGCACAGCTGCAGAAGTCATTAATTCCAATTAATTTGTCAGGAAATTATCCCAGTCATAGTATTATCAGTTGTCTAGAGTATGTATGGAACCACAGATGATACATACAAAATAAAGGACTTGTGTATCATGAGGAGCAGAATTAATTAAAATGGTTTGCACTCCAGACAGAAAGAGACACTTGCTGATTTTCTAAATAGTTTTATTTTATTACCTTTAATAACTGACTTCTCTCAGTTGTCAAGATATTAAAGAAGACCCAAACCAAACTAAAATATTCTCTAAATTCTACCAGAATCACCTTTTCTTTGCTTACTTTTCCAAACAAAACCAAACAAAAACCTTTTCTGAATTCTACCCAGAATCACCTTTTCTTTGCTTACTTTTCAATAATAAATGAATGTATTCATTCGAAACTCAAGAAATTATAAAACTAAATGTAATCTTTACAGAGTCAAGTTTTTCCCCATCGTGAAGTTGCTGTCATATTGTCAGTATATATTCAGTCCTCTCCTCATGACATAAATGTGCAGCAAATGTCAGGATTTCTGCCTCAAGTAAAATTAATGTATAAGTCTTCACATAAAAAAAAATTTGAAAGAAATTAATTTTTCAAAATGCATACCATCATAAAAAACAGCAGAAATCTCTCTCTACATCACTTAGACTATGTTCATTACATTTAGTAAGGCTCTCCTTTCTTATTTTAAACAGTGACATTTCAAATAGAATCTGAAATTAGCATCATTATCTTAAAATTCTCTTAGATTTTATTTTTTCTTTAATCTTACAAATTTAAGAAAATTCTGGTTGATAGTTAAAAAGAAAGCTTAAAAAAAATTCTTTAATTGACCTTAGAAGAACCCAAAGGCATCATGCCCTTGAAACTGTGCATATGCTGTTCCACACATTTTTTGGACAAAGTTGCCTTAATTTTGGAAAAAAAAAAAAAAAGAGAACAATAACTGATGATTTTTTTAATGTAAGTTGAAAGCTTACCATCTGTGTAGATTGCTTCATCAGTGTATTATCTGCAGAAGGCACTACTGGTTTAGATAATTCCTGGAGTGATGGCTAAGGTACAGTACAAATATAAATGAGATAGGTGGCAAACGTGTCCAAGATGTGAGCAAGGCACTGTGGAATGGATAGCTAGGCTGCTGACTGTGTTGTCCCTAATGTTTCTCTACAAAACTTTGGTTAAATAAGCTCTGAGTAGAGACCAAGGTAGCAAATCCCAAGACAGGCTGCAGACTTTCTGTTTTGTCAATTTAGCCCTCGCTACATTGCAAAACACTTGAGCAGCATTTTCTGTCTTGCTGAGTCCAGTCCGCAGTTTAATGAATCTTGCCACCGGTATGAGGTTGTTAAACATTAAGTGATTTTTTATTTCTTCTGCTGACCATCTGCTGCATCTGTAGACTCCTTCTCCACGTATCTGCACATTTGGATATGATGTCAGCTATGTTGGAGAGGAAACATTTTACTTGTGGATTAAGAGATGAGAAAAGGTTCATAAAAGCCAGAATCCTCTGCTTTGATAGAAGCGGAGAAACAGGTTTCCATCCATGAATATTTAAAAGGAAGTCTATGCAGAATGTCTGCGTTTGTGTTTCTGAGTGTTGCTGGAACTGTGGGTTGGATTCACTTCAAAGATAAAAATAGACCCTCTGTCTACGAAAGGCAAAATTTCTGTGTACTAAATAGCGATTAGTGTCCTGACAGAGAGGAGTGAAGCTTTATAAAGAGGTTTTCTACAGGAGGCACCTGTGAATCTTGGCAAATAATGATTCCAGAGCCTGTTTCTTCTTTTTGCTGAATAGCAGTCAGTCATCTGGTTATAGAGCTCTATAGAGAAACTCAGATGAATGGTGCCATGCAGTTGTGAAATCGATGACATTGCAGGTCTCACAGTCTGTGGGATCACACCTCTCACCCAAACTTGCAAATATATTTTATAAAAAAAAAAAAACCCTTTTAATCTATTTCATCTTCGAAGTTTGCAAGAGCATTCACTATAGCCTTTCCACCCTTTTTGTGAAGGCAATAGTGAAATGGAACCAATGTTCTGTGGGTGTGAAATTCATTTTATGTAATTCCTAGTTTAAATGTCTAACCTTCATAGTAAATGTAAGTAGAAATACCATGCAATGTTTGCAGATCATAATCCCTGATCGTTGATGTAAAATATACAGCTCTGCACACATCGAATCATATTCACACATTTATAGAAATTTAATGAATAAAATTAAGGAGAAGATTTGCAGAACTCTCTCTTCAACAAAACTGTACAACTTTATTTCAAAATTGCCAAATAGAAATTTCTTGTGCATGTAGGTTAAAATTCCCAGTACTCTTTAAAAAAAAATTGGTTTCTCAGATCCACTCCAGGAATTTCATAAAATTGTCCTGACTTCTGGATTCTGCTTTCACATTCTGAGAAGCTTTGTTTTAAGGAGGGTGCATCACAGATGAATCCCTCTGAGTCACAGAACTTTCCACGCTTTGGAGGAAAAGGCTCTATTCCAACATTTCCTCAGTTCTGAGCTGAGGTGCTGCTTCGGTGATTAAGTAGAAGAGCGGAGTTTCCAGCTATCAGATAAAACGCAGTAACTGGTTACGGTAGTTTCATCTCTTCCTGACCTTATTACATATTCCTTTTTCGATCTGAACTCAGTTGCTTGATCACAATTCAAATGCAACCTCACATCAATGCTACCAGCTCCAGGAAAGAAGTGAGCAGCTCTGCATATTTACTTGTTTGCACTCTTCTGTCTGCGAGCTCCCCTAAACCTCCATCAGATATTCATTTCTTTGCTAGCAGCATCAGTTTAACATGGATTACTTCTTTTGAATCCCAAATAATCTAAGCCTGTCTCCCCTCAATACTGTAGGTTAGCCACGGTTATTTGTGCCCAATGGAAAAAAAAACTGGTGCTAAATCAGTTCAGGTAATCTGTAAAGAAACAATCATTGAAACTTTTTTTTTTTTTTTGATATGGTCGACACTTTATATTCAGGTGTGGAAGCTGGTATACTTCTGAGGTTTTATTTGCTTGCCTAGATTTCTAGGCTGTTCTGCATATGTTGTTGACATCAGAAGGTGCTGAATTGACATTTCCACTGGAGGAAAGGAAAAGATTGAGTGCTTAATTTCTTGGGAAGATAGCTTTTAAAATGCAGTTAAGGTGTGCAACTGCCAATATGAAGGCACCTGAATGGCAGTAACACTTTGCATACTTTTAGCCTGTAAAGTAAAACTGAGTGTGATTAATGGGATGGCTTTACACATAACAGCACAGCTGGGGATTATGTTATTTTATATTCACCTTCCAAACTCCCATAAAAGTAGATTATTGTAGCATAGCACTTCTGAATAGTTACACGATGACTGGAGTCTTAACAGCTCCCGTGTTCTTACGAAAGAAAATATACTGCATAGAAATTCGGTTTTCCTCTGTGGAATTCACTCTTCAAGGAGGAATATAAAACACTGTAAGGGTGTTTAGGGGACATTGGGGTCATTATACAGATATTGGAAGAGATGTAAAAATTTGGTTGAGCGTGGCAGTACATGAACAGAACATTTGCTTAACTTCTGTGGGCCCGGTGGACTGAGATGTTAAGGGCGTGCTCGGGGCTGGGAGCAGCTACCTGCTGGGCACTGCTGCTCTGAGTCCCAGCGTCATAGTTGTTCCTGTACGTCGTGGTGAAGGGGTTAGGCACAAAGCCGTGACTATAATGTGAAGAAAGTGTCTGTGTACTTTTAAGGATTAAGCACGTATTTTTTTCGGTGCCATGTCTGAGCCTTGAAGAGATGCCCCAGGGTGTCTGTAGTACCAGCAGCATCATCCATGGTGGGACTGGTGCACAAGCACCTGAACAACCTGAACAGCAACAGAGAGGTGATAGTGTATTAACAACTCTGAATAAAAAGGATATTTCACGTACAGTTCTTACTGCCCGCTAATTACAAGACAAAAATTTGAAACCATCTAAATTCTGCTGAAACTCAGCTGAAATTAGAGTTGCTGCTATGTGTCAAGTGAAATCTCACTCACAAGGGAAGTTCATTTAGTGGGCTGCTGGCATCAGCTGGAAGATACCCACTGATCTCACGACATAAGAATAAAAGTTCTTCTTTATAATGACTATCCAAATTAAGATATTTTTTATAACAAGTGAAATTTTCCTTGGCTTTTGTTTCAAAGATGTTATTATTTATGACCAGTTGAGTCATAAGAAAGTAAATTTCTTATTGCTTTGGTTCTTTCCCATTCCTTTCTTGTGTTCTTTGTAAGGCAGTATAAGTTTACCATTATTAACACTTTATTTGCATTAATTTTAACTGTATCCATAGTGAAAAGGATTCACTTTGATTTCTGCAGCAGCAATTGTCTTGATCCACAGAGCAACTTGCTCTCAATCTGGCAGGTATCAAAAAGATACAGGTGCAAATAAAATTAACAATAAAGACACAAACATGTTATGGAGCTCCTTCACACAAATAGGATTTCCTGAGTAGAATTTTAGGTCTTTTTTCCCCCTTTTTAATAGAAGAATAATACTAATCAAATGCACATTTCTGAATGCTATGTTCTTTGGTATGTACATTAAGGACCAAACAAGCCATTGACATGAGCTCAGATACTACTTTCCTGTAATTATTTTTAATTTATCATGGATATGCTAAGCTTTCAGTGAACAAATAAGAGAAAATGTTAAATGCATTTTAAAACCTGTAATTTTCTATAGAAAATTAACTGTATTCAGTTAAAAAAACCCATTCTTTATGTTTTAAAAAAAGGTAAATAATAGTTTTCACTCCTGTTGCTTAAACTCTGACACATTGCTTTGGAGAACCACCTTTGACTGTGAAAACAAAGGTATCCTTAGAGAGCACGGCCCCTTGAAATGGTTCAGCTTTGCATATTGACTGTTGGGAGCTGGACGGTCACTCTTCTTTGGCACTCTGGGATAAATGGATGTGCACAGTGCTGGTGGGTTTCTGGATATGCCAGATGGTGGTTGTGTGATATTGAAGAACAAGCAAGCTATTAACAGCAGCAATGAGCGGTGTTTTCCTGTGGTCATTTATCATTTGTCATAAACACATTAACCAGGGAGAAAGATGAGATACCTTAATTACTTCAGAGAAACTAGTTTTGGCTTTTGACTGACTTCAGTGTTCATAGAAGATCTGTTAAAGATGTGACTTTTATTAAAAAAGCCATTTAAAATACATCAGGCACCTACCAGACTGTTTCCCTTTTTTCTTCCCCCGCCCCTAGGAATCTTTGTATTTTTTTAAGAAGTTGTTGCCTAAAAATAAAAAGATTATTCAAAAAGAAAATAGTTCGGTAAGTACTGAAACCACTAAGTTCTGTTTCCCTGTAAATTAGCGTCCCATTTTTTATTTCCCGTGTGAATTTATGGAACATTTGGGTTCACAATGAAACTTAATAGCATCTCCATCCTATGGACTATCTTCTTGTTTTTATAAAGCATGGAGGAACTCAATGTTTTTGATATTTCTAACCCTTTGCCAAATTTTGTAGTTATTAGCTGAACACTTCCAGAGCTTGTTAGCAGAAATCATGAAGGAGTGGTAGGCAGGACTGATAGACATTGTTGCTAAATAAGCTTTGTTTTCTTCAGAATCCAAATGGGAAAACACGCAACATGAAAACAAAACAAGAGTGGTTCCTTTACAGTCCCAAATGAGAACACTTAAATGGCAATGAGGTTATCGGAAGTCCCAGCACTAGAAACAAAATTATGAGGATTTATCCTTAATGAGTATATAATCTCCTAATTAGATTTGTGCATATGTATTTGAGAACTTCTCTATATTCATATATGACCGTAATTTTTTTTCCTAAAACTCCATTTAAAATTATTTATGAAGCAGAAGATCTGTGCACCACTTCTTCCTCTTCCTTTGAGATCTCCATTAATTATCGGTACCATCCTCACGGACCGATTTTCATACGATGATTTTCAGCATCCAAAGAGCACAAAGGAGGTTTAAGTTTGACAAGCATTTATGTGGAGATTGAGGAATAAAAGAAAACACAAACAGCAAGCATGTTTGGTACATAGCAAGTGTAACAATGCTGCAGCAAAATTACTTTTGGCTCTGCAGATTCTTGGATATTTGAAAGAATGGCCAATCAAAACCAGACACATAAGCAGTTAATAGGGAATGCAGTAGATCACTTTTAAGTTGAATAAAAAGCAAGCTTTAGAAATTGTAACATCTGAAGAGAAGTAGAGTGGGAGTTTGAAGAGACAGGAGAAATGAGGAATATTATTTTTTTCTAACCAACAGATCCCCTTTCAATGTAGATAATGTAAGAGCATAATCGTAGCCTTTTATTTTTTTTTTTTTTTAATCAAATCATCAGGGTAGGGTTGGCTAAAATTGGAACAATCATTTTGCCTATCTGTAGTAAGTTGTCTAAAGTAACAAACGGAAAAAAATACTATATATACACAGTAAGCTTGTGGAAAATCACAAATTTAGCAACAGATGGCAGGAAATGGAATTTGCTGTCTTATCAGGACAATAAAGCAGAAAACAGTTGGGGTAAACTTGTTACAAAGGAAAAAAAAAAACTTACAAAAGAAAATAGAACAGATACTGTAGTTCACATTTATGGATTCTATTAAGGGCAATCTGTTTTTAATTGGAAAGGACATCCTGAGCCTGTAAATGAGGTACGCGTGCTCATCCTAAAAAGCCTTGGCAAGTTCTTGTGCTGAACAGACCAGGTGCTGCTCGTGCTCTGAATGAGAGTCACTGCTCAAAGCCTACGCGACTCCAGCAGAGCAGAGAATGGCGAGCAGTGTCTGAAACCCCATCGGCACAAATCGCTCACGCTGGAGCGGATTCTGAGTAGAGAAGCTGGATTTCTGCAGATGAGCTCAATCGCCGTTGTGTCATAGGATGTGAAAACTTGTTGTACAGATGTCTAGTACATTCAGTGTGGCTCGACGCGGGCTAGAACGGTCGAAAATTCTCTCTAAAACAGAGCGAGGCATGGAAAATCATGAGGCATGTTCAGTGCCAGTGAATGAAGAGCTGGTCACAGGAGAAGAGAAATGAAAAAAAGATGACTCCCAGTGGATACATACAATACAGGGAAACCTTAGGGTTAGGGACAACCACAAATGTTTGCTCTTCTAAACTTTGGATGCTTTATTTCTGTGTTTGTTTGTTGTTGGTGGTTTGGTTTGGTTTAAAGTTCATATGTGACGAGGAAAGGAAGGAGCATGAAAGGCGTAATGCAGTGACAGGTCTGAGTTCACTGTTGTGTGACCTCATATGACCCTTCGAAGTAGCTTTGGGTCTTTTTGTCCCTGGTAGAGTATACTTTGGGGGCAGAAAGTCTTATCCATCTATTATTTCTGAGAAAGATCTCTGCTCAAGGGGAAAAAGAATTGCAGCTATGTCTAACATCTGAACTAGTCACTGGCAAAAGAAGAAAAAGTAATCTTTTATCTACCCGCTTCTATCTTATGTGAGGACAATAAGCTACTTTTACTCTCCCTACAAATAAAGAAGCTATTCCATATTTGCTCTGGGTCTAGCACTAGAATAAGGTATTTCTCAGCACGGTGTAAGTGATGTACTTTCCTCAATATTCACCAAGTTTCCATAGAAAAAATGTTTGTGGTCCATCTTATTTTATTAGTAATGAATGTCCCAGTGACATTTAGAGGCAAACCTGATCACTGTTATGTGTAAGGTGTTCATCATTAGCACTGTCTTTATATAAAATATTGTAACAAATGACAAAAGCAAATTTAAAAGTAGTCAAGAAGAAAATACAAAAAGTGCTTTCTGACATTACAAAGATCATAATTTTCTGCAGAACAGTGCGAGAGTTGAGAAAGGATGATTTTGCTTTCTGATACAACCCTGCTAAAGCTAGGCTTCTGCAGGCGACTTTTACTTTTTTGTTTATCTGTTCTTCACCTTGATTTCATTTTGTCTGTGGCCCAGTGGCTCTGCTCCTAAACTGAAGTTCCCTGACTCTAAGTCGTGATTCGTGCTTTAGCAAAGGGCATGGGAATTAGCTACCCAAGGCATCCTGTCAGAATTTAGTGAGTCTTACTGCTTTCTGCCTTCTGTTCACATACTTGAGAACTGTACTTGACTTAGGATTACCTTGATTTGGGGGTGGGGGATTATGTCTTGGCATTACAGACATTGCTTTTAAACTCATTCTAGTGGGTTTATGGTTTACGTGCTTAACGGCATTAGCTGAATACAAGTTGGCTAAAAAGCATAGCCATTTTTTCATGGTGCACATTGTGAAAGACCAATAAACTCTATTTTAAACAGGTCAAAATTTAAAGGGTCTATAAAACAACCTCCTTGACAACCATGCTCAGCTGCAGTAGGACATTTTAAGTAACGTCAGTAGAAAGAATCAATCAAATTGCAGAGCCGTATGTACCAAAAGCAATAACCCCCTTGGCAAGCAAACAAGGCTTTCTCCCATGGCAGCTGAGATGAATAACCCTTTCCTCCTCTCTTTACCTGCCGTCTTCATATAGAAGTTGGGAAATTGTTGCGTTCCTCGACCTGCAGGATGTAGTAGGATGCGTTAGAGATTTTGCCGTGGCACTTCAAATTTTCTCACCCATCTCATTCATTTGATCCTGGGAAATTAAGTGGTCTTATAGTACTCAACAAATCCTTTATTTCTGGAGATAAGGGCATAGATATTTCATTTAAGAGTTGAGGCATCCATATGTGGACAGGTAGTCTATGCAGCACTTCAGTCCCATGTGAAAAATAATAATTGAAGTGGTTTCCATAGAAACTAAAAACAGCCAGTGGAAACTGTTAGATAGTATTAAAATAATTCAGTCGTGTTACATTTGAGTAAATAGGGATCATTTGCAACGTGCTACTGCTTGCAAGGACGGGTGGTATTCTTAAATGTTTTTAAAATTCCATGATTGAGTGACAGCTTCTAATTGGGCATGTGGTTTCTCACAGGGCTACAGGCTGGTATACTACGACTATGTAATTGATCGTGGATGCTCTGAAGTTAAAGGGGTCTTAACCCAAGCCATATTTTTTTCAGAGGAAATTTACCTTTAATAAGGTAAATTAAATAGATTAAGAGATACATAAGCTTTCAGGTAACAGCAACGTTTGACAGAATGATACTGCAATAAGCAGCACGGATTGTAAAACTCCTGCCAGATAGAAAGCTAACATTATATCACATCCAGTTTGGCTTGCTGTGAACAGGCGTTGGGCTGTTAAGAGTTAACTTCCAAATCAAACAAACAAGCAAGTCTGAGCAGGGTCAGTTTTTCTTTGACTTTCTGGTAATGTCAATTCTAGCTGTAAGCAGCCTTGTGAAAACCACTGGATTATGTGTAGATTTGGGCTTCTCAGTCCGTTTGCCAGCAGAGACCGATTGTGTTGCGGAGGCGATGTAATTACTCATCAAGGTGAGAGGGTTTGTGTGGGAGCCCTGCTTGCTTTCCCGTGACAAGCCCGCTTACCTTTGCTGTCAGTCAAAAGCGCCACAAAACAGTAGCGGCGACAGACGAGGGAAAAGGCATTAATGCATCGAACCAAAGTGCCACAGCGAGCGGGCTGAAAAAGATCCCACCAAAAATCTCTCTGCCCCTGGAAATGCTCTTTTAATAGAAATGCTAAGTCACCGTATCCACCAAAATCCATGTAAAAGAGACCTCCAAAAAGCACGTGGAGGGACTGTGTATTGGATAAACGGGTGAAATAATGGATGGTATGTTTGCCTGAGGACATGAGGGCTATTTTTGTGGCTGTTCCTTTTTATTCAGTGGTATTCGCTGTGCGCAGCAGGAAATTCTCTGCAGGACAGAGGGAATATTAAGGATGCAGACGTGTGCTTTAGCTAGTAGCTCCGCAGTTCTCCTCCTCCAGTCCTCTTCGTCTTCTCGCTATGTCTCTAAAATCTTTGTGAGCACATCCTGCATCATATTCCTGTACCTGATGACTGTTTCGCACTTAGATTGGAAACTCTTCAAGGCAAAGACTCTTGAGGTACTTTCTTTATGGATGATGTCTTCAGGCTTTTTGTGCTGTCGCTTTTATTATAAATACAATTGGAAGTACAATAGCATTTGTAGAGTGTTGAGAAGAATGGATGGAATCCTTTTATCCTGGTAATTAACTATTTAAAAGCCATCACTATGAAATTCTTCATGTTTTGTGACTTGATTCACAATTTTAAATTTAACTATCCTTTCTGAGCTTAACTAGTTAAAAGGGCAAAGATACTGAAGTACAGGAGCTGTACAATTTTGTACAAGGTCAAGAAATGAGCTATTTACTCTGTAGGTAGGTTCCAAGATGAATCATAGAATCATAGAATGGTTAGAGTTGGAAGGGACCTTCAAAGCCCACCCAGTCCAACCCCCCTGCCAGGAGCAGGGACATCTCCAACCAGATCAGGTTGCTCAGAGCCTCATCTAGCCTGGCCTTGAATGTTTCCAGGGATGGGGCATCCACCACCTCTCTGGGCATCCTGTGCCAATGCTCTACAACATTGTGAAAATTTTTTTCCTAATATCCAATCTAAATCTACCTCCCTCTAATTTAAACCCATTACCCCTTGTCCTATCCTATATGACATCCACATACATCAAGCAAAAGACAGCAAGTTGCTGTCCCTGGCATTTCATTCTGTGGTCACTGAGGACAGCAGCGCACATTTCTGCAGCTTGTGCAGCAGTCTCCCTCCAGGTAACTCTCCAGAAATAAGCAAGCTGCTTGTATTTCAATACAGATTTCATATCAGAATCCTCATTTAAGAGAAGTACGTTTTAACAGCTTGACATAAGTGTACAATACACCTGGTTTCTCTCATGTTTTATTGTTTTGAGTTGTGACCAGCAAGTCACACTACAATGATACAGCATAGCTCTGTTTGGTTTGGGTGTTTTGTTTTTTTTTTTTGTATGCTTCTTGTATGTGGGAAATCTATCATCATTTCTCAGTAAAAAATTCAAATTTATCTCACTTTACCATTAATCTCTATTAATTAGAACCATCATCATTACTCTAATGCCCCTTATTCCCTTGGTTCAGTTGCAGCCCCTGAGACTGGGTTTGGGAGGACTTTTTCAGCGGATTTTTGTAGTAGGTTTTTGTTTGTTTGTTTGTTTTTTCCCCAGGTGAGAGCATCTGGCTTTTCAGGAAGGGACAGATAAATCTTTCAGAGTGCCTAGGTAATGAGGAGGAGTGTGTACTTATATAGGTACACACAGATACGTATAGAAAGCATACCAGAGATCTTGCTAATGGTAGAGTTCCTCCAGTGTTTAGTATCCCACAGTGGTTATCAACAATGACATTTAAAACAACTGTATTAAGAATTCTAAATATATCTTCAAGCAGATGCTGCTCTAGGCTCTGAAACATTGTATGTCACAGGATAGAAGAATGTATTCTTTAACTGTTTTTTTATTATTATTATTTTTTTCCTACAAGGCAATCTTGTCTGCTCTATTCCACTCTTGGTTACTAATGCTAACTTTTAGAAATTCTTTGTGAGAGGCAAGCTCCTTAAATGAATTCCTTCCAGGAGCAGCATGTTAGTTTCAGTAAGAAGGAATTTTAAAGGAACTAAAGTGTTTGTGAGTTTGGTTTTTGTCTGGTTTTTTTCTGTTTGTTTGTTTGGGGTTTTTTTTCAAACTATACTCCCTTAAATAAAAATCACAGGTATGAAGGAAGTTGTTCTGCAATGAGAGATTTTTCTTTCTACCCTTTTGCATTGTGGTACCTAATAACATGTAATAACGAGGAGGGGATCAGCTCAGCAGAGTGAGATTGAATAGCTAGATAAATAGCACATCACAAGTAATATGTTCTTTCCTTGCAACAAGAATTGTCAGTTCTTCGGAGTATGATTTATAATTGGTTACCATTCACACTCCCTTCTCGTGGGGAGGGGATTTGCGCACGGTCCCACTGCTGCCCTCCAGGATCTGCGATTAACAGCTAAACAGATTACCCCAAGCACAGTTTCTAAAGGAAAGAAAACGTCCCAAAAAAAAAATAAGAAAAAAAAAAAAAGCAAACTTCAATTAGTTCAATTATGTATTTTTGAGATATCTTAGATTCATAGAATGGTTTGTGTTGGAAGGGACCTTCAAGGGTCATCTGGTCCAACCCCCCTGCAAGGAGCAGGGACACCTTCAACCAGATCAGGTGCCTAAAATAGGAGTAGAAGTCCTGTCTCCAAAACAACTTCAGTGGTGGTACATATCACAGTTAAATCTTTTCACGTGGTTCTGCCAGAAGAAATTCAGAGGGGTCACCCACAGGTGTTCCACATGCTGGCTTCTGCCACGGACATGGCAGAAAAGAAATTTCCAAAAGAAATTTGCACAGCTTCCTAGAGTAGGACTATGGTTCCTCGCCCTCACTACAGATAGAGTTATCCAGGCAGAAAATAGTTCTTTTGTTGACCCAGTGTCAGCCTTTCTATCAACTTAGGCGTTTGTTTGTTTCTTTAGGGAAGACAAAAGTGTCAGAAGATACGTGATTACTTGGTATTTGCTCATAAGCATTGTTACTGTCCTGACTGCTAATTTATATTGTATACATGCGACATCTTGTCATTTGTATTAATACTTTCCCTATTTATGATTGTTACAGGAGTGATATCTTCTTAGATGAATTATACATTGTTAAGTGAAATATGTGCTGTTTGTAAAAACAGAATGATAGAACTTTTCTACACAGCTTTTAATTTTCCTTCAGAAATTTAACGGTGTCCTTACAATTTATTCAAACATAGCATGGCAGCAAAATAAACCCCTTCTATATTTTTTTGCCTATATTAAAACTTTATCAGGTTGCTCAAAATTATAGTTACTTTATTTTCAGTTATTGTAATATGAGAGGGAAAAAAAGCACACTGAACTCAGAATCTTATTTTATTTTATTTTTTTCAATATCATTATAAGTAAGGTGTGAATACAAACCTGAGTTTCGTATTCTTTAATTAAACCCATTACTCTTTACTGGCAGGTTCTTGCTTTGATGCAATACTGCTGATTATACACAATGGAAGAAAATTACAGACTATTACTGTTCTATATTACAGTAGCATCCAGAGGCAACTAAATTCATAACCCAAATAGGCAAACAGGGGGAAAAAAATTAAGGTAATGATCAAAGGAAAGGAGCAAGTGACTTGTCCATAGTCATGGTCATACCAAAAGTGAAGGAGCCAGGAACAGAATCGATGTTTTTTTGACCTCCATAATTATGGCTGTAACAAATTTTGCACAAACAGAAACAGGTGGTGGTGGTGGTTTTTTTTTTTTTTTTTTTAAATAAATACATAAAATTCAGCTATTTGTATCTGGGAATAAAGATGCCTAAAATAGAAGTCCTGTCTCAAAACCAGTAGGGAAATAGGAAGCTATAATGGTCTTGTATCAGTTTCACAGGTATAATAATGAGTTTGCCTTTCTGCTACTGACTGTTACTGAAGCTGTGATTTTACTTGTAGTAATGAGGTTTAATTCCATAAAATCAGACAGTTGATGGCTGATTTTTCTGGCACTATATCTATTTCTGTGTCTGGATTTACCCCTCACCATGATTAAAACTTCAGATGCTTTTGTCAGGATAGGATGGTTTGTGGGTTTTTTGGTGTGTTTTTTTTCTTTTATTACTATGGTTTAGAGTCACCCTACCAATTAGCCTTTCATGTGACTTTTAATTATCCTACAAAATATTTGAAAGCTTCCAGCTCAGAAATTACCTCCAGTCTCTGAACTTTCTATTTTACTCCTAGAATCATAGAATGGTTAGAGTTGGAAGGGACCTTCAAAGGTCATCTAGTCCAACCCTCCTGCAGTGATCAGGGACATCCCTGACTAGATCAGGTTGCTCAGAGCCTCATCCAGCCTGGCCTTGAATAAAATGTTTTGAATAAAAGGCTCCAAGAACAGGAATGCTCCTTCCTCCTAAGTACAACGTTAAAACTTACAGTAATCTGTGTGCATTTTTCAACGGTTGCATATGAAGACCTTCCAGTCAAGCCTACTTTTTATATTAATTCTGAAATTTCCTCTGCAAACTAGAGCTTCTAGAACATTTTGTTATTGTTGCAGATGCAGTTCCTCTCTATATCTGGGGCTACCTCCAAACGTGTGCATTTGGCCTCAGGATGTCTATTGACAAGGCAATCCAGTTGGTCTTGGTAGGCCCTACTGGCTTGCTTCCTTCTGCAGATTTAATATTCAAATTAGGTTTATGCCAGCACATAGAAGCAATCAGATGAAACCCTGTCCTCATAATTATACTACGATTGCCTCATAAATATGTGTATTTTAAAATCCAAAGACACACCTAAATTAGCTACTTTCACACTTCCCTCTTGTATTATTCCGTGGCAGATATTTTCATTTCAAAACTTCATCTAATTTTTCCTCCTCTCTTTCTCTCGATCCATTCTTTGCCCAGCCTGGATTTGTGCCTGGGATTGCCATGACCCAGGTGCAGGACCTGCACTTGGCCTGTGAATCTCTTTCAAATGTGATTCTCTTTCAAATCTAAGAAATCCAGCTTGGAGGGAAAGGCTAGCAATAGCGTAGGGAAACAGTCAGGGCAATACTGAACATCAGTACAGACTGGGAGAATGATGGATTGAGAGCAGCCCTGAGGAGAAAGACTTGGGAGTGCTGGTAGACAAGAGGCTCAACACGAGCCGGCAATGTGCCCTTGCGGCCCAGAAGGCCAACCGCGTCCTGGGCTGCATCAAGAGGAGCGTGGCCAGCAGGTCGAGGGAGGGGATTCTGCCCCTCTACTCTGCCTTAGTGAGACCCCACCTGGAGTACTGCGTCCAGTTCTGGGGTTCCCAGGACAAGAACGACACGGACCAGTTGGAGAGGGTCCGGAGGAGGGCCACGCAGATGCTGAGAGGGCTGGAGCAGCTCTGCTGTGAGGCCAGGCTGAGAGAGCTGGGGCTGTTCATCCTGGAGAAGAGGAGGCTCCGGGAAGTCCTTATTGTACCCTTTCAATGAATAAAGAGGACTTATAAGAAAGAATGAGAGAGACTTTTTACCAAGGCCTGTAGTGATAGAACAAAGGGCAACAGTTTTATATTGAAAGAGGGTAGATTTAGGCTGGACATAAGAAAGAATCTTTTTTAGACTGAGGGTGGTGAGATGCTGGAACAGGTTTCCCAGAGAAGTTACGGATGCCCCGTCATTGAAAGTGTTCAAGATCAGGTTGGACATGGCTTTGAGCATCCTGATCTATTGGAAGATGTCCCTGTCCATCACAGAACCTTGGGCTGGATGATCTTTATAGGTCCCTTCCAACCTGAATCGCTCTGTGATTGTGTACGTGGCATTATCAGGCCCTTCTTTACCTGTCCCTGTAAAAGTAAAGGGAGGGGTCTGCTTCCAGTTTGTGTGATTTTTATGACATTTCCTCAGTTTACCTTCACACAAAAAATCTGGTTGTATTACAGTAAGCTTTGTTATTTTTCTCGTGTCTTAAATGGGCACATTAAGCTGACTGTCACTGAAGCATCTACGTAAACTTTTTATAACTTTTATAATCACACTGTAATATACATTTGGAAAAGTTCACTTAAAATTCTACTGAGTTAATGGATAACATGTGGCCCAAGAGGAGTTTTGCATGTGTCTAATACTAAAGTACATGAACGCATAGATACAGAACACACGAGTGGCTTCAAGAAACACATATAGGTTTGTTTATTTGGGGGTTTTTGCTTGGTTGTGTCTTGTTGGGGGGGTGTATGGTTTGATTTTGGTTGGCTGTTTTTTTTGTGTTTGTGGCATCCTTCTGCCTTCTGTACATGACAATTCTTATTTTTTCTAATACCTCTGATTACTTTTATTCTGGTTTTGACAACATTAATTAATTTGACTGGTATTTCTTTTGTCCCTGCTGTGCTATGGATCATGTTTTAGTAAAAGCTTGTCTCTGACTTGAACTTATTTAAATAGGTAGTTCTACAAAGCAGTTTGATTCCTATTTCAGCATACCACAATGATTATATATTACAGTTATAGCTGTGTCAAAAACTGTGGGTATATTTTCCTAAAATACTTTTCCTATAACCATTCTTTTGGTGCACGTGGTGGAAATGTTTCATGCTAGAAAAACCTTGCTATAAGAATCAAAAGGGTGCAACATTAGTGTAATTAAAGCTAGAAATCTTTGTATATAAATTCATAACAAGCTAACTACTCTGAAATATTAAATATTTTAATTTCAAAATATTGTTCAGTCCACAATATCATGTAAGTCATGACAGTTCTGTTCTATGAGGTGTCATAGGTTTATATCATTTAATATAGGGGCTTAAATCCTCCACTTCTTAAAATACAAAGACTATATGGGATTTTAAAGTGATGTGCATTACCAGTTTGAAAACAGAGTACAACCTTAAGAGGAGTAGTGGGCGTGGGAAAGAGCTGCAGAATGGCAGCACAAGGATGTTTGCAAGATCCTCCTTAAATGACATTAAAAGAGGAGAACAAGGTATTTTGCTCATATAAATCAATGTAGATTCAGTTCAGAGTGTTATTAATCCCAGAGCCAACCTCCTGGTTCATCCAGTGCCTTTCCTGTAGTGTAGCCACCATGGAGGAGTCTCACACCAAGCTGGATTTCTTTAGCTCCCTCATCCACTTCTACGCTGGAAGGAATTTTAGCATATGGAAACAACATTTCCACAAAAATTTCATAGCTAATTAATATCCTGTAGGTCTCTGCTAATAGGGCATTTTTAGGAAAGGCATCCCTCTAGGCAGAGACTTTTTTTCTTACTTCTCTAAAGGTACAGAAAGGATCAGCATCCTTCTCTACTCCGCAGTATGCTCACCTTGCTTTCACCACGGGCCACGTAGCTCAAACCTTTAGATTGGCTTTGAAGTACCTGGCTTGGGTGGAGCCAGCAGTGAAATTGTAAGATGTGAACTCAGAGCGTCTACACCGCTCCTGTTTATCATCTTTTTGAGTAGGATTTGGAGCTGTCATTGAGAGCCTCACCACACACCTGGACCATGAGCCTTAGTACAGTAATTTCAGGCATGTTTATTTGAGCGATGGTTATAGCACCACTTTAATTTTGTGAGGCTGAATAAACTAAAGCTATTAATTCTTCCGACCACTCACTGGCCTTCTAGTGACCGTACAGTCGGTGGTTTTACCCCGATTCCCAGAAGAAAAGCGTGTTCACATAAACCCCATTATTAAATTCAGTAGTAATTAATGTTCTCGTTATGAATCACAGTGCAAAGACAAGGTACTTGGAGTCTTATTTGCCCTTCCCAAGGGGTGATCCCACAAGATCAAGAGCAGGACATTTTAGAGATGCCTGTAAGTGCCTTTGGTGTTGATGCTGCTGTCTTACAGATTTATACTGGTCTCGGTCTCCAAAGGAGGGGAAAAATAGGTAATGGATGTTTTACTGCCTGTACATTTCTTGTTAAATTGTCTTCATTTTTTTACTTAGCATCTGCCTCACTGAGTACTCATCATCTGCTACTGAGCCATCTGATGTACAACAGATGTTAAGCACTTAGTGAGGCAGAGAAGGAGGTAAAAGTGTCATATCATGATTAAATACTTGCTGCAGCTATTATATAGGGTGACCATCCTGCATTGTTCTTGCAGTTAACGTACAGTGTATTGAATAAGAGTAAGCACATACTTTGGATGGAACTTGTAACTGCTGTTGCTCAAAGACATTAATTTTTCTTGAGAGTTAAGTTATTTCATAGCAAAAAAAAAAAAAAAAAATTGTAAAATACTTTAAATCTGAATTCTAAACTGTATTTAATTTTCCTTGGTGTGACTCTTGCTGAAAATGTACATTTAGAAGTTCTTCTTGTTATCGCTCACATTGCTTACTCATTTCAAGCAGGCTGAGTTTTGAAATGTCACGTAATTTAATTGCTGTATATCCAGGCCATGCTTCTGTGCTCCTCCTAAGCAGCCTCTCCCAGCTTTCGGCTTCTGTAGATTTCTTGGTATTTGAGCCCAGCCACGAGTTCCCTGCGCATTTAAGTCAGCTTCTTCCTGTGGCTGCTCAACTTCCTGCACACCCAAAGGACCGCTGTGCCGTAAGGACGGCATTCTCGAGGACCATCTGCGTCACCTAGGCTGTTTGACCTTTTACGGCAGCCTTACCTGGTACCCAGCTGCTCATTCCCTGAACAAGATAAAGGCTGTGCTCTCTTGAAGAACAATAAAACCATCCTGTTACTCGCCTCCCTCGCTTCCGTTGGGATTTTTGATTTGACCATCCTGCAGGTAGTGCTGCCGTCGGCTTTCACACCACCACCCAGTTCTCCCCTGTTTGAGTAGCACCTCCAGCAGAGCGTCTTCCCTATTCAGCTCCTTCCACACTTGCGTAAAGAAATCATCCCCAGTGCATTTCATTACTTTCCTAGATTGTTTGTGTCCCGTTATGTTAGTCCACCACCACCATCGCTGCTGGGATGGTTACGACTTGTGGTCACGTTGCTTCCTCTGGTTGGTTAAGGAAGGCTTCATCTTCTTCCTTGTCTTGGTCTGTAGCAGATTCTGGCCGCAGTCTCCCTCTTGCTGGACTCTCCTCTGATCCTGTCCAGTTCATTGCAGTTTTAGTTCTAAGTACTGCATTGCGTGGAGTGCAGCTGCTCCCCCTGCCCACGTGTTCTTACTGAAGGGTCTCTGTTCATCCATCACAAGCGCCCCAGGCTCATCTTGCTGCATCTCTGATCCCAGGGATGTCATAGCATTGCAACTGTGTCCGTATTTTCTGCCCGTTTCTCTCACTGTTTGCATCTGTGTCCAGGCACTTGAGAAGGTCCTTAGCTGTACCACTTTCTGGTGGGAGTGTGTATCCCAGATGTGTGTTTCCCTACTCCTCATTTTCATTCCAGGCCTAAGCTAACATTGCTTGAAGCCCTTCTTGCTGGGTCAGCGGTTCTGTTGCTAAGATGTCACCCGTTATTTTCTGTTAGACCCCGTCTCTCCCCAGCTGCCATCCATCCTCCAAGAGCATCCAGGGGCTGTAAAAGCCCCGGCTCTGCCTGGCTGGCTGCAGCAGCTGTGCAGCCAGGTGTTGACCCGCGGGAGGCCTCTGCTTTGAGCCAAGCCTTTCCCCGTGACTGCAGAGTCCAGAATTGTAAATGATCTTTCATTTCTGGGAGAAAAAGAAAGCTTTCAAAAAGGATGTTCCAGTGCGAGTTTAACTAATTAAGGATAAGTGGCTTAAATAAAGTAGGTATTGCTGACATTTTATGTATTTTCACTTTATTTATTTAATTAGCTTGAGTTAAAGCCATAAATTACCAAAGAGTAACAGTATTCCTTAATGATAACTTTAGGGGGAAAAAAAAATCCAAACCAAAAAAATAACCCAGTAGAGTAAGGCAGTTGATTTTATTTTATTTTTTTTTAATATGTTTGTTAACTGATCAAAGATAAACTGTATAAGTAGAACCAGTTTCTCTGGTTAAAATCCTGTTTAAAAAAAAAAAAAAAAGAGGTAAAAAGTATTAGGAGATTCTTGTTTTGAACTTGATTTGGAATAAGGAGAAAACTTCCTTCTGTCTAAAGTTTTTGGTCTCTTTTCAACCGCTAATGATCAAAGATATAGTTGTTTTAATAAGCTAGACTGTTATAAACTGATAAGTAAGTTCTAGAAAGGAAACGTACTCATTTGTGCAGCTGTGTAATTTCATGCAGACTTCTGGACTGCTTCTTCTATCCCTTAACAAAAAAAAAAGAAAGAAGGTAGGCTCATTAAAAAATAAAAAGGTGCCAAAAAAATGACACTAAAGATTTTGCTTCTCGTGATAATGGAAAAAGTAGATTAGATTATGAATAAGTGGAAAAAAAATAGAAGACCATGTGGCTGGAGAAGAAAGCAACGCAAACAAAATGAACCCTTGTCAGTAAATTCATTTTGCTGGTTTGTATAGGCTTATTCCAACAACAGAGAATACTCCTCTTCCAACAGGGCCATCTTCCTCACCAAATGTCCTTGTTTCCATCACCTCAGTGGACCAAGAGAATTCCTTCCCTGCGTTCCCAGCTCCCTTCTCATCCTTAGTCAGCAGTAATGCCCCAGTCTCCCGTTCTTTCTTCGCCGGGCGCACCCTGCGTACCGAACCCTTCTCTGATCTCACTATGCTCAGGTGTATCCACAGCAGTCGTCTCCTCCTTTTCCCAGAAATTCCTCTACATGGTAAAATCACTGTGCAGAACACTCTTTGACTTATTTCAATGACAAGTAGCAAGCAGAATAATAAGTAGTAATATATTATGTATAAAAAACTCGTATCCACTAGATCTAAGGGGAGGAAAGGGTCGGAGAAACATCTCAGGGATCTGCGCAAAGCTGCACATTCTCTCCTTTATCTTGTGTGGTGTGTTAACCTAGGCTGGCTACCAGATGCCCACCCATCCAGCTGTTCTCATGCTCACCCTCTCCAACAGAAAGGGAGAAAGAAATAACATAAAAGAACTTCGGGTAAAGATCAGAGCAGGTGGCTGGAACCAGCAGGAACTGTCTGGAACAAGCTGTGTCTGACATGAGCCAGCCCCTGGCCTCTTCTCACGGAGGGCACTCCCGTACCCACTCCCCTGCTCAAAACCTTGCCAGTGATAGCCGACACACCTCAATAAAGCAATATTCAAAAACTGACTCATTGAAACCTGTCAGAAATAATGTCAAGTTCATAGCTGGTGTGTAGCTTAAAGCTAACTGTGCCCGAGCTCCCAGCCAGGAAAAATGCTTGGCGTCCAAGGCACACACAAATTTCTTGTCCACATTAGCACAATGCCAAATCCAAGCCTCTAATTTCTGCTGAAAAACTAAGGTGGCTGTGTGGCTCTGTTTGGCTTTGGAGCTCAGGCACAGTTAGCTTTCTTCTGACTAGAATATACCACGCAAACAGACTCTGAGATGTTACAAACTGTGTAGCATGGTTGTAGAGCCAAGGAGGTTTGGTCTCTATGGTTGACGCTCTGTGAGACACAGAACATCTTTACAGTAAGTCTTCAGATGTTTGTCCTCTACTGAGCTGAACTGAAAACTGCAGCTGTAAGCTCAGAGTGGATTGGAAATGTACTCCTAAAATATAACAAAACTTTTCAAAGGCATGAACTTCTGTTTGCAGGAGAGGTGGAAGAGGATGTTAAGATTCACATTTACAAACCAACTCAGTATCTGCTGTCAAACTGCTTAACCTTGATACAGTAGTTGTGTGGCACCAGCTGGTAGTAACAGCACAAGCAGAAAAACTGGAGACTTAAAAGCAAATTCCATATTCTTGGAATCTGCCCGGTTACCTGTCCAAGGTAACAAATCAAAATGAGGTACTATACTAACTTTATGATGGCTGTTGAGAAGCAAATGGTATAACCCAAGGATCTAAAGGAACGTAAACCCCCCAGGCTTTCGTATCTTACACCCAGCAGCTCTGGGAACTCGGTATCGGCTCTTAAATAAGCACAGCTGTTAGGAGTGAGGAAAAAGCTGTAATGAGAGACCTTTAAAGGTTAGTTTCACTCCTCTGGAGAAGGATCTTCTCTGTTTTGATTGCTGTCATGCATCGTGTGGCTAATAGCAACAAGATGGACCACGTGAGACAGGGCCTGGCTGCAAAGTTCATCTCCTAATGGGGAACAAGGTCATCGCACACCTGAACCGCTGTTTCTGTGAGCTGCCGGGGCAAGCTAGGTAGGTGTGGATTACTGTGAAAACAACCCAAAGTACACAGGAACTTCCCATTCCACCTGGGAGAGCGGTAGTTTTAATGTGCTGCTGAGTTTTGGAGTAACTTTTTTTTTATTGTGGATGAGAGTGATGCAGTTCACTGGTGAGAGAAAAGCAACAATGTATTTTATTGATACAAGCAGTGATTTATCAAAAAGTTGGACAGCAAATGGTAACTGTGACAGTGGTTTAACGAGCTTTGATGGCAAGGTACACTGGATTACTTACTGCATAGAGGACAGGGTCAGACAAAACTGTCAGGGAGACCCTCCTGTTGAGTCATGAGATTTGGAAAGGACCCCCTTGCCTTCTAAACTCCTCCTCAGAGGAGCCTAGGTGCAGCTGGATCCAGTCCTAGTCCTCGGCTTGACCACTGGTTTATGTCTAAAGGATTATATGTGTCCAATCACAGAATGGTTAGAGTTGGAAGGGACCTTCAAGGGTCATCTAGTCCAACCCCTCCGCAAGGAGCAGGGACATGCCTTCTATCACTTAGCTAACATTTCTAAGTAAGTTTAGTGTACCACTAGTCACTTAGCAACAATCTCTTGTGGCAAGGAATCGCTCAGCCTCTAGGAATAACCTTGAGAGGCTTCCCTACCCAAGGGGAGATCCTAATGTGCAGCCCACCACCAACCACGCAGGAGAGCTCAGAGGGCTCTTGGGCTGCTCGCTACTCGTGGACTAAGATCATTGACTCACAGCCGTATTTGCACATATTTTTGCTTAATACTGACTTTTAAATAAGCACAAAGAAGAATGGTGTTAAGGCATTTATGTCATGGATGTTATTAATTATATTTACTCGCATTTTTATGAGTATTCAAAATTAGTTTCAAAATAGACGGAGATAGATTTAGACTAGATATAAGGAAGACATATTTTATGCTGAGGGTGGTGGAGCACTGGCCCAGGTTGCCCAGAGAGGTGGTGGATGCCCCATCCCTGGAAATGTTCAAGGCCAGGCTGGATGAGGCTCTGAGCAACCTGATCTAGTCAGGGATGTCCCTGCTCCTTGCAGGGGGGCTGGACTAGTTAACCCTTGAAGATCCCTTCCAACCTTAACAATTCTATGATTTATAGAAAATACCAGTAGACTACACGTATATTTAAAAAAAACAACCTGAAACAACAAAAATTCTGGCCCCCAACAAAAAAAAAAAAAATAAATAATAAAAAAAAAAATTTAAAGACACCAGAGTATACAGTCATGTAATTTTACTGACTTCATTTTGATGTTTCTGAACAATTAGACTTTGAGATATCATAGATTTTTTTAGGTTTAGCATTTGTTTTATAGTCAGGAAAAAAAAAAAAAAAACAGAAAAAGATTTCTGAACTATTTAATGCTTGAGACAAATCCAGATGTGACTTCACAAGTAAATCAGCAGTAAATGAGGCTCTTGCATTTTCTCTTTAAAACAATGCAATGAAAAGGGAAGAAACTGTACAACCACCACCATTCATGTGGCAACAATAGATCTGACTCTGCAGCAACCGAAACAAGCTTTGTGCATTGCCAGGATTAATAAGAACTGAAAAATGCAGACACAGAAGATAATTTTTTCTCTTCACTGTTGCTGTAACTCCATCCTTCCCATTTTCTGTCTTCTGGCACTTGTGACTCATCAGCCTAAGCTGTTGGTTCCAGTATCTGTTTTCCCAGTGTGATGCAGGACATTAACGGTTCCTTCTGGTGAAACCAAAATCAGATAACGAGAACAACATTAAAGTGATCTTGTAATTCCATCTCCAAAGATGAAATGTAAACACAGCATGCTCATGTGTGGCTTCCCGTAGGGATAGCGTTGGGTTGGAAGTCATCTGAAGAATTAGGAATGAATCTGTTTTAGTGGGGTGCAGGGTCCTACTTGCTATTCCAGGGAAGAATTTGGCTCACTGTCTACAAATCAAAGCTGCTCCAGCCAGGAATAAGATAGCTTGCAAGCTTACAAAAAAAAAAAAATCTTCATCATGAAATAGAGAGATGGTACAGAGTGAGTTATACACACTTAAATGAGTACAAAGAACCTCCATGATCAAATAGCATTAGGAAAAATAATCTCAAACATGTAGGATTTCAAGATGTTAATCTGAAGACAATTAAAGAAAAACGGTTCTTCGACAGATACAGAAAGAGCAAGTACATGAACCAACTGCTACTCTTGTGCCTGTGAGTTTATAAGGAAACTTTTTCTGTTGTGATTTTTTGCATTGTTAAAAGGCAATTTATACACGTATTTATCTATCATCTGACAGCAGATGCTGGAATCTGACTTTAGTGCCTTAATCTGCTACTAAAACCAGCTTTATTTTTCTCTTTCCGATAAAAAATAACAAGGTTGTATTTATTGTGTGCAGGTCTCTGTGTTAAAGTAACTTATTTTAACATTGCAGATCTTCCAACTATTGGCTCAACCGCATCCAGTCCTTCCTTTACTGCAACGAAAATGGTCTCCTGGGAAGCTTTTCGGAAGAGACTCACACCTGCACCTGCCCTAACGATCAGGTTGCCTGCCACGGGTTCCTTCCCTGCACGGTTGGGGACGGCTCTGCGTGCTTGAGCTGCGCTCCTGACAATCGCACCCGCTGCGGGAGCTGCAACGCCGGCTACATGCTCAGCCAAGGGCTCTGCAAGCCCGAAGTGGCGGAGTCAACAGAGCACTACATTGGGTTCGAGACTGACCTTCAGGACCTGGAGATGAAGTATTTATTGCAGAAGACAGACCGCAGAATTGAGGTCCACGCCATTTTCATCAGCAATGACATGCGCCTCAACAGCTGGTTTGATCCTTCGTGGCGCAAGCGGATGCTCCTTACTCTTAAGAGTAACAAGTACAAGTCTAGCCTGGTCCATATGATACTGGGCCTCTCTCTACAAATTTGCCTAACTAAAAACAGCACCTTAGAGCCCGTTCTTGCTGTTTACGTCAACCCTTTTGGGGGCAGCCACTCTGAGAGCTGGTTTATGCCTGTGAATGAAAATAATTTCCCAGACTGGGAGCGGACTAAACTGGACTTACCCCTTCAGTGTTATAACTGGACGCTGACTCTGGGCAACAAGTGGAAGACATTTTTTGAAACTGTACACATCTATTTGAGGAGTCGAATAAAGTCAAACGGCCCAAATGGCAATGAGAGCATCTACTATGAACCCCTGGAATTTATTGATCCCTCAAGAAATCTGGGCTACATGAAAATCAATAACATCCAAGTGTTTGGCTACAGCATGCACTTCGACCCAGAAGCAATCAGAGACTTGATTTTGCAGCTGGACTACCCCTACACTCAGGGATCACAGGACTCGGCACTTTTGCAGTTGTTGGAGATACGGGATCGTGTAAATAAACTCTCTCCGCCTGGTCAACGTCGTCTAGACCTCTTCTCTTGCTTGCTCCGTCATAGACTCAAACTGTCTACCAGTGAAGTGGTGAGGATTCAATCTGCTTTGCAGGCCTTCAATGCCAAATTGCCAAACACAGTGGATTATGACACAACCAAATTATGTAGTTAACCGTAAATGTGAAGCACAACACAAAACCTTGAAGGAGTTTTTACAGTGCTTTTGTGGAACAGTTTATGTTTGGAAAAGTAAATTTAAATTGTCTTTTCAATATCTGTCTTATATCAGTCAATACAGTGGGATGGCAATTTACACACATGAACTTGCTGACAATGAATATATTACATCTGCAGTTTTGGTTTATGAATGAAATAAATACTGACACCAGTCTAGAAGACATTCTACTTTTTACAATAAATTTCATTTGTAATTTTATATGTTCCGTGGCAATGCTTTTGTGCATTACATCCTCTAGAGGGAACATAGAAGGATACCAATAAAATTTTGTAGCTGAACAGTTATTAAAAAAGAAATGCTGTGGGATTCTTTTTTCTTACACAAAAGTAGTAACCTCGCTACACTTTTGTGTGTGTTGAGCGTAGGAAGAGTAGGTAAGGAGAATGACTCAAGATTTTTACAGAGCCTGGGGAGAAGTCGGAGCCATAGACTATTTTATTCTTGAAATGTAGATCTCCAAGTTCACGCTGAGCTGAAGTGACAACTGTAATGATGGTTTACTTGCTACGCTGGAGACTTTCCTAAGGCATGCCCTTTTCACGGTGCTCCAGTGACACACGGGCTCCCAGAGGGGTAATACTGCGTGCTCTACGATGGACAGGGGGTGGCGCGGAGAGCCGCGCAACAAAGAAAGGGTGCGTTGGCTCAACGGGAGAGGTGAGAGGCTGTCTTTGCAACTGATATTATTCACATTGCAAAAGAAACATCCTTTTCCAGCCAAAACACAATTTGGAAGTCTCCATAATCCTTTGCTTTGCATATTTATAGACAGAATGGAGCACAATGTATACATTACATCCTCCCAAAGACATACACCCCTATAATATTTACGTAGAATTATTTGTTTTTACCCATTTTACCTAAATACCACCCATTAATTAATTACAGACAGAACTAAGCACATGTATACATTACATCCTCCCAAATACACCCACTATAATATTGATTTATCTAGAATGATCTGGTTTTAACTATTTTACCTAAATACCACTCATTAATTACAGAAAGAATTAAGCACGTGTATACATTACATCCTCCCAAATACACACACACACTATAATACTTATTTATCTAGAATTACCTGTTTTTAGCTATTTTACCTAAATACTACCCATTAATTAATTATAGACAGAATTAAGCACATGTATACATTACAGCCTCCCAAATACCCACACACCCCATAATATTTATTTATCTAGAATTATGTGGTTTAAACTATTTTACCTAAATACCACCATTAATTACAGACAGAATTAAGCACATGTATACATTACATCCTCCCAAATACACACACTATAATATTGATTTATCCAGAATTATGTTTTTAACTATTTACCTAAATACCACCCATTAATAAAAAATAAAAAAAAAAAATTCCCTAACAATGCAACTCTTCATTAAGTATGTGGATATTTTTTCATTAGTACAGATAGGTAACAACCTTTCAGTGCCAGAATTTTCAGTTTTAAAAAATATACTCTTTTACAGATACATGACAGCTACTGAACTCTAATTTATAAAGCTGAAAGCAATTTGTAATTGTCAGTTAGTGAAATTAATTAAATGTTCCTGAATGTGGGTCACAATTAGGTTCTTTGGTATTGTATACGTTCCAACAGAAAAAAAAAAATACATCTAAGGTGACAGAACCTGGGACTGGAGAAGGTTTTGCTACCTCTTGCAAGAGAATAATACAAATAGCGACACAGTCTTCCAGCAGCACCTCCTTCCGTTACATCTGAATCTGTGTCACTGATGCAGAAGCCAACTTGGTTTTTACAATAGGAAAGAATTAGATATAAAACTACCACTTGATGTGCAAGCGCAGAAGGGAAGGAAAGAACTTCATATTCAATTCATATACAATTTTAATTCAACTGGACAAATTAATTAACAACGAACTGTGACTACATCTGTGCACACTCATTTCCATCTGGACACTGCAGACCATATTTCTCTTCAACTTTTTTTTTTTTTTTTTTTTTCCCCTCTGTCCATTTCTTTTACCGCTCCCCAAGACTGTTGTTACCTGAGAAAACTCCAAGGTTGTTGTGGTACAGTACAAGTTTTTCCTTCCCTACAGATTATTTTTTGGTTAGCAATGCGCATCTAAAACTATCAGTGTCTTCTGTCAACACACACACATATTCCTCTTTATTTTACGGCACCTTTTACCCTAATATATCTGTATATGAAAGAGAAATACGCTAAATGACAATGCTAGTGGCAACAGCTGGTGGAGGGCTGTCTGCTCTCCGGACACGAGTTACTGTGATCTCCTCTGAGAGGGCCTGATCTGGAGCGTGACACCTGTCCAACACATTACAAGAGCTTTCTCTTTTTTTTTTTTTTATAAAACGCTTTTTGTCATTTCTCAACTGGCATGAAAGGGGAAAGAGAAGAGGAAGATTAAAACAAAGCTAGGTGTGTGCATATCAAGCTGTGACTGTTCTGCAGGGAAAGAGAGAGGAACAAAGAATCTCTGCACTCCCTTTGGGATCTCGTCACGGGCGCGTCGCTCGCTCCAAGAGCATTTAGGTACAAAAGGGATAAATACAGCAGAAGACCAGAAATACAAAGATGAGGTACAACTGCTTAGCGTGAATGGGACATAAGAAAAGTGAGCGCAATTAGTTTTGAAGACGCAAAATTTTGCCTTACCTCTTTCTCTCTCTCTCAGCAGGGAAGAAACTTTAAGCATTAAACGTGCATAAGAGAACAACAAAAGGTAATTAATACCATAAATTTGTAGATCTGCTTTTATGTGTCGACCGCCCCCCTCCACTCCAGTTATCAGTGTAGGACATAACTGCTTTGCCTACAAAATTAAAGCACCATAACATGACAGAAAATCATCATCATGTCAATTAAATTTCCAAATACTTTAAAATAACTATTTATCTTGCATATGATTATAAATTTTCCAAGTAAGTCCTTCCTCACCACTAAACGAAGAAAAAATCCCACCACCCAGGATAAAATGTAGGTAAGACAATTTCCAGACGGAGATAACAGGTGATACGTGATGTATATGTCTTGCTCAGTGAATAAAATTAATTCAAGCCGCTCTGTTTGGAGAAGTTGAAAGCAGTTCATATTCCGTTCTAACAGTATAATAAATTTTTCACATCGTTTACTAACAACATAAACTTCTTTGGTGCATACAGGTGTGTTTTAAAAAGACATGCCATAGGTTGGACAGAATTTCTACAGTAGATCACTTACCTGAAAATTATTTCTTTTTAAATTTGTTTTGTTCCACTCACACTCAATGCATTCAATTCCTCTATTGTTGTCCAATTCCTAAGATTTCGTTACCAAAATGCATATTTCTTGAGGGGATTAATTTGACAGCATTCGACATCTTGAGGGGATGCATCACAGCTTTTTTTTTTTTTTTAATATTTGGATATGTAAAGTTAAGAAGAGGACTCAGTTGCTAAGCATTTTAAAAAGTGAACTTGTCAGCATAAAATAGAAAATGTAAATTCTTAGTTAAAAGTTTTAGCTACATCTCTGAAAACATTAAAGTCTCTAGTCAATCAGAATTTAGTTATAAACATGGAAAACTACCAGACATTTGTTTTCATGTATTATTTCTCAGCTGTAACAGTGTAAAAGAGAAAAATTAACACATGCAACTGAATTAGACCAAAAATATCAGTGTTATTTCTAATAAGTCTTAGGCTAAATGGAATATATTGATGACAAATCCTTTTCCTTCATCAGAAAAAGCAATGCAATTCCTGTCACATTCTCTTATTAGAATAAATTGGAATAATTCTATCACTTGAGTTCATCCCAGACAGATTTGAAATTTTTTATGTGATTATTTATTAAAGTAGATGGATTCTACACACGCATACATATGCATCGAACTTGCCTAGATACTTTTTTTTCTTTAAGAAACAACTTTTAGTGTCTTTGCTAAAGTTGGGAAAAGCTATTGCACAAAAAGCTCAGTTGCAGGGGGATTACCGCTCAGTTTAAGTCCGTGCATTTGGTTCATCGACGTCATTTCCACCTAAGCACTCTAGGAACGAGCAATTCACGAGAAGATGAAGTTGCTTCGTAAGGAAGCTCTTCGTCACGCTGGTATCAGGTAACGCATGCTTCGGGTTGCTGAAGTCATCCATACCTACGCGGAGGCATCCACCTGGTAAAACCTAGGGCATCTAAAATTAGGGTTTTAAGATAGAAGCACAGGCTGCTTCTATTCGCAATAAAGATCTGAAGGGACATTTAGACATCTCAACAGCCTACACCTGTCTGTCTCCTATCCAAAGAGCCCAGGCTCCTAACCTAGATGAGATGTACAACGTTGGACAGTGTGAATAATCAAGCCCACAAAAATGCACAGAAGTCCTGAGGCTTGGTCCTAGGCCATTCCCTAGGAAAATCTGCAATATAAATAAGAGACTCGGGGAAATAGGAGGGGAAAAAAAAAAAAAAAAAGACAGTAAGGCGGCATTAAGGGCCACATTAGTCATTGCACCGAGTTTCAGCAAGGTGTGATGTAGCTCAACATGAAGACAACTGCAAAACTGGGCCTTAAGGAAATATTTTTTAAAACATTAGGAGAAAATGTAAAACCTTCTTATGAAATATGATGTTTGGATTTATAACTGAGCCTCCCCTGGTAAGTTCTGGGAAATTTCCCTAAATCAAATTAAACTCAGGGAGCCCAGCCTGCCTCATAAATCACTACTCTGAACTAGGCATGCTTCAAGTGACGCGTGTCCGAGTCAGGAAGCATGAGGATAAATTTGATGACATGAAATGAGCCTGTTAGATCTCGACAAAGCTGTGAACAGGCACTTTTTATACCTTGCCTAGACAACTACAAATGAGGCCTGTTTTTGTGAAATACGGGTGTCGTAATGCGCAAACTACATCGCTACAGCCCCATTTGATTTTATTCAAGATCTTCCCGCACATTCACAGCAATGAAAAACTTCTCTGCTCAAAGAATTTTGGAAGTTACTCCAAAATTTGAATAAGGAAATGCTCCAACAAGTATCAGGTCCTGGATATCTGCTTCTCTGTGCTAGCAGGCAGCAGGCAACTAGAGAATAAGTAAAATGCTATGAATGAAGCCCCTTCAGCTTAAGAAGTTTTGTCTCTGGGGTGAGAATGAGATCACGTTTCTCCTTAAAAAATTATCACAATATAAAGCTACACTGTATGACTACGCAAGACTTCATATACAATCGGTTAGATACAGCGCAAGGCATCTGTGCCCAGCTTCCCCCCGTGAGGAGAGCAGCAATGACCCTCACCAGGTAGCTGAACCTCACGCAGGAGGTGGTTGCCAACGGACATTTAGCAGTTTCCATGCCAGTTTGGGGCAGAACGTCCCAGGATGCTGCTTGAGCTGCTCTGAGGTAATGAGATGTGTGCTGGTGTTCTGGCAGGACAGCTGGTCACCACTTCAGAGGGTGGTGACACAACACAGGATGCTACTCCTGTAGCACCCCCCCAGCCTGTTCCTAGCGTATCAGAGGCATCGACCCAGACAGAGCTGCTGAGGGGAGATGTGGTTCGTCGTTCAGGCGATGGGCTGCACCAAGCGCCTGCTGCTCCCCCGGGAGCTGAGATGGAGGGGAACCTTGTCTGTGGGAAGAGTGCCTTCAGTCACGGAGCCGTCAGGTGACAGGCTGCAGGACGGTATCAGCAGACTGTGCTCCACAGGGGAAGCTGAACGGGAAATCGATAGGGTGCTAGCAGTGATGCTGGAAGGACAAGAGCTGAGGCCTCAGGTTACAGAACAGGACAGACAAAAGCAAGGCTTTGGCAGGGGGAGAGCAGTGATTCTTAAGACAAGGCACCTTCAGAGCTTGGCGTCCACAGCACCAAGATAGCTGCTCTCCCCTCCTTTGGAAAAAAAAAAACAACAAAAAACCAAACCAAAACCAAACAAACAAAAGGAGAAAAGACATGGGGTCCTAGCAATGGAAGGTGGAGGGTAATTAATAATTAGTTCCTTATTGGGGCAACAGCTCCTGCTCAACAGATCAAAGCCAGCAGGGAGAAAAAGCAGGGACTACTAACATGTTAGGAATGGAATACTGTGTCCAATTCTTCCCAGTTCAAAAGAGAAACTGACAAATTGAAGATGGTCCAGTGGAGGGTCACCAAGATGACTAGAGGGTTAGAAAACTTGATAAGAAGATGGAAGAATTGGGGTTCAGCCTAGAGAGGAGAAGGATTGAGAAGATCTAATCCCAGTATTTCAACGTTGCATAAGAGAAGATAAAGGAACTCTATCTGGGCTTCTGCTATCATACAGAGTCTGTAGTCCTCCACCCTACATCCTTATGTTCAACTTGTGTTCTGCTACACAAAATAACTACCTCTTAATACTATTTATATAAAAATCTCTGGTTGTACCATAGAAAAAATGAAAGAAAAACAAATTAGCCATAGGTACCTAGATGCTAGGAAAAAAAAAATGGTTACAGCTAAACTTAGCAAAATCAAAGCTAATGAGAAGAAGTAAAAAAAAGTTCAGATACAGCCTGATAAGGCTCAGCACTAAGGCTTTGCAAATTCAATACAAGGTTTGTGACCCGTTACTACCATTGGCAATATCTTACTGCAGAGTTACAGTTCCTACTTAGCCAGAAAATCACTAGGAATAGGCAGTGCAATGTAAATACTTACATCCGACTGAAGCTTTCAGAGATGCTAATAAAAAAAAAAATATTTACTGTAATAGGATTTTCTATGATACTCTGGTCTACCCCATCCACCCAGAAGGGCACATTAAAAGCCTAGCACATTTTCAGATGTTCCAGCAGCACTAGTACGATTGCCTAGCTTCCACCGAGAGGAGATTGGCTTGCCTTTGTTTTCATTTCCAGAGTGCTTCATTAAGTTCACAAATGTTTCATTAAGTTTCATTAAATGCATTAAGCTGAGAGTAAGGAGCTGCACTTTGCACGCTGCGTGAAATGGACTCCGCAGAAAAAGCCCATTACCAAGAGTGATCAGGAGTGATCTATGAATGCTTTGGCTAATTTGTGGCTTGAGGGAGGGTGATTTTTACTTGCTGTTTATTTAAAGGAATGAATTAACATTCTGCCAAATAGATCATACAAATAAAATAAATCACCCTTTTGATTAGCTTTTTTTTTTTCTCCCAAATTTCCGTGTAGCAAATATATATTCTCCAGGGAGGCTGAAATGACTCATTTAGGAAGTACTGCTGCTTTGCCAGCTCAGGGATTTTACGGTAAGTCTGATGATACCTGATTGATGTTTTAAAGTCCAGGTCTTGGAAAGCTGTCATTAAATGAGTCTTCACTGTGCACACACAAGGAGTTTGTAGTCCTCAAGCATGACTAGAAATAATTGATAATATAATGGGAACATACTGGCAAATAGCCTTCCAAACGGCATATTCCATACTAGGCTCAAGCTAAAAGAGAAATCTGAAGTTTTCCAAGCTGCCAAAGACCTCAAGGTTTCTGACATGTAACATCTCCCGATTCTGCGGCAGATAAAAATCTCCTAACTGTCCTTCCTGCTCTAAGCACAACTGCGGCTGAGACTCCCTGGTGTGAAAAATTGAAACCAGAACACTAAAAAAGTCCAAGTCCTCAAATTTACAATGCATTCTCATGCTTTTTGAGCCTAATTCTGAAATTGTTTTTCTTATTATGTGAAGTATATTTAATTTATGCTAATATATCTCTCTGATTACTGGTTGTTGTTTTTTTTTTACTTGAAAGCTCACAACTAATCAAAAAACTATTTCTGTCTTTTTATATTTCCATAAATATAAAACTTTAATTTTTATATTCAAGTTTTTTTACATGCTATAATGTTCTTGGCTCCTTGAGAAGATAATACTGGTTTTGGAGAAGAGTAAACTCTTCATTCAACACATCCACCATTTTTGGCTTGGTTCATGTATGCTTTACACTAACTAGGACAGGACTGTAAATGGAATTAATTATTATATCAATGGGGCAGCTAATCTGCGCCATGCAGAACAACTATTTCATTTGTTGATTAAACCCCACCATATTATTATTTTGAAAATAAACTCAGAGCGAGGAAGCAAGCGTGAGGAATGGCCCTGTGACACCCAGGTGAGAGAAGAAGAAGGGGGCAGTGGTGCTCCAGGCTCTGGAGCGGAGATTGCCTTGTCGCCCATGGGAAGACCACAGCGAGGCCGGTGTCCACCCTGCGGCCTGGGCAGAGGACCACACACCAGGACAGGTTCATCCTGAAGGACCGCAGCCCCTGGAGAGGACCCATGCTGAAGGCAGGGGAAAAGCGGGAGGAGGAAAGAGCTGCGGAGGGAAGCGTTATGGACTGGCTGCAACCCCGCATCCCCCGTTCCCTCCCTCACTGCTTGGTATGGAGGAGATACAGAAGCTGGCAGTGAAGGAGTGAAGTCGAGCCTGGGAAGAAGCAGGGAGCTGAGGAGGGGTGGAAGGTGTTGCTTTAATTTGTCATTGTTTTGTACTATCCAACCCGGTTTTCAATTGACAATAAATAACTCGTTTTTCCCAAAGAGTTTTAAAATCAGGAGATATAAGATCTGACTTCAATACAGAGAACAAAGACGTGGGATTATCTGTGTTTACTAAATCAAGGTATAATTCACCAGGAGGTGACTTTGCCAGAAAACTTAACCCCAGTCACCATTCCTTAAATCTTACTTAAATCACAGCCTACAGATAGCACAGACACAGCTACTAGGTACTGTCACGTACTGCAGTTCAGCGTGAAAGCATTTTGTGATGGGAGATGCATGTCTGAGCAACATGAAAGGCAAATCACAGAAAATAACTCCATAGCCCACTCAGAACTTCCTCATGAGACATGCTCTTTGTCTTCTAGACTGATAAAATTTCAAAGAATCTACGAGGCAGGAGCTGCCTGAGCATTTTTTCACCTAGTTGAACTGTGTGGCGAAGCAGTGCATTTGCATTGCTTTTACCTGTTATGAGAAGGGGTAGGAAGTTTTACTTGGAATAGCTGTAGCTCAACAAGAACTAAAGAAGAATCTGGGCAGAACTCAGCTGTTACCTCCCCTGACATCAGTAAGACTATGTTTTAACCGCTTATCCGATACATACATTAGTGTATCAAGACTGTAAAGCCCATCTGTAATGTAAAACACATTTCTCTTTTGGTTTCTAGATTGTTATACATCACAGAATCTATATGTTGAAAGGATTAATGCTACAGCTAGTCATAAAGACATTTGTCGTCCTTTGTATTGTGCTTACAAAGCTCATAAACATTGCTACAGCATGGCAGATGGTTTGAACACAACGATTCACAGACTTACACAGTGTACCTCCATCTAAAATTTGAGAATTATATAATTCACAAATTACCTAAGACAGAAGATTTATGGTTCTTATATGTAAAATATCTATATCTATCACATCCTGTATCTTAGACCTTACAACTTACATCTTATTAAGATATATTTCTCTAGGGATTTGTCACTTGAGATAAATGGAAGGTATTTTCAATCACTGTCACCCATGTCAACATTTACTCAGTCATTCGTTCTTAGATAAACACATTTTTAGCTCCTAAAACCCTGCAGTGATCTTAATATGAGAACTATGAATACTGAGGAATGAGAAAGAGAACAGAGTTTCCATCAGGTTCTAAATAACCCCTGGATCTGAAGGTATGTGAGAGAGTAAGAAAGTATTTGCTTCACCTCTGACTGTGGATGCTCATGTACAAAGGCTACTGAAATTTGAGCAAACAGAGTTGCTTTTTCCTTGCCACTGAAGACTGAGGCACCTGTACATCATCACGTTCACAGGGAGTAAATTCAAAGTGAGCGTCTCTCTCTCTCTCTCACCCCTCTTCCTCTATGACTCACTAAGCACCAGTTGAGACTGCAAGCGCTGCTTGAAAGAACCCACATTAATTACTACTCATCAGCCTTAAATATGGTGACAGTTCCTGTTAGCAGCACTGTTTATTTTGTGACTGCCTTTACAGCTCTGCTGTCAAAGTGAGATTATTTTTTTTTTCAGGTTCCCAGGAAAACAACCTTCCTCTGTGAGAACAAATCTCCTGTCCCTCTCCTTTCCAGTTCTGAATTCGCCAATGAAATTCTGTCCTTATAGATCGGGGCCAGCCTGGAATGATATATATATCATTTTAGGTTGCTCAAAGCAGAGGAGCTATGTACCCCTTCTCAGCCAATATAAAACCAGGAGTATTTCTGCTGAAATCAAAACTTCTTGATGACACATAAGACAGAAGCTAAACTCAGCTGGGCCTTCATGATCAATAGCGGTTTTGATTTACAATTATTCCTGTCCAATATATTCAGTGCTTGCTAGAACAGGAAGATTTTAACTGTCTTTTAAAAATACCTCTATGTCTTAAGCCTTCCTTAATGAAGAGAGTTTGATTCTCCATTGCTTTGATCTCTTGTATTATGTCTTCCTAGGATCAATTTACTTTCTCAATATCCTGATCTGTAGGTAAACTAAATCTGGAAAAAGAGTTCCTGAAAATGGAGTAAATTAAGTCTGGAGAAAAAAAGCTATAAAACAAACCTTTAAAAAAAAAAAACCAAACAAAAAAGATAAGAACAAAAATATCACCCTTTTCTGCATATTCCTCATGAAAAAAAATTTAACTCTTCCAATTTTTAAAGATTAACATTCAAAAAAACTATTGGCTGAAGAAATATGAATAAGATTACAAATATTACCTAAGGTAGAATTCAATTTCTAGATTTCTGTAAGATATGCAAGTTTTTGTATGAGAAATGTCTTAGCATTATTCTTTGCACAGAACCACTCTAAGCACTTAAAATATGATTACAGATGACAGCACCTTGTAACACTTTCAACTGGTCAAACTTCATCCAGGAAGAAAGAGTCAACTTGATTCACTGGGACACCTGCTCCTTCTAGTGTAGCTGTTTTTCCTGGTGAGAGATCCCTCAAAAGGCTTCATCCTAAAACATATTATAGGATAATTATTGCCTAGGAAAAAAACTCTTGTTCCTGAATGAAACATCTCTGAAACAGAAGAACAAAAGATTATCAGGGAATTAAAAGTCTTCAGAGATTAACCAGCAGAACCTGCAACTATAAACACAATTTCGTAGAAGTCTTTTCACTTACATGATACCATGTGATTCACAAAATGAGAGAAGACTTAGGGTATAAAGTTTAAGCTCTTGGCCAGCTCCAAAGGAGAGAAGGACACAAGAGAGAGAGGGAAGGGAGGGATGGAGGGTGTGAGGGAAGCAGGAAGAAACGAACGAAAAAAAAACCAAACAGAAAGATATTTAAGAGTAAACCAGTGGCATATTAATTCTCTATTTCTATACCCCTTTGCATGGGTACAGTGGCAGATGTTCGCAGAGTGAGCTCTGCGTCCTCTCCCTCTCTGTTCCGAGCCGCCTCGGACTAACTAATATTTTTTTTTGTCCTAATGGACATGGAAACAATATGTTCTATATAGCATTATGTCTGTTGTAAGATTTTTTAAAGCTTTTCTTTCAGTGGCAAGAAGTATAGGGTGAGGTTGTAGACAGCAAATTCTATTAAGCTGTTGCAGTGAGCAGGGAATAACCTGGGCACAGAGGCATTCAGCGAGATTTGGATCCCTGTAAACATGATATAGGAAATCTTTGGTGGTGGTAGTTTAGCCATAATTAACATCCTGTTGAACAGGAGGAGGAAAGAGAAATACTGAGGGTATATATCCGTGTGGCTGCAGCTCACTCACTTAAATAATCCTTCTGTCAATATTAATGTATAGCACAACCTCAATGACTGTACGAGCAGAGTTGTTTCAGCGGATATTTTTTACAGCAGCAATGAGTATGGTACTAAACAAATTGTATCATCCCTATCTGTGATATGTTCATATTCTACACAAAAATAAAGTATGAGATATCTATAGAATGAGCAAGAGGTTATTATATCAAAGGTAGGATATGTGATAACATTTAATGAGCCACTTGTTATAAAGAATCATATACTATACTTATGAAAAGAATCTTGTTAATCTTTGTAAGAGACTTTTTCTCAAGTTTTCACAAGTATATTTTGTACTTAGAACACTTATTTCTATTTTTCACATTTGGTTTTTTTTGTTCCCTAGAAGGTACAAGACAGGTTTATTGATCTGTCTTCTTGATTTGTTTAAGTCGGTACTATTGTCTCGAGACACTACGTTACTAAAGAACGTGTGATGAAATAGCTGAGATAGAACAGTAAACTTGCTGTGTTTTAGGATATCTTGAGAAACTGGTGCTATAAATATATTGTTACTGAAGTCAGTTGAAGTCTAATATGGCTTTCTTTTAATCCTCCTTGGAAATTTCTATTTTTCCATGAGTATTTCTTGCATGAAGGGAAAAACCTTCAAATATTTAAACATTTGCAACATTTGATAGAAAAGTATTAATGTTCTTGGCTGTAAGCATACCTTCTCATGATGAGACCACAAATCCTATCCTTAAGAGACTTTCTCATCTGGATTTTGTGGGGTAAATTATAAAACTAGCTGCTTTCAGAAAAGAATAGTCAAATGGATCTTTGGTTTTTCTAGCTACTTTAAGTGAAACTCTTAAACTAGATTGGTCAAATGAAAGTAAGTATTTCTGCAGAACTATAGCAATTAAATGGACTCTATAGAAATTATAATCTTGGAAGTTAAAATATTGCAAAAAAAATAGGTGCTTGAGAAACTGTCGATTGTTTGGGGTTTTGGTAGCATGGTTTTGTTTTGGTGGGCTTGTTTTTACATATTTCAGGGAGTTATAGCAAATAATTTGACACATTCTTCTATATTCAAGTTTCCTCATGCTTCCATCAAAGTTTCTACTTCCTCTTTGTATTTTCACTCACCCAGAACTCTATCCTTTGTCTTTGTCCTAAGAAAAATTTCATTTAGCAGTATGAGGAAGAAAAAAACTCAACATCTTGTCAGACCTAGGCAGTAAAAAAAAAACAAAAACAAAACCACATCACCAACTCAGGAGCAGTAATGCACCAAGCAGCATGAGAGAGCCTTATCCTGTAGCACTTTAGTTTTAATGTGTTTTTGCAATGAGAACTGAGAATTTAATTTGGGCTTTACTACAATGCTGCATCATTAACTTCCAAACACCTCTAGAGCTTTTCCCTTTCCCTGCCTTTATTGTTCAATCTGGAATTCGACTGCATTAGCCGCTAGTTCAGGTGCAGTATCTGCCTCAGTCTTACGTGGCTGTTCTACTTCTCTTCCTTTAGATAAATGTCCTATTTCTCACCCTTTCTTCCTCCTGACATTTATTCCTTTCTAGAATGTTTGAGAAAGTTTTCAGATATGAAAGTAAGGATTAGTACAGATGATTCTAACAGTTACAAAGGACTGCAGGAAGATGCTATTCAACAGCTATGTGGATAATAGAGGTGGTTAACATAGACCAGAAATACAATTTTGTGATGTTTGAAAATCTTTTTTCATTCTACTTTGGAAAAAAAGTTAAACCCTAAAAGGTTTTTTTTTAATTTAAAAAAAAAAAATTTGCAAATATCTAGGTTTTTTTTTTGCTCAGAGAGGTTTGGTTTTCATTTCATCTTCTCCTCAACCAGGACTTCATAAAACTTTCAGTGAGAAAGGCTGTCAAAACGGACACAACTCCGTGAGATATTTATCTTTCAACGAAATTGAATTTTCTACTGAAAAACTTTCTGACCAGCCTAGGTGAATGATAACAACTCTGACAGATCTTTCTTAGGTGGGAAGATTTAAGAGAGCGTACGTTTCATATGTACATTCACCTCAGTAACTCCTAGATCTTGTAGTAACAAGATCTTTCTTATTCTCTCACCAGGCTCTACATCATCAGCTGCAAGGAAAGCTAGGTGTCAACGCCAAACTCAGATCAATACAGAGCTGAAGTACCTGTAATGGTGCCAGAGGTAATGTTTCAATTAATCTTTCTGAATTAATGCCTGCTTCATTTCCAGGAAGTCCAGAGGGATACGTAATGGACCCATTTCACACTATTAACATACTGTGAGAAAAATGCTGCTTCTCTAATTTGGATTGCAGAGCTGCAGGGGGAAGTAGGCAGTAGGAACACCATCACAAACCAGTTTGATTTAAAAAAAAGAGAGAGAGAGAGAGAACAGTGCAGTCCCTTTTTATTCTACTTTGCAACCAGGGAGAAAAGCACTGTGCTACCACGAGGAGCATACAAATTTGCTGCCAATTCAGCTTAAACTAACCACTGGCCTTGGTGACTGGTGGATTTGTGACATTGCAGAGAGACCCCTCCGACTGAGCTCCTCTTGAGATCCCAGAATATTTGAAGTGCCCATCTAGCATCAAAATCAACTGGAGAGAGGGAGTGTTGCTTAGAACTGCTGGAGACGTGCACGTTCCCGACAGCAATTGCAAGAGCCTGCTCCCCATGAGCTGTGTATTCACTTTGGGGAGAAACAGCAACTTGTGTTGTCTTCTCCAAACACAGGGCACCTGCTGCCTTCCTCTCCTACAGTCTTTTTCATAATAGTCAAGCTATTACAATCTGGCTGTATACAACAGTGACGAAGCTTTCTAAGAGCACTGCTGATAACGCTGTTATTACTTGGTAATTTCTTCCATTGTGAACAGGGGAATGCAACGATTGTTTGCCTGATGCTTGATTGTGGTTTTGTCAATAAGGAGCTCTCACTGCCAACAACCAAGAAAGTATCTGATTAACTCTGTTTTTCTGTACTGTGAAACATATTTGAGTCTCTCTGCTCTCCTGCTAGGCCAAATAGCAGGAGCGTTTGTCATTACTTCCTTCATTGTTTAGTAACAAAACAGCTATCGGAGTTCAAACAAATGGCTGAGTGGCAAAACACTGACATGTTGTTCCAGCACAGCACCTTTTGCACCTTGTCACAGCAAAACATACAGGTATGCTGCCTGTAAGCAGCATCTTAAGATTACCACTGTGTAATTTAGTTCTGCTGGCTCCCAGTAATTCAATACAACTCATTGTAAAGTTGCCACAAAGGAGAGGCAAACCAGTCTGAAGTGTAAGAATTTCTCTGCAATTTCTTATTGATTCATAATGAAAACTATCTATTAACATAAGTGTGGATTTCTTAAAATATATAGAGCTTTGCTCTTTGAGGTCCTGTATACTTCTGGAGAAGTCACAAAGAATTTAAGTGGTACAGACAGCCCTTAGAGTCCCTCAGCTTCTCATTGCTTGGGGTCTAAAACCAGTACAAACAGTGCAAAATCATAGAATCATAGAATCATAGAATGGTTGGAGTTGGAAGGGACCATCAAAGGTCATCTAGTCCAACCCCCCTGCAAGAAGCAGGGACCTCCCTGACTAGACCAGGTTGCTCAGAGCCCCATCCAGCCTGGCCTTGAACGTTTCCAGGGATGGGGCATCCACCACCTCTCTGGGCAACCTGTTCCAGTGCTCTACAACTCTCATTGTGAAAATTTTTTTTCTAATATCTAATCTAAACCTCCCTCCTTCTAATTTAAACCCATTACCCCTTGTCCTATCACAACAGGCCCTACTGAACAGCCTGTCCCCATCCTTCCTGTAGGCCCCCTTGAGGTACTGGAAGACCGCTATCAGGTCTCCCCGGAGCCTCCTCTTCTCCAGGCTGAACAGCCCCAACTCTCTCAGCCTGTCCTCGTAGGAGAGGTGCTCCAGCCCTCTGATCATCTTCGTGGCCCTCCTCTGGACCCTCTCCAACTGATTCCCTAAAAAAAAAAATTGATATTTTGATATTCCTAAAAACTGTTTTTGTAACTCTAAACAAGACCTGGGACGCAGTCAAGAGACATAGCAATAACATCACGCTGGCTTGACTATCCCCAGGATATTCAAAGTTCTCAAAAACTGGTGTAACTATCCTGGAGGTGAAAAAGTGGAGGATAGTCATCCACATACAGATACCAACTTATCTTTAAGGCCATAGATGTTATCATATCATAAACTGATATTGCATAGTACAACAAAATGATAGCTCTCATCATTTTCCCTGAGGTGATAAACAGCACCACGGGGAACACACAGGACTTATAAAGTGTAGATAACACAACAACATGACCAACCACTGCAACACCGTGACCAGCAACTAAGAACCAATACAATAAGTGTATATGACAAATTTTGTTTCAAGCCACTCTGGTCAGATCTGTAGTTATCTCAACCCTTTGTTGCCCCATATTGGGTGCCAAAAGAACTGCCGTGGTTTAGCCCCGCTCAGCAGCTAAAATACCAGAGAGTCACCCACTGTCCCCCAGAGTGGGGCAGGGAGAACTGGTAAAGAAAAGAAAGCACACCTCCTGGGTTGAGATAAAAACACTCTAAGACAACAACAGAGGAAACAAAAACAGAGATGGGAAACAAACAAACAAAACTAACAACAGAAAACACTTAAGCACGTAACTTACAGTACAAGAGCTCATCATGGATCCTGATGCCCAGCTCCCTCCTCCATTTTGCATGCAGCATTTCCATGGACACCGACACCTTTAGGAAGGACCAAATCTATACCTAGGCTTCCTTTCAAGACCAGGTACTTCCAGAGGAACAACTCTGGGCCATCGTATTTTCTACCTGACAATTTCAGGGTCTCTGTCAGAAGTAACTGTATTCTAAGTGGTGACGTGCTTGTAGAGTAGAGAACGCCTTGTAGAAATAACAGTTTATGAAAGCTGGTTTTTGATGGTTTGTTTAGGGTTTTTGGGTTTTTTTGTTTGGTTGGTTTTTTGGGTTTTTTTTTTTTTTAATATCTGTGGAACTTTAGTGGATGTTTCTCTAAGGCTCTGTGCAATTACTAACAACTTTTGTTTAAGGCACTGACATTTAGGAACACTGTAAACTAAGTGCTCTAGCTCTAACAGAAATCTGAGCAGGGTTAGGAATAGGCTCAGATGTTTGTTTATTGATAAAGAATAGTATTTAAAATACATTTTAAAAGCCACTCATTAGTTATGGCCCAGATTGAGCATTATGTGTAATTCTAAGATTGTCTTGTACTTTTTTCTTAATTTATCTTAAAAAAAAATTTGGCAAATTATATATAAATACAAAAATAATTTGGGGAGTGGCAAGATTACATCATCTAGAAGATCGTTTCCTTTTGCTAGTCTCATTAATCAGCATGGGACGTAATCCTAAGCCTACAAAAGATCAGTAGAAAAAAAATATAACAGAAAGCAGGCATCAGCTTTATTACAATGTGTTCAAAACATATTTAGAACTTAGCAGTATGTAAATAGTCACTCAGTAATGATCTCCGTGTCTTCACAGGACACAGATTTTCTATCTCTTTCTGTATATGCAACTGATAGAAGTATCTGATGAATAATTCATTGAAAAGCACCGGTAGCACATGGAAGATTTGGAAATCAAATCAATCCATTGACATCTGAAACTCATATTATTAAGTTTCAGCATCCAATGATGAAGGAGAAAGTGGTCTGGGTGTTCCACACCCACTGACAACTGTACGTACAACATAGGCTGGAATTCAGCTCAGTCCTTTAACGGTTTCACACTCAAAATAAGCATAAGACCAGTAGTATTTCTTCACATTTATGATGTTGCCGTTGATACCAGGATCTGGCCATAAGCACTCAAAGAAAATTCAGATATGATATCATTCCACTATAGTTTACAGCCTCTAAGGCGATAAATGTCTTCTCCAGAATAGCTTATAAATTCTGACTCTCACAAATAACAACATTATCACCATTCAACAAGGGAAGTCTAATAAATTTTAAGAAGAACCAAAGCAAAAATTATGCCCTAAAATCCAAGTGAGTGAACTGTTTCAACAGAGCTAAATGAAAACCAAAGAAACATTAAAAAGCATAAATACAGTGCCATACTTAAAAACTTGGGCTACTTCAGTCCTCCAAGAACCAGTCAGCTTCCAAATTTCCTCCACCTTATGGGAATACAAACTCCCATCAGATCGCATCATAGATATGCAAATGCATGACAGAACAAAAATATTGACAGGTAAGTACCAAGTACACAAAACCATGTTGGCGGAAAGAAAGACTTGGTGGTTCAAAAGCTTCAAATACAATTTCATTATTCAAAAGCTCTAAATATACACAGTTCCTCATACTACCTTAAACCCAAACCAGTGTAACGTGCCTCGCCCAAAAATATTGAGACATCTTTTGTGAGGGCTAAGACTTATCCAAAACCAGCAAGAGAACATGCATTAACTCTTCCATTGAGTCTGCAACTGCAAACAGCACATACTGCTATTCTAATGAAATGCACCAAGGGGTAAATAATTTTTTTTTTTTGGCTCCTTGTTTCTCGTCTATAAAGATTTGCATCCTTGCTTGTACATTTTGGTGCATTTTGTTATATCATAAGAAATGACTAGCACATACAGAATCACAGAAAACGGGGCTGGCCGGCACACTGTCCAGTCCATTTTCCTACAGCAAGGCAGCACTGACTATCCGAAGGCAGCTCCCGGCGGATGGTGGTCTACTTTGCTCTCACAGAGCTCCAGTAACTGAACCTCCACAACCCTCCCATCCCACGTATGCTGGCACTTCACAACTCTTACATGAGCTAACAAAACACGTTTTTAATATCAAATTTCAGCAAGAAAATATTATGGTTTAAGCCATATGTTTCTACTTTCTTCACAATGGCCAGAGAAAGTGGATCATTTCCTTTCCCTTTGAAGTTTTTTTATAAAGACCATTGTTTTCTTTCCAGAGTAAATAGGCAGAAGAAAGTTAGAGAGAATTAATGATCTCATAGTCCCTCTAAGGACTTTGAAATAACCTAGGGTAGCTCTCACTAAATTAATTATTGAACTTGCTCTAATTAAAAATGGTTCATAAGAAATGTTTCTTAACAACACAAGGGAAGCTTGACACACCTGGTGAAAAACTGTGCTTGCACTTTCAGTGTTTGATTTCCAAAGTAAAGCTAGACAGACATTTAAAAGGTCTCACAAAAGCCAAAACAAAATTTCTCTGTGGAGTTAATACAGGGCTTTCTTACATTTATTTATCCCAAGGCAGATTTCCTTACCTAGTGGTACAAAGGTGCTCTTTCTCCCCACTGCTAGGCCCGTACATGATTTTCACGGACTGCAGGCTAACACCTCTGCTTTCTCTCAGCCCGATTTCTTATTTTGCTGTTCCTAGCACAGTTTCTCTAGGAATGCTTCATATTTTTTTTCTTTTCTTCAAGTTGCGGAAGAGGTGGTGTAGCACAACCCTTTGGATTTGTAACTACTATCCATGCTGCTGAATTCTCAGAATTATGGGCAACATGAAGGCTCAGCTCCCACCAAAACCAGGAATCCACTCTTGAAATTATTGTTCAACCTTAAACAAGGCCAGAGTGGTATGGCACTGGAAACAGAACCAACACTTTCCTTATCGTGGTGCAAGCAGTAAAATTTTTTTTTTTTTTTTTGTCGTTACTGGTACAAGTATAGCCAGAACCATACTGGTTGCACAGATTTGGAGAAGTAAGAAATTTCGGAGTTGTAAATTTTTGAGAACTGATTTTACTATTAAGCAACACAGAGAATAACCCAATGTAGAGTTCCTATCCCCAGCAACAGAGAATTCATAGGGAATACTGAGATTTAGAAACTTCTTTTTTTTTCTTTTTTTTTTCTTTTTTAACTAGACTAATGCTGCAGTACATTGACACTGGGAAATGAAGAGAAGAAGGCTTGAGCTGAAAGGCTGTGACAGGACACAAACGGCAAGTCAATGCTATGAAATGTTGCAAAGAACGCCACTACCTGTATATTTAAAGAGTAGAAAGGTGGTTAACAATTCTTATCTAGGGAGGACTGATGTGCACATTTGACTGCTGTAACTTTGTACTTATTGGAGAAAAGATTAAAAATACAGATAAAGATTAAACAGAATGGAGGCTTGCCTTGTAGTAGCCACAAAAGACACATTTATTCAGGCTGAAGGGGCACACTGTGTTTTTAATACCCTGAACATGTAAAACTTTTCTTTAGGAACGAATTACATGCAGAACACTTTTAGTTATCCTGTGTTCACCATCAGTTTGGCTACTTGGTTTATAAATGCTGTATCACTGACAACTAATTGAAAAACTGTTTTTGTCATTTTACCTACACAATTTTTCTTCTAATACGCTACAAAAGGTGTCTAAGAAGAGAGAAAAAAAAAGCCATTAGGTTAAAGAATTGCATTTCTTTTTCTTTTTCATTTTCAACAAAATTAGAATTTTTCTGGATGTCTAAGACTGGTATCCTTCAGACTAACACTAGTGATGGGATACATGGCATTGGATGTAAGAAGGCAGTAAAGTAACCAGAAATAAAAAAAAATAGTAAGCACCAGAATATTAATGTCTATTTTCTAAGTTGAATTTCACTGATATTATCTCAAAATGTAATTTCTCCTGAAGGAGGGCTCTAAAAGTCTGCAGAGATTTTATTCCTGAGCAGCACAGCTCGCACTGTACCAGCAGCAATCCTTCCATTGTGGTACTCTAGTCTCTCTCTATACACAACGAACGGAAACCTCAGGCAGCAATAGCTGCAATGTATTGCATAAATCATTCTTTTGGTTTATTATTCATATCTTCAAGAGAAACTATTCACATCAAAAATCCCATCTTTTATATTATAAACCCTCTACTCTCCCTTGGGGAGAAGCTGTAGCTTATAAACCTGTTTGCCAAGTCTTCTAAAGATGTGAGGTACGGCTACAATTTAGATAGTCACAAGCATTATCCTGACTGAATAAATCACAATTTAGGCTTATTACTCCTATCAACTGCAGAAAATCTTTGTGAATCAACATGGGTTTGCCAGAACGTTATCAGCACAAAGGTAAGCTGTTCCTGCTATCCCACTTAGCAGATTCTCTCCTCCACAAAGAAAATGTTTATTTTCTTCACACAAATTTTTTGATCTGACAGTATCATTAGCATTTAACAAAATAGCATCAGTAATCATAGGGTTTTTTTTCCTGCAAATTCTCTGTGTAAATATGCATATGAAATGTGTTTAATAATAGTTCAGATGAAAAAACAGAGTACAAGTTCTGTCTCCAATACTACACTACTAAAAATAATTCAGCTATTGGAGCAGGGCTAGAAACAGAACTATGAGTATATAAACCTCTGTTTCCATCTAAAACACATTGTCAGATTTGGCTGAAATAAATGTCAAATTAAAATAGACTGTGACTTCCCTAAAAGTCGCTGGTTACCAGTTCTATTCAGTATCTTAGCCGGTTGCTAGTGAACAGAAACTCTCTGCTTATTAAAGAAATCAGAAATAATTGTCTTTTGAGGGGAAAGGCTGATTATTGAGCAAAATATTTCTGTTAAAGCATGCCTGTGTTAAAAAAAAAAAAAAAAACAACCTAAAATTCATATTTAAAATGCCATACCCTTGAAAGATAATGTATATTTTCTAAAATTCTCTCTCCCCTTCAAAGAAGAATATGATGAAAAGATATATGAGAGCTATTAAAATACAGAACTGAAAGGAAGATGTAGTTTTTTATGCGTCATTGAATTTCCAAAAGTTGTCATTGCAGGAAAATGGTTTGCACCTGGTTTAAGCAATGGCTTTAGAAAAATGTTTAGAAAAATACTGTGAACTTGCGTGATTGTTCAGCAAGTAACAAGATACTAAAAACAACATACCAGAATAATATAATAGCAGTATTAGAATGAATGAGTTAGACTGTGATATATTGAATATATTAGGTATTTCAGACAAAGCTTGATAGAAAAAGATGTTCCTGTCAGTGCAGCAGCAGCTTTTTGCTATTTTAAAAAAAAAATGTATTTTGACTCATTACATCACACTATGCCATTAAGTCATAGTATGCACCATTACTATTTTATCACCTAATGTAAAATATCATTAAATTACAGAATACTAAAAAACCCACCGTATTTTAAACTACAGCTTATTCATAGCTACCTAACCATGGTATTTTCATCTTGGAAAAGGCTATTTTAGCAAGATATTTCATCACCTCCAAAATAATTTAGTTTCCAGTGAGAATTTGGGTGAAATACTCTGAGAAGTGTCTGTCATTCCCATGCAGAAGTGATCTACAGCAGCTAGTGAACTTTGTACGGTAGTTTTCAGTACACCTTAGGGCACTGCCTTGCAGAGCTGCTGCTATATGTTTTTGTTTAGACCTATCCTGAAGTATATAAAATGCATTCATAACTTTTAGATTTCTTGATAAAGAGAGAACCTTTCAACATTATTAACATACGTACTTCGGTATTAACAAGGCTTACAAATATTATGCTTTAGGCCTGATGGAAAATACCTCTAAGTCAACAGGAGTCATTTCATTGACTTCAAGTGAGATTGGATCACACGCTGGGCTTGTGATTCAATATGGTAATTCTTTCTTGTGGTTTTGTTTTAGACCTTTAGATAATTTTCACTTACTATATTTCAAGTGCGGTGTCCTGATAACACAAAGTCACAGTATTTTTGTATTATTTTCCCTGTGTTCCATGATTGTATCCTACTTCCTCTGTTGGGCTTCCATTCTTCAAGGTTTCATTGGGATTTGATGCATGACTGGCATGGTTTGGGTGGGGTTTTTTTGTTTGCTTTTGTTTTGTTTTTTTTTTTCAGTCATAGGTTTTTATGATGGAAAGGTTGCGAATAGTTTGAAAAAGTTTTCTTTCTGATTTTAATTAATGTCCTATGATTTATGAGTAGCTCAAGGGAAAGTCTATGAAGAAGGGAGCATTTTATGGAAACTTCGCAGTCTGGTTTTCCTGTTTTAGAATGTTGATAAGGGGATAGGAATAATGATTGCTGCTGCATAATAGGTAACAAGTTTGTTGTGGATTGAAAAACGTGCACTGTTTACAAAATTAATATCACACAGTTAGTCTATCTATAATATATAGTTATTTATTAACTGACTTAATGTAAAGTTATATTGTTGAGAAAGGAAACAAAAAATGTTTAATTGCAGAATAAAATGCTGAGTTACTTTAGTAAAAAATGTGAGGGTTTTAAACTCTTTTTTTTTCTTTTTATGTTTCTTTGGACCTTCAAGTTAAAGGGGACAGCAAATTGTAACCGCTCAACAGTTGTGACCCAGGAACAATCTGGCACGAAGGGCAATAAGGCTCAGTTGCAGAAGGGGTTAAACTGGCTGGAAGAAGGAGTGCCAGAGACAGAAGGACTCCCCAGTGATGAGGTAAGAGACAGCTTCAGTACTGTCTTGTAGCCATGCTGGAATACGTGTGCTCAGAGGCCACCTTTGGGCAGCAGAGCTGGACGGACCGAGCTGAGGTGCCTCACACCCACAGTACTGGTGCCGGTGCAAGTGCGTGTAAGCTACTGGCTCGCGAAACATCTGTGCAGTCTCCTCGTTGAACCACTTCTGGTGGTAGTACTCTGTTCAATGCATTGTTCTTTTTAGAGGGTTTTGTTTTCTGTTTTGTGAGGGTTTTTTTTATGTTTAAACAAAAACGTGTGTTTCATTTTCCTCAAGGGCCACAATAAAAAAGCCCCAACAACGTACGCAGAAGACTCATTACATTTAGAAACTGAAATTATCAGTAAAGAAAAGCAGACGGAATGTTTTCTCCTGATTGTATCTTAAAAACCTCTCCTCGGAAACAAGTAAAAAACAATCTTAAATACTCTGCTTTCACCTGAGACATTCTCCTGCCTCCCAGTTAACTGTTCTGCCTCAGTTAATTAATGCTTCAAGTATTTTGTCTCATTTTTCTCTTCCTAAAGAAACCGAAATAGTCTCTTCAGAAAAACAAAGAAATTAGAATTCCATTCGCTGGTATAAATGGCTCACTTGGGGTAGTGATTTTTCAAAGTAATATGAAATCTACATGTAATAACCACAGCTCACTGTAAAGGCTCAAAACTAAATACAGAAAATAGTCCGGAAAAGTAAAATTAAGAAAAGTGTGTGATTTGGTTAAGGTTCTTATTAATTTATAATTATAAAGTTCTAACTTTAGCATATATTTGTTTACTAGGATTCCTTTTTAACCTACGTAAAAATAGGAGGTTTTTATATCAGATTTTTTATTACAAAGATTTTTTTTATCAAAAGTAAAACAAATATTCTCATTTCAGCTATAATACAAGTGGTACTTTCATATTACAACGCAGAAAGTTTTTGTTTCCTCTGGCTTTGTATTTTATGATTATTAGATTTCTCAGTATCCAGAGTAGGTGTAACCTCTGAGAGAAACTTATTCATTAGGACAAAAATTCCTGATACAATTATTTTATATTAATTCTTTGGTGTCTAATACAGTGGTCTTCCTCAATAAGACAGTACTTAATTTTCTGTCTTCTGTCTTGCCATCTATTTTAGCAAGAATTTAATACCCTTTCTGCCAAAAACTGCCTACGATTGGCCAACAGATTACAATACTCTATGGACAAGGGAAGCCATAAACACCTACATGGAATGGGACAGCGTAGTGAAACAGGTACATTTCCTCAGAGAAGAAACACAGTAGAAGCAGGGTTTATTTTGTTTTTCTTTTTTTTTTCTTCAGCTTTCTTTGGCAGAATCACTATTAAAGTGTTTAAATAAAATTCTAAGTTAAAAAGCAAAAAAAAAATTCCTGCGCTAATTATTATACCATAGCATTGCAGTGACCTCTAGGAAACTACCAGGTCTTTGCAAAAATATGTAAGAACAAACTGAGGCTTCCTAGCACTCAGAGGTTAAAGGCATAGTGAAGATGTGTATTGCCTTTTAATTTCATAAATTCATTAGTTGATCTTAGGTAATGAGAGGAACAATAGATGCAGTATTTAATAAATTATAATTGCACAAATTCTTCTGTTTTTCTCATTCAGCTATGCCTCCTGGAAACGGTTTGTACCAGAAGAGCGCAGAACCACCAAGGCATTCGTTAGGATTCATTACCTTGTGGACTGAGTAGGTGCCCTGTCATTTTAACGCGAGTCGCTGTGTGACCAGGTGACAGCAATGAAAGTGGGAAGACCTACAGCCCAAACTCTCTAGCTTGCTGGCAAGGAGGAAACAGTTGATGTTAAGACAAGTTTGAATTCAGAAACAAGCTATTCCTGTCCTCAAGGTGTTGAGGACAAATCAACTTGATTTTCATTGCGTATGTTAAAAATTAGTGGACATCACTTGTTCTAACACTATCCAAACACTAGAAAAGTTGTAAGAGGTTCTAGATTCTCCTTGAGGGTCCAGACACTTACATGTTCTGTAGAGTGCTCTACTTCTCTTAGGGAACTGAGCTTTTTGCTTGATTTAGACTCTCCTAATTTTCTGTTTAACACAGAGCTTCTGCTAATGCCCTTTTTAGCTGAGTACAAGTTTTTTTTTAATAGGAATAATGATTTTGGTTGCTGTTACAATAATTAATGTTCGTATAAAAAGATTATACAGGCTTTATTCAAAATAGCCCAGAAAGATGTTTAAAATGCCAGGAAGTTTTTGAAGTTAAGTATTCGAGTTCCAGTCCTGATTTCACACTTCTGCAAAAGGAGGAACTTGAAGTTACGTGGCTTTGCAGTACTTTAATTTCTGTTTCTGTTTCGCTCATTGTAGGACCAGTCTGCTCTTCCTCAAAATCAGGATCTTTACCAAATTTACACCGTAAGTCACATTTCTCTGACAGGAAAAAAAAATATGGAATATTTGCTTGCCTGGAGCACTGTTCAACAGTGACAGCACTTTACTTAATATGTATAGACAACTGCATTTTCTAATGCAGTTCCAGGCAAATATTGATCTCTCATCATAAACAAAATCAAATGGCATTTTAATCGAACAGAACACATATAAACTAAGATACCAGAACTGAAGAAAGTATCTGACTTTATTAGACTCCTTTTAAGAAAAAAGGAGTGATGGCTGCAATAGAAGCCATTTCCAGGTTCCATCAACAGAGAACTTTTCTCCTTTTGGATGCTGCATATTTGTGCTTTCATCATCATTGCTGCCTCACCCTGCTGCTTTAATTTAGTCTCTCCTTCATTCAAGACTTTGGAAATATGTCTGGACTCTACCACAGTATCTCAACATCTTACCACACGTCAATCACATCTCAACACCAACACACTCGTACTTTGGCTTCATACCACTTCTGTGAAGGAACTTATTTTTCTTCCATTTCAGGTATATTGGTCCCTGAGTCAGAAAGTCACCCTGGTCTTGTGGAGTACGTACACACTTCCCATTGGTTCCAGTGCTTGTATCTGAAATTTAACAAAGCCTCCCATGTCATACTGCTTACTTTTGTCTGAGCATCATTTGCATCGTTCGACAGGTGTTTGGTAAGGTGCTTCAGGCCCAGGGGAGACTGATGGAAATCCATGCCTCATTTTTCCAAGCAACTGGAGTTCCCTCCAAATCTACAAACCAAATCTACAGCTAGTATCAGAAAAAGTGTAGGAAACTGGCCATGAAATCCAAGAGCATCCTTCACAAATGCCTACTTTATCTAATAAACACAATCCTCTCACTTCACATTGAAAGGAAAAACAAAGACCAAGTTGAACTTATTGCAACAAACAAAGCAAAAAAAAAAAAAAATTCCAAAATAACATGCAAGTGACTGGTTAGGAGACCTAAGAAGTATAGAAACAATACCTTACTTCTATTAGAGAGTGATTGTTAATTACCATACCAACAAACCTGATCGTTAAAGGGATCTATTCGCTAGCATAGCTCATATATGAAATAGCTTCCCTATATAAAATTGATTAACTATTAAAAAACTATTCTTTTTTCAGTCACATTCTTCACTCACACTGTTATTTCCTAGCAAAAATGCACTTGACAGGGAAATTTTTCACACTCTTGTTTGACATAATTATGCTGGCAAAACCTTCAAGCATAGCTCAAGACAGGAAAGCACTGGAGAATATTTCCTGAGCTAATCATAACTGAAAAGAAAATTAATAACCAACACGTCTTCTTCAGATAAACTCAACAAAGAACAAGAATTAAATATTTTCCAGTGGAACAGATAAAGGAGTGATTCAATGCTTTTATACTATTCAAGGAGCTGTAAAATAGCCAATTTACTTATTGTTTAGTAAAAACTAATACAAGTAGCTTACTGCCTTTGAACAAAATCTTCACAGACGCTGACAGAAATGGAAATTCCCTCACAGCCTAACCCTATGGTTCCAGTTCAGCAAAGTGCCAAATGACTTAAAAGGCAAATAAGAAATACTCTCACCCCTATGTTCAGAATAAGAAGAGGTAATATTTTACAAGGTCTGTTAAAGCAGCTATCAGTTCCTTGTGCAATACTTCTGACATATACTATTTCAACACGATGTTTCCATTGGCACTCTAACCCTTCAACTAGCCATGAAAACTTGAAAAATGACTTTGTGCAATGGAAATGACAAATATGGATCTAGAGGATCAGCCTCCAGTAAGAGTCAATGATCATAAATTCCATGTTTCTGTTGTCTCCATGAAAAAATTACGATTTAGGTTGGCTTACTTTTTAAATGAATGCTGAATGTACATTGTCAGCAGAAGGATTCCCCAAATGTAAGCAATAACTTTTTTTTTTTAAGATCCTGAAGAATTGTCCCAATGAGAAGGTTTATAGCTTTACAGAAGCTTGTTGGACAGCAATTTATTACTTTACTTAGGCCCTCTATTGAATTTTTATTGCATTTTAGTTATTTATGATTTACTCTATACTATCTAGAAACATGCTTCTAGAAAATGCTGCTAGACCAGAGCAGCTATGTTCATAGATGCTTTCCAAAACATTGACATTCTGCTTTAGTTCTTAAGATAAATACTTTTGACATACTAATCCCATAGAGACATATAAGCTACATTTATATAAAAAAATTAAACAGTTCCAGAAGACCTTTCTGGGCATAACAACTCAATCCTTGATGCTGTTAACCTGCTAGACCTACTTGTTACCAATGTAGTATGGACCTCATAGCAGCAGCCCAAAGAAACCCTGACCATTGACTCTGAGTTAGCATAGAAAAGGGTCACTACTCAGGACAAATTCAACTTACTTTACAACACAGAGCTCTACTACCAAGCATGCAAACAAAGACAGAAATTTGTCCTGTATCTGTCTATTCTGCTAGCATAGGTTTTTCAAATATTTACCCATATATCAAAACAGTTCCAGCTATTTTAAAATGTATATCGTATATGAAAAATTCTTTTAAATCAATTAAATTAATTTTATTCTTTCTTTCTTTGTCAGAGCTCAAGCTGCCCCGAGGATGTTTGTGATATCTCACTTGACTTGAAGATGACTGTCAGCATAACTGAATTCACTTATATCAACTTTTCCAAAAAGAAATCCTCAGTTCCTTGAAAAATGACATAAACTAGAGAGATAAAGGCTAAACTTGAGAAACAATCTCAACCGACACTTCCAAGCATCTTTATTTGCAGAACAATAAGGGCTCCTGCAAGTGCTACGGTAGTGAGTTTGTTTCCTTATATTTCAATTCAACTGACATACACAGATGAGAAACTGAATCTACTAGCCATTTTCCAACTTTAGTGAAAAGCCTCATTTAATTTAAAAGACTTTTATATATATATATATATATGCTATTACTCAAAATCCACTGATAAAGTTATTTCTGTGAACTAGAATAATTCCACAAAATTGATCTGAACAGGATATTTTGATATGTGATATTCATCAAAGGATCCTAGGAGTTGTCTCTGTAAGACAGCCTGACTAGGATTTCTCTTGCTAACACTGCATCTTCAGGCCCAACTCAGGAAGACAAACAAACCTGCCTCATTTTAAGCAGCACTACTAACACCACTAATGGCAGCATGTGCTTTTTGATCTTGCTAAATCACGTGTTCTGTGCAGGAGAATGGAACAGCCTATAGGTTTGAGTCATATAAGCACTTAAGGGCAACTCAAAACTCAGTTATGCTGACCAAAGAAACTACAAGGTGATAAATTCTATGTCAAGGGAACTGCATAGAATCATAGAATTGTTAGGGTTGGAAGGGACCTTTAAACGCCACCTAGTCTAGCCTCTCTGCAAGGAGCAGGGACATCTCCAACCAGATCAGGTTGCTCAGAGCTTCATCCAACCTGACCTTGAATGTTTCCAGGGATGGGGCATCCACCACCTCTCTGGGCAACCTGGGCCAGTGTTTCACCACCCTCATTGTGAAAAAAAAAATAAATTTCCTTATATCCAGCCTCAATCTACCTCACTCTATTTTAAAACCACTACTCCTTGTCCAATCACAATAGGCCCTGCTAAAGAGTCTCTCCTCACCTTTCCTGTAACCCCCTTTAGATACTGAAAGGCGCAATAAGGTTTCCACGGAGCCTCCTCTTCTCCAGGCTGAACAGCCCCAACTCTCTCAGCCTGGCCTCACAGAAGAGGTGCTTCAGCTCTCTGATCATCTTCGTGGCCTCCTTTGGACTGGCTCCACCTGGTCCATGTCCTTATGTTGGGGCCTCCAGAACTGGACGCAGTACTGCAGGTGGGGTCTCACCAGGGCAGAGCAGAGGGGGAGAATCCCCTCCCTCGACCTGCTGGCCACGCTTCTTTTGATGCAGCCCAGGATGTGGTTGGCTTTCTGAGCTGCAATTATACCAATTCCTCAAGCCCACAGAGAAGTTGAGGAATCCTGCAAAGTCATCATGCATGAAAAAAAAGTAGAAAAGAGTAACAGGAGATCTTTGGCTTTTCCTTCTTTGCTGCTGCCTTTCTGCCCATCATCAACCCAATTCCTTTTCTCATGAAGTGTCAGTCTCATTAACTATGCAAAAGACCACAGAAACTGGAACACCTTAGCGGGTTTGATCATTTTATCCTCTCATTTTCAGAGCACACTTGTGTACAGCAGCAGCTGAAAAACCACAGACTGCTGAAAATTTTGGGGAGTGGGAGGATAGCAATATGTTGGTGTAACGCAACTGAGAAAAACTCGTTACTTCATTCTCTTGTTTTAAATACAAAAGGAGGCAAAGAAAAACTGATATATGGCACATACTGCCCCTGCCATATGTTCGCTTCTCAAATGAGCATTGCCATTACCAATGCCTTTGCTCCTGCGCTTGCTTCTATGATTATAATATACACAGAACGAGGAGGTGCTAGCAATCATTCTCTTGCTCTTTTTAGTTTATGAAGGAAAAGTTAAGTATTGGGAGCTCTTGATATTTTAATTCTTCCTTGGCTTGTAAGTTTGGTTTCTTTTCTGGTTTGTGGGTTGTTTTTTCTCTCCTTACAAATTAGAAGTTTTTAGTGTTATTCTAATAATTCTCTTTTTTTTTTTTCTTATCTCAGAAATAATAGTTCATAATTATAATAAATGTTACTCTTTTACCTTGTTGTCCCCTCTGTCTAAGAAAGTTCATTATGAACTCATTAGAGCAGTCAGTGAAGAGTATAATAAAAAGCAGGGCAAGGGTTGTTAAAAAAAGTCCTCTGATATTTCTTGACATGATTCTGTGTTTGAAAAGAAAGGATAAAGCAGAAAGCACAGACCTCATAAAAACAAGAATTACTTTTTGTGTGACTTGGCAGTACTTTTAAGCATATCTTAGATAAAAAAAACACTTACGTCTATATATCTCCTGTGAGGCCAGGCTGAGAGAGTTGGGGCTGTTCAGCCTGGAGAAGAGGAGGCTCTGGGGAGACCTTAGAGGGGTCTTCCAGTACCTCAAGGGGGCTACAGGAAAGATGGGGAGAAACTCTTCAGCAGGGCCTGTTGTGACAGGATAAAGGGTAATGGTTCTAAAATAGAAGGAGGCAGATTTAGATTGGATATTAGGAAGAATTTTTCCACAGTGAGAGTGGTGGAGCACTGGCCCAGGTTGCCCAGAGAGGTGATGGATGCCCTGTCCCTGGAAAAATTCCAGGCCAGGTTGGATGAGGCTCTGAGCAACCTGATCTGGCTGGAGATGTCCCTGCTCCTTGCAGGGGGGTTGGATTGGATGACATTTAAAAGGCCCTTTCCACCCAAACCGTTCTATGATTCTATACAACTTGTTTTAACGGGCTGCTAATGTCTATCACTTCTGAATGTGATGCACACTAGGGCATTGGTTTTTGATATTACGTGTTTTAAATTTAAAAAAAAGCAAACATACTACATTTAAAAATGCAAGTGACAGAATAAATTTGGAAGGGATGAGCTCTTTTATAGGGAAATGAGTTCTATGTGATGCTTCTGCATAGATAGACCAACAAACTAGGAACCTGGAAATGTAAAAAATAACCCATTAAGATTACTGAAACTATCATGCTCCCATGTCTCTCTGTGAACTGTGAATTCTAACACTAGAATGAAGAACTAGAACAAAGTTTCCAGCTGATTATCTCTTTAGGCTCTTAAAATTAATTTTGATCCTTTTTACCCCATTTTGACTCGCATCAGTTTCATGGGGATGTGTGGAAGAATGAAACCTAGAGGAATTCCTCTACAGGGAGTTATTCAGAACTTTTCTTTACTGTGGAACAGCATTATTAAATACATTTTTATCTTATTTTTTGTCCTTTATAATATTTAATAATATATAATATGGCATAAATATGTAATACAATTCATTATATTATATAGTAATGCTAATTTTTGGCATGCCTATTCTTGCAAATGTAAATTAGAAATACCTACATAAGTTTTTCTTATTTAATTCAGTGTAAATTAGAAAAGCAAAGGATTATCCTAAACTAGAAGGTTTATGATTAATATAAATATTTAATAGAATTCTCAATTAGTCTCTTTTTTTAACTAGCTGACACATGCTGCAGATAGCATTTTACATAACAATTTATGGGACAGTTCTTCCTGCCACCACGTCTGTAAATACAGACCTAAGGAATCTATTTTTGTGTTCTGAACAGGTGCTCCCTGTGAATACGCGTGCAAAACACTGTGCCAGTGAATGATTTAGAGATGTACAAATTTTAATGGCGTTCACTGACACCTAGCAGGAGAGAAGCTAAGATATTTCTGAGTTAAATGCCACCAAGCTGCATATTGCAGTTAGTGTGCAATAACCAAAGAAAGTGTGCTACAGTCACGTCGCTCGCGAGAGAATTCCTGTAAGTACTGGCAAGGTTGTAACTCTGTTTAAAAAATATGCAGCAGACAACTAAGACATTTGGAAAGAGAGTGATCAGAGCAAGACGGAGGAAAAGCTGGCTATATCAAACAGTGACGGCCTTTGATATCAAACCTCCTGAACATACTTTAATTAGGTGCCGAGACTAAAATCTGTAACCTTCAAAGGGTTTGCGCATGGCACGCTCACAGTTGCATGGAGAAGTGCACAGATGGACCCACAGACTTGTTTTCCAGCTAGGCCGTGGAAATAGCTGCCAATTAAGCATTTGGTTACCATTTTCAAATAGGGAATATGCCTGACAACTTCGAAAATAAATGGGTCTTATGTCTGGATCCCATCGGTGCTTATGAACAGGGATGAGCTGAGTGCAGGCTGGGATGTCAGCCTGTGGATGGGGGCCAGGATCCAACCCGGTGAGGAGCACCAGGGTCTGACACAGCCCCAGGACAGCTGGCCAGGGCTGTGGCAGGACATCAACATGCTCTTGGGACCTGGCTCAGCAGGACATCACTGGATAGCCCAGAGAGGCTGACACAGGGCCTTGAGCCCAGGGATGGATTTTGAGGGGCACGAGTGGGGCTGATCTGACTCTTGAGGTCTCTTAGTGCTCTTAGGTCCCTGAAAGTGGCATTTCAATGCAGCAGTCTATTTCTTCCATTAATTGGAGAAAAGAGAAGAAAAATCTCTGAATAGGGTAGTCATCAGAACAAAACATCTCTCCCTGCCAGGTTTGCCCTTCATTCTCAGCCTAATGGCCTTTTTCGTCTTCAAAGGCTTTGTCATTCTCAACCGCTCACAAGTAAAATTGAAATTTCAGTTCATTTCTGCTAATTGCACTACATCTCAGTAGTTTATGAAATTATCTTTTTCATTAAAATGTTATCATAATTATTTGATGTTACCTCTTGATCTAGCCTACACCAATGGCTAGAAGCCTTATTATTGTCATTATTATCATTAAATATTTCAACCATGGTGAAGTCCAAAGGCCACATACTAGGGCAGGAATCATTTGTGGTGGATGCTGTGAAAATACAGAAGAGGATTTCTGGAGTTTCCTTTAAAGTTTCCTTTGTACTGGTTATCTAGACCCTTTATCCAGTCAAAAATAATTACTGTTTGAAAGTGAAAGTAGTTTTGGTAGAATACCCCACCTGAAAAACCTGAAAAAGCTTAAAAGGAATTATCTAATAATCAGTGTGGTTCCTTGTAAGTGATGACGTGCACAGTTTTCATATACTCTATTATAACAAACACAACTCTTAAGACCACTTTAACAGCATGACATTTCCCTTAAGATGATAATACAGTTAAAGAAGGGAAAATTTGTCCTGCATAGGCTGTAGCTTACACAGTCTCCCCAGAAGATACTAGAAACATTTTTGTTGCTTCATCTTACTATCTCAAAATCAGGTACACAATATTTTTTGAGGAATACCAAGTGTGAAGACTGACTGACATTTGTAGATGAGTTCTGCAGCCTGGCGCGGGGACTACACGGTGCTCTGTGCAGCAGAGAGCTGTCCTGCAGATGTCTTGAGTGATCACTGGAAGATTCAGAGAAGAGAGATTCCTTTGAAGATTAAGATTTGGCAAGAGACAGCACCATGGTAAGTACCTTTGGAATCTCACTAGTTCTTACCCACTAGGACAGTCTATAAAAGCTCTTCACAATTACTATGGATTAAAATAATCAGTTTTCCCTTATCAGAGCTGTAGAAGGAGCCAGTTCCTAAATACATGCTGTTCTGGAATGAACTTAAAACAGCCATTATAATCTTCTCCTTAAGATACACAGAAGTTCCCATTTAAATACACAGCACAAAAGACAAAGTATAAAGTTCTGCAGATATAAAATAATTAAGGAGAGAAGAAAATTATTTCCAATTTTAAATATTCAAGAACTCTGTGTTCTTTTTGCAGTAACAGTACAAAGGCAGGCTTCCCCATAGCATAAACCAGAGCAGGATGGTAACTTGTGCATTTTAACAATTTAACTTCTTAACTGAGGCATCTATGCTAGGAGTCTTCGCAAGATGAATGTCTACTCCATGCCATTAGATAAATTGTTAAAAGCACCTTAAAAAACTCCCTGTGACTGAGGATACATATCAGTAACTCCCAGATTCAGCCTACTATTCTTAAGCCAACGACAGTATTATAGAATTAAAAATGTAGTATTACAAACAACAGTCTCAGAACAATGTATCGTATTTATTTGCATTTCTTGCAGCCTGCTGGCATCTTACTATTCTCCTGGACATCAAGGTCAGTAACCTTAATGAAATACCAGAAGATATGTTTTATATACAATTCTGGCACTTCTAGCTTAAGAAAAAAATACTGTGAACTTTTTACTGCAGACCAGATTACTGGCTGTTTGTAAAGAATTCCGCTTGGGAGAGCAGCTGGTGCATCAGTGAACCCAATGCCCTTGACTTTATGTATAACCTATTATTTTGGGATGCTATTCTGAGACACAAATAAGAGCATATACCATGATTAATAATTGCTAAATGAGTCTCAACAGTTATCAAAATATTTCACATGTATTGGTCAAAAGATTTCCCCCACCTACGGTAAACATGCACATGAGATCACAAATAATTGCATTTGCTAGGTCGATACCAGCTTTGGGCATGCGCAGCTTGCCTGGGGGAGCAGATCTTGTCCCAGATACTCTGACGGTGCTTCTGAAAAGACACTATGAATGGCATGGGATATGGGGTGAAGGCAGCTGCTGTAGGAGAAAGCTGGGGAGAAGAGCTTTAAGTGCATTAATCCTGGCTCCCTCAGACTCCCACCAGGTCTCCAATCCAGCTCTGGTCTTTGATGTCCAGTGCTTGATCCTCACGTTTTCAAAGTGTTCAGAATGAATTAGATTTAGTTACAGCAGTGACTGCAAACTGACCAAGATCAAATCGGGGAAGAGTAAAAGGTTCAGGCTCTAAATAAGTTGAATGCTAACAGACAGGGAAACAACAAGGGAAAATATGAGAATGTGAAAATATTTCACTATCTGTCACGCCACAGTCCACTGGCGCTCCTGTGCATATTGCATAGAGAGATGTAATTTATGCTGTTTCTCTGTTGAGCAGTTTGCCTTGCAGGCTGTAATCGAGAGCAGCATCCCAATGACCTACACAAACACATCACAACGTGTCATCTCTACCCTTAAAGTGTCTGATATGGTAGAAATACTTCTATTAAGCTGCTAGTGAGTTATTAAGGTTTTGTAGCTGAACATTTCAAATAAGTGATTCTCAAACTTCACGGACAAAAGATCTCATATTTCTTGAAAGAACTCTTCATTCGTTGTGAATGATTTACCAAGCTCTGTTCCTGATTACCAGCGCCCTGGAAGGCACAGCAAGCACATCAGTGACACAGCTTCATACTTTTGATGAAGTTTTTCAAGAATCTCCATTGTCACTAGATGTTTTTTTTTTTCCCCCCACAGATACTCCATTCTGTCATTGTTTTCTGGATTAGGACCAGATTCTTTGTCAGCCAGTGTTTTCCAGGATCTAATCTATAACACTCTGAATTGGCACACCTCTATCAAATGAGGTCTTTGATACTATTACTGTCCCAAGAATATTACCATACCCTTCTCTAACAAATTTCAATAGGCATTTTGTTAGCTTTTTGCACAATGAAATTAAACTCTGCAGATTTTAAGCCACAAAGAGAAATTATAGTTATATTTTCTATTTTATAACCTTTTGCATGAGAATTTTCTTTTTTTTTTTTTTTTTTTTTTTTTAAGGGAAATGAAAAGA
>WHYT01017419.1:186176-212502 GCA_009806455.1 Tetrax tetrax | reverse complement strand
TTTTTTTTTTTTTTTTTTTTCAGCTGTCTGTGGCAAACCCTAAATATCAGTTCAGTGCAGTTTCAGAATCATGTCTCTAATAGAGAAATACTATTATAAACCATCAGAGGCACAGAAACAGCTTTGAGAGAGATACTTCAGAAGGTCCGCATCTTGCATCCTAGGCAGCCTCCTGGCATATAGCCTTCAAAAGCAGCTGCATTAGAAACTGATGTGGTCCTAAATAAGGATCTCTGGCTGTTATTTACTCTTCAAAAACCCAGAGGCATATTATTACCTTTCCTGTTAAACCCTCCACATCCTGGTTTGGAAAAACACAGCCTTTGAGCTGCAATGCCAGGGAATAAAGACAAATTCTCTTCTCAATTTCTTTTAGGCATGAAATTTCTGGTACTTCAGTAGTACTTCAGTAGTACTCTAAAATCACATCACTCAAGATTCCTCTTATAAAATATCTTGGATCTTTTTAGTATAAAATGGATGATTTGAAACAATCCTCAAGAAGATATTGACAATTAGCTTCTCATTTATATTTGACAGGTACTTTCAAAAACTAAATTAACCTTCTGTCAGTCTTTGAAAGGACATTTTTCATTTGTTTATAGAAAATTTATCTTTACTATTCAGTCAGCATAAAACTGTCCTTTTATAATTAGTTAAATTTACTCACTATCAAAAACAGAGAGAGAAAACCACATTACTCATTTGGTAGACAGTTTGTAAACATCAGACTGGTAGAGAACTGCACACTGCTAGAACAAGATGACCAGTAAAACTCTTGGCTCCTTTTGTCCCCTATACTCAGAAAACATATCAACCAGAAAGCCAAGCTCTAGATTTTTCCTTCAGAACTTATTATTTCCTCTGCACATTGAAATCCAAAAACTTTCTCCAATATTTTGCTGAGCTCTTTTACCTGTGAAGTTATAAAAAAACCAAAGCCTAAAGCTGACCTGTACATTTCTACTTCTCAGAAAAGAGATCTATTAGCAAATGAAATTTACTCTGGTATGATATAACATGTTAAATCAGACAAAGATTCCAAACATCAATTTCCAGCAACTATCAGTTAGAGCTGAGAGGAAGTAGTTGGTTGGGTTTGGGGTTTTTTTTTTTTGTTTTTGTTTTTTTTTTTTTTAAGAACTACAGTTCTTCTGAATGTTTTCTATAGCTTCTGCGATAGCTTAACTTCCCCGTACATCTTCTGAGCTTCAGATATGCACAATTCTCATTAGACCTTTTATACGAATTATCATGTTACTTAAAAATACGAACAGAAAGAGAAAGGCTAAACTTACACTTCATCCAACAGAGAAACTGAATTTTAAATAAACCTATTAGCTTATTCCTTTTTCTCCTCTAGTTCATTTCTGCCCTTTCTCTTTCCTGCTGAAGGTCTACTCCAAAGCCTTTTCCAGTCAATAACAATCTTGCCACTGATTTCAGTAGACAATGCTTCAGCAGTTAAGAGTGTTGTGGATCCATTTCCATTTTCTGATTTAAATTAGTTGTTTACAGCTAATTTATTGCAGTCATGAAAAACCAACCGCTCTCCAATTCTTGGCTTTTATAGACCAGCTAGCATTTTGGATTGAGAAGATAAAAGCTGCTGAAGAGTCAACAAGGCTGAACAAGTAGAATGAATGGAAAAAAAAACATTAGGAAAGCTCAGTGATCTACTACATTAACATTAAACATCAATAAGAACAGAGAAGCAAAGCACATGCAGTTTTTTCCTATATGTGAAGAAGAGGCTAGATAGAGCCTAAAAGTATAATGCATTTAGTTTTAGCCCCTTACCTTACTTGTTTGTTTTCAGAGTTATCTTTTACACATTTTTACTAACCCTGTTTTTCCTCCTGCCTGTATAAGAAAAATGACTTTATAAACAAAAAAAACTTCAAATGACTATCATGACTATATTTGTGCATCTTCCTGACCTTACAGCTAGCTACATATCCACCATCATGCTCATACTCATTACGTTCCATTTAGGGCAAGACAAGCTTTTGCAAGTTCTTTAATTAGCTGTAATGAGCTAATGGCAATAGCCATCTGCTCTGATTAAGTGAATCAGTTACAAAGGCTGCTTGTACTCGCCTCATGTGTTCTCAGTGGTCCTAAGAGCCCTTTTCAGAGCAATATTTCCATCTCTCCTGGTTGAAAATATCCAGTACAAAAGTTTTCCTGTGAAAAATTACATGCTTTTGCACTTCCAGGTTGGGATTAAGATTAAAGGAACAGAGGAGCACCTCAGCATGAAAATCATAGCTGCCTTATCTTGCCTTTTCAGAGTTATTTAAGAACCAAAATCCTAGTAGTTTCTTTGAAAATCCATACTTAACTCATTTATGTAAATGGAGCTCCGAGTCTAAGAACAGATTTTTCTACACCAATGAGAAAAGAGAACAATGAGTTTCAAAAGTCTTTTTCAAATTTTTAACATGCCTTTTTCATTGTAGGTAGTCAATAACAGAATAAAACTGTTAATCTTTTCTTAATTTACTTGGAGTGTTCAAATTTACACTTTGATTAATGCCTTTTCAGTTATTTCCATATATTGTATACTTTGTTTCCTTGTGTAAAGATTGCAATTTATTTTTACATATTCATAAACAAATCGTATGTAAATTGTAGGAGTTTTATTCTTAGTAGGAAAGAGAGAACTGCCAGGTACAATTATGTAGGAAATGGAGGTAAAGTCTAAACGGCTTAATTTTATTCCTTTCTCTCTGAGTGGCCTCCCAAATTTTATATCAGTTGCTTTCTGTGCCTTAGTTTTCATTCTCTGGTAAACCAGGATAACATTTCATTCCTCTGTAAAGCACTTTGTTATTTATAGAATCTAATATTGCTTACCAAGAAACTATGAGGAAAATATCTTAGTTAACTTTCTTTTCTGTGTAGGCCTTGCATTTCTTCTGTATCCAGACTGCTGGAGAAACTGAAAGCTGACTGAATCCTGAAAAATCAAGGCAATATGTGAGTTAGTCTTGAATACGCTTATTCTGGTGAAAAGGGTGAAAAATAAATTCAATCATCTCCTCCCAAAAGTATAATTTCTTGGTAATTCTTGATTCTTATTACAGCAAAATTGGGATGATAACTACCAATTAATACATCACCAGTGACAGTTTGGGGACATATAGTATGCTGAAACAATTTACAGACTGGCAGATAATAAGACTCTAGAACTCTATTTCTACAAAAAAAAAAAAAATGTTATTACAAAATCTATGAATACAGAGAGGAATGCAATTTTTAATTTTTTTTTTTTTATTTTGACAAAGCATGTTCAATAGGAAAAATAAGAGGTGACATTAACAACTGATTCTCATTACATTATTCAAAATGTATTTCTCTGGGCATTAGCTTCTGTAGTCTGGGTTGCTGTTACTGCATATAAATTATTAATTCATCTTTATTGAATATGACCATTTAAGAATCTAAATTACACGTGTATAATACATATGCAACAATACTCAAACGGCAGATTTATTGTCTGCATTACATAAGAGAAATGAGATTCACGGACTGCGTGCAATGAAATTGTAACAAGCAATATTCTGCTTCAGGGCAGTTAATGTAAAGTCAGATCTCAATAGGGAGCAAATTCTTGGTTGTCTCAGTTCATCACCTGTAAAATATGAAATTAGAAACCTCTCTAATATCTTTTTTCATATTTGATTAGGTTACAAATAATTTAGGACACCCTTTCACAGTACAACTGATTTCAAGTGGAATCAGTGGATGCTACAATGCAAAATATAATTCATAGAATGGTTTAGGTTGGAAGTGACCTTTAAATGCCATCTAGTCCAACCACCCTGCCATGCGCAGGGACACTTTCCACTAGATCAGGTTACTCAAAGCTCTGTCCAACCTGACCTTGAACACTTCTAGGGATGGGACATCCACGACTTCTCTGGGAAATCTATCCCATTGTCTCATCTCCCTCATTGTAAAAAATTTCTTCCTTACATTCAACGTAAATCTACCTTTTTGTTTTAAAACCATTGCCCCTTTTCCACAAAGGAACTTCATAAAAGTCTATTTCCTTCCTTAATCACAGACAACCTAAAAGGAAAACAGGATGCTTCCCTCCCTCTAAGAACACTTAAAACTGTTGTAAACTGTTCATTGTTGGTTCTGAGTTCTACCATTTTCAAATTACTTTCAAAATAACATTACCTGTGTAATTTTGCAGAATCAACCACTGAAATAGAGTAAAATATTTAATATGGTAATCTATACAGGTAATGTTATTAGCAAACAAGTGGACGCTGATAGACTTAATGCTGGCTTCTTGTCTGAGAAATAGCTGTTACTGAAAAACTTGCAGCGCAAATCACTGTAGGATCAGGTAAAGCAGATGCCTGGCTGAGCTTTTAACAAACTATATAAAAATCCTGATATATTGCTAACTGCATAATGAAGCAAACGTTAGATGTTAATTCAGGTCATGAATAAAAGCTACTTGATAAAATTTAATGCCGAAGTTGAATCTTAAGGTGCTCTTGGGATGATTAATACCTGGAAGAACGTATAAGACTATTCGGTGTTTTAGATGACCCTCAACAATAACATCGGTGTGGGGAAACTAATTAAATTTCTCTATCTCCTCCTCCTTGTCTAATACAAACCAGCCAGTTCACCCTTCCAGTTTTAACATGATGCTTTTTCTCAGCTGAGGTATTGAAAACCTGAAGCTGAAAAGTTTGCACATGTCCTAGATGAGACAGATGTTTTTCTCTAGGAAGGCAGCTATAAAAAGCAGAGTCATGTTACAAATAACTTAAACCAGAAAGGTACAATAAAAACTTTTCTGTTTTCGTAACTATACTAGCCAGCTTCTCTCCTATTGCTCTAAAAAAAGAATGCGTACAAGGACAAAGAGTTACTCATTTACCTTATTAAAAGGAACATGTTTCACAGAAAATTCATAATTAGGAACTCATTTGAAAAAAATCCTGCACTCACTTTATTAGAAATGGATATGAAATCACTGACACATTGTCTTGTTTATAAATACTTATTTTTAAAGTAGTAAACATCAAACCTATTAAACGTACCAGCAGATTAAGATTGAATTATATTTCTCTGGCAGCAATTAAGCTGGTGACAAGTGATTTTTGCAGGCCTATTGGACGTTAAGCCAATGGATACATTTGTGAGCAAGATTTGTGTAGGCAGGGTCAGGATTTGACCCTAGAACATTTACTACGGAAGGAAGGAATTTGTTTATCAGGTGATATCTCATCAGACCTGGCAGCAACTCTGTCTCTAATGAACATTTACATCATAAAAGAACATGTATTTCAGAGGTTACATATTTCAAGCAACAAAACAGTTAATTAATAATAGTTACACAATTACAGAATTAATGTGTAATTTAAGAGAGAATAATAATTGGAAATATTATATAGACAGATTTGTTAAGGAAAATGCTTGTAGAAACAGGTCAGTATAGCAAGCTGGCCTTCATTTAAGGAAATGCCAGTCCTCCAGGATGGTGTCAAGAACCTGCACCTTCAACTCATTGCAGAAAGTAGCAAAGCCAAAGGGAGATAACAGCGTTGGGTGTTTTTTTTTTCCTCAAATATTATGTCTTCAAAAGAGAAATAGTTCCCTAATGGTTTATCATTAAGAACACATCAATTGCCAAATAATTCTTATCTTAATACACTCTGAAATCCAGGCAGAAGTAATACTCCCTTGTGGAAATGGAGAAAGCAAATCTGAAATCAAATAAACTCCAGTGATTAAGTAGTTTAATAGAAATAAGTTTCTGATTCCAGATGGCTACAAGGCAAATGATAACCTCAGAAAAAGTTTGGATAAATTAATTAAAATAAACATCTTTAATATCCATCGAATACTATTCTGCTGACTTTGCTCTAGTATTCTCTTGGCAAACAACTTGAGTAATTAAAATGAAAGCCAAATATGACTTCCTCCTTTATTTGACATATCAGTTTGGGCACTATGTGTACTGGATATTCAATATAAAGTAGAAGCAGGAATAAGGCCGTAAAGTGGAAGTAGTGCAGGTTTAAGATGAGCTTAGACAGAAGGTTAGCACCTGTTTTTAAAACTGAGATCCAGAGTCTTGCTGCTCCAACCGCAACAAAATCTACTGCATACCTAAATAAATTTGACACCTAGGTTTTGTATCACGGAGTCCTCTGTGTACTTACATGCATGTTAGCCCTGATCTAAATTCCTTCTCAAATCAGGCACCAGGAAGAGTTGGACCCACTGTCCATTTATATCCTTAACAGCAACGTTCAAGGCAAGTCACCATCTCTTTCACTAAAAACACAGCCCACGATGGTTTACACTTTTCTGAAAACGCTGCTGTCTAGAAGCCCTTGATAGCTGGATTCTTTGAAACCCATGTACATCCTACCCTTCAGAAAAATAAAGTGGTCACTAAACTATCGCATGGTCTGTGTCAAGAGAAAACTAGACCACTGTGCCAACAAGAGTGTGAGAAGGACAGGGAGGAAAAGGGGGACAGACTATGGTTTAGTCATTACTGCTCTCAAGACAAAGGACTCTTGGCTGCTGGGTCTAGCTCCCTACGGTTAATTTTTTAGTCTGACTGCCATTTAGAAGCATAGAATGCAATGGAAGGCTTCAAATACATGCAGAAGAGGAATATTTGAGGGCTACATAAATTGCAAAAGCGATTCACATCTTACTAGAATTTAAAATTCCCAAGCGTTCATAAGAAAACTGATGTGTTGACTTGACAATATTATTGTCTGCAGTATGGTATCTCACAGTAGAATCAGTACTACTGAGATGCTCTAAGCCCTTGAAACAAAGATCTTGAATCTTTGGGACAAAACGTAAATTTAGGTAGTGGAGGATGCTTTTTTTAAAGAGTTTGACATAAATTATTTTACTGTGCATGCATGTATTTAAATTAGTATGCAAAGGATTTCATAAGAACATAAAAACTGAGTTTTTCCTTTTAAGTTTTTAAATAGAAAGACACTTATTGGTCTACAGTATTCTTGAACTGACTACAACATTAAAACATGGTAATCAACTGAAGTAAGATGCTATCAGGATACTAAGCACAGCAAGTGAAATGAAGCAGCTGCTATAACAACCAATAGGATTTACATTTTTGTCCCAAAACAAATCACAAATAAGATAAACTTAGAGAAATGAGGAGAAACTGATAAAGCTTAACCAGGATTTGTTCAAGTTTTATATAAAACTTCTTTTTAAAAGTCACACTGGCACGATTAAGTATGTGAAATTTAGAGTAGAAAACTGGCATCTTTGTGATGCTAACTAACAAGAAATTGAAAATACCGCGTAAATAGATTGCCAATATCTAACTTCACCAGTGGTCTGAGAGTACAGCTGATGATGTTTCAGACATGAGGTGTTGTCTGAGATTTCTTTATACTCCAATCAGATACCTGAGTCCAATTACTATATCTGACAGCCAATGTCCTTCAGGATTCTGTTAATGTTACAGGCCGCAGAAATAAGTACCTGGGTTTTGTCAAGACAAAAACCAGTCATTATTATTTTATTCACAGAGACTATCATTATTCATTTAAGATAGTCACATGTGACTTTGTAATACTAAGAAAAAACTTCCAAAAGTTGAAGATCCAAGATTAAAGCATTATTTGGAGTTCAGGAGAACAAAACACTACAAGAGATGATTCACTTGCCATTTTCAGAGACTTTTGATTTGCACTACAAGAATCCTCATTAGGAGGTGAGACAGTACATCTTATCTCTGTGACAGACACAGCGCCATAGAATCATGGAATATTCAGACAGTATTGTGTCAGTCAAATTTATAACTACCTTTACGGGTTTGCTGGTTAAGATGATGAACACATCCTGCAGAAACCAAAGATACAGCATGTTATTAATTTAAGTATACTGAAAGGTGAAAGAATGCTGATAGCAAGCTTTCTGAAACTTTACTTCCATGCTGGGAAAGATTTACTTTTGCAAACTAGGTATTTAAACTGTGTAAAATTGAAATCTTGATTTAGGGAAGAGCCACTGTCATCATTAAATGCATACAGCCAGAAGTGCTTGCAAGGATCTGCACAGCTGCATACTCCACACTACCTGGGCAGATATTGACACGCTACAAGTGATTTCCTTTAATTATCTGGCTTTCATAGGATTGAGCTCTGTTTGCTTAGAGTTAAAACATTTCAAATTGAAGCTTTGCCTAAACCCTGTTCTCATGCCTGGATAGTCATCCTGGCTTTCACAAAAAAAAAAAAAGCATACAATCCAAACAATGCCTACACACTTTTTCCTAGGACTTTAATCTGAACAGTTAAGGGATTAGGACCAGAAAACACAGTGTATCTCATATTTTTGATGTTCCATGCATGACCCTGTCATTACATCTAGATGAGCTAACTCCCAGGTGTTGGTTTCAGATTTACTGGAGTTACGGTTTTGAATTGAGAATTTGGCATCAAGTGAAATGGACTAGCTCAGACGTAGAGGACTGAGAGCCCCTGACAGAGCTTTGCGCCATTCCCACATGTCCTGTCAACCGGATACCAGGGAGAAGAAATCAGCACCTCCCTCTCCGCTGCCACATTTCTTCTTCTTAAATTTCACACCACTGATAATTGCCCAGTGCTCCAATCTCTCTAGGTCCTTCTGCAAGGCCACGTCACCAATTATAATGTTACCTATTAAAAGTTGCTACTCCGTCCTTGGAGTTTCCAAGCACTGCAGCAAACACTGGCATACAGAAACACACTTCTGTTTGTGATCCCGAAATGTCCGACTGACGTGGAGAAGCTAGATTACAGGTAAGAAATATTACGCTAAAAAAAAAATTTTAATCTTTGACTTCCTAATAGAGATGTATATGATTTGCATCTGGTAGCTGAGAGAATATGCACAGCTAATTGAAGACACTGTTTTGTTACAGGCAAAACCTTACTTATAAACAACCACCTGTCCCTTTACAGCGACGACAGTCAGGCACAAGAACAGCATTTTGTTCAGAAACCTTTTTTCGTGGGCTCCAGTGACCAGTTAACTACTTACAGGTACATGCAATGTCAGAGTTTTCTGATATTTAATTGAATACTTTCAGAAAGTGCTTTGAAAATCCCAATAAATCAAGTGTTTGATGTACTTCCCAGGTCCGTGGCTATCAGCTTTCCTGAGAGGTTCAAAGTACACTGAAAACATCACAAATACATAATTGCCCTAAATAAGATTGTTCATAAATTTTGTAGATATTGTCTTGTTAGAATACATTTCACCTAAATTACCAAAAAAATAATATTACTTGGAACATACATTTTCTTAAAATTTAATTCAGTATAGTGTCTTTTTAAGGTCTTTCTAAACCTTAAACTTTTTATTTTTCAAAAGCACTTGAAGTATCTCATCAGTTAGAAAGCTCAAAACCTTAACATTCTCAGTTGGTTACTTTTATTCATTTTACCCAGAGCTTATAGAATGGAAAATGTAAGATATTTCTCACCTATATCTCTCTCTTTGAGTCCTTCTTGGTGTTTACGTGAAGCCATCAAATATTTTATTTGATTTTGTTTGATGGCTTTACTGTCCTTAAAACAACAACAAAAAAAGCTTTAAATACCAAATGTGCTGTTCATCAAATAAAAAGTGAGTTGGTGGGAAATGCTTTTGCTCTCTGCAAATGATTTTTCTCATTAGAGTATGTATTGTAACACTTTGAAAATATGACATAAAAAAAATGGCTTACATTGCAGGAGTTTTGGAAAACACTGAATCTGCTTGTGCAATGCAATGTAAATCCAGCAAGAATCCTAGAGATTACTTCAATAAACATGATCCTATCTGAAGGAAAACAGCATCTTACCGTATTGTGTACATGGAGCACAGGATTTATAACTTCACCAGAAAAACATTACAAGGACATAATTAGGCAGACTGTAAAAGTCCTTAAAAAGAACTGATATGACAAGCTTTGCAGGAAATTTTATTGGAAACTAAAGAATTTGATCACTGATAAATGCAAATTCAAAAAAAAACTTAAAAAGCCAAAAAAAAAAAAAATGGCTACTATAGAAAATCCCTAAATAACCTTCCTAAATAACCCTTTGTAAGGATACCCAGTAGCCAGGAAAATTTGACTTTATTAAAAATCCACCATAAGTCTGAGCACTTAAAAATGGGGTTTTTTTTTTTTAGCCATGACTCAGCCTTCTTAAACCTTGTATGTGCAGATTTTTATGTCCATAACGATGTAGTAGGTGGCCAGTGGAAAATTTCAAAAACAATCCAATATATCTACAAAATCTTAAGCCCCTGAGGAAAACTTGGAGCAGAATAAAAGCCCCTAAATCCAAAATGTGTATTTCACGTGTATGTAGAAGCGTGACATAAATCTGAACTCCTCCCAGGTAACAAAACCACAACACCAGGGCACAAAGGTATTTGTATTTTTACATCTGTGAATCTATTTTTTAAGTAAAATCTAATCGCATCCTAAGAAAGGAGGAGCCAGGTGTACACAATGAAACCAGCTGCAGTCTGATAGCTGGGCAACTCCTGTGGCAACCACGTGCTTGAAGCTCTTCAGGCAGTAAACATTTTGCCCCAGATCCACCAGCTCCTGAGTTAGAGGTATAAGCGCTCGCTTACAACGCGATGATACAGTAAGTGGACCTCCTCCGACCACGTTATTCAGATAAGAGTAGTCTCCAGGGTATCTCTAAGAGGCTTGGGTTAAATATCTATTTGGACAGGGTGAGGAGGTGCCTTTTTGTAGCGCTCAGGTACCAATGATGGGACATATCAGCAAGCAGGGGTAGGACATCTGAGGGACTTAGCTATTTTTTGTCCACAGTGATTTAGAAATGTTTAAGGGACAAAGAGAACTGCACGCGATGACCTTGTTTTAGTGGAAATAGATGTGCAACTGGAAAGCCACTCAGCTAAGCTGAATACAGACAATTTTTATCCACATATCCATATCGTCTCATGCTGGGGGCTGCATGAAATGTACGGATTTTTTTTTCCAAAAAAAAAAAAAAAAAAAAAAAAAAAAAAGGAAAGATATTGAAGAGGAGGGCCTAATTTATTTGTGCTGTCTTGATGCTCTGCTACTGCTCTCATTATAACCACTTGATAGCTGGAGTGAAAATGATAATTTTTATGACTTTTCTAAGAACATAGTTCTGCTGTGCCAGAGTGACACAGCTAAAGCAACTCACAATATAAAAAAGCTATCCGTTTTCCTCAGGTGTCTTAAGGCCCATTTGACACTTAGTTACACCAGAAAGCAAATTATCAATTATATTGATTTATCTGTCAACTTGATACAATGCCAAGATAGGTTAGCACAAACAGAGATTGTCATCTTATCTGAAAAGTGTTACGAAACTGATGAAACATTGACAATAATTAAATCATAAATATCAAGGTGGATATTGCTTTCTCTCTATACTATATAAATATTTATGAGTTAATGGCCACCTTGAGCTATTCCTAGGAGTACTTATGTTGGAACAGGCTAATCAAAAAAAATGTTCAGATGTAAAGCATGAAAATTCCTTGTACTGTAAAGAATTAGCACGAGGCATATTTTGACCATATAATTATTTCCTTGTGGGAGAAATCTAGCTTACTATATCCTCATTTAAATGTTCTCTAAGTTCTCTAAGTAAGAATCAAATGAAAACAGAATTATGCATAAATTCTTATAGCATTATTCTTGTATGATCATGTATTTAAAAACTAAATATCAGCCCTTGTATGAATATTATTGGACAGTGAAACTAATTCTCAATTTAATAGGAAATTTCCATAACTCATTTCATTTTGACCCCAAGTTGAAATACCAATATATTCAAAACTTAAGAATGTTTTAATCAAACCATGACAAAATTTGTAAATATTCCTAAATATTTGTCCTCCAAGCCTTAAGACAGCTTTCTGTAAGGGTTATTGTTAATTCTCATATATACATATGATATTAAATTTAACTAAATTTATGCACGTATAACTACATGAAAACATTTAACAGTTATTAGAAATCTGTTAACAATTTAACAATTTCCTTATTTTATTAGATGTAGGAAGTGTGGTATTTCTCTAAACAGAGCCACTGCTCCATTCTAAAGTAAGTGTTTAGTAAAGTCAGTCTGAGTAAAAACTGTTATCAAAGCTGGGCTTTTTTAACAGTTATCTCTACTGTTGACATATTAATTTTAATTTGCCTGTACAGAGGAGACAAACTCCATTCACTAGCTGCCTTGTCCTGCTTGCATTTTTAGTAGTTGAGAATTGTAACACTTACGCTAAAGGTTAGTAAACTCAGTTACATTTTTCTCTTAGAAAAATTCCAAAATTCTCACCAGAATTGAGACATAAAAAAAAAGAAAAGAATTTGCAAAGTCTTTCTACAGTTCTGTTAGTGTACTTTTACTACTACATCAGAAAACCACACTAACAGACCTCCTTGCTGTGTTGTTCAAATACTTTGAATTTGGCTAATTTTCATACTGAGATCTGGCAAGGCGATAACTCTGGCTGACATCTGGAATCACAACAGGCTTAGGGGAAAAAAAAAAAATACAAACAAAACCAACAAAAAAAAAGGAAAATAATTATTTATCTTGCCTATGCTGTGGGGAAACAAAAAAAAAAAAGGCTTTAGAGTATTAGATAATAATTGGCCTGTGAGGTTAGGACAGTTAAAGATGTCATCCTGCTCTGTTAATTTTGACCTAAGACCATTTACACTGTTTTGGTTTTTTGTTTGTTTTTTCCTTTTTTCTTTGGTATATGTTACATAACTTTAAAGAACTGTCATGTTTCTGATAAAAATAGCCACTGCAACAGTGAAAAATAATTTTAAAAACTGTGAGAAATTTCATGAAATTTGTATGCTGTGTAAAGCAAGCTACAATTTTATACTTTTTTTCTATCAGATTCATATACAGACACCACTAAGAAGGAATGAGCATTCAGAAGACATTTCTGCTAAGCTGCAATGAAAGCTCAAAAATACTTTTTTTTTCTTTTCATAAAACTAAGGAAGCTGTCAGACTAAATACATTTTTATTCATGTCAGTATATAAAGGTTAGACTGAGTGATGAATACATTAGATAGTTATATTTCTTACAGAGAAGAAAACAGAATACAGTATTAAACTTCTGAGTTTCAAGTTGAGTCTTTTGCTGTACTTGCTTGTTTATGAGCTTTTCCCCAAATCCCCTCCTCAGCACACAGCTCCCAGTGAAGTTAATTAAAAGAATGCAAATTCCAACAAGCCCAAAAACTGCCTGCAACCTAAAAAGACAGTAGAATAAATGAATTTATTCTTCTGAATTTCTTTTTTTTTCCTTCTAATTTTAAAAATTGGGGATACATGAATAAATGCTGAATAGTTTGTACATGTGAAATAATCAACAGTGCGTAGAAAAGTCTACACATTTCAACAGGTCAATGAGAGATAAATTTAAAGTTCTGAACAGACTTGTTTTTTTGAGAGAACTGTCTGCTTAACCTCCTCTTTCATACAGTGGATAATTAATTAGATGGTAATAACTAAGCAGAGCTACAAAACAAGCAGTTTATAAATTCTAATACTGCATATTCCTTTCCTCAAGCTTCCCTTTCTCCATGCCATCACTAGGATTTTTGACTAATTCAACATAAACAGGGAGCAGGATTTAACTGTTTCTTATGCACACAACTACCTAATCTTGGCGGATAGTAAAGTAAATAAAACAAAATCAAAATCCCACCATAACACACTACAGATTTTCTTAGAGCCACAATAAGATTGAATAAAAAGTCTTTTCTACATTACTTATTTTGTTAGGATCCAAAGTAAAATTATGGTTCATTTTGTTCAGTTATTTTTCTTTATTTCTCAAAATTCTGTGTTGCAAGCGTGGAGGTGCTTTGCTGATAAAGCCTAGAAATCCCACTACAGACTTTATAAAGCATGATTATCCTATTTAACATGCACAGTATGTGCTCCTGGTAGGGTCATTTATTCTACAAGTAGAATCTTAATTACTATCTTTATGCTGATGACATCCAAATATAATAGGTATATCAAACAGTTCATGATGACTTAGATAAATCTGTCTCTGGTCTGGAAGGATACTTATTAGATGTTAAGTATTGAGTGTCTGCTAACATTTGGTGCTTAAAATAGAATTGATTTTATTTGGCCCACTGCCTGCTCTATAGCGGTTCCTCATTTATGGTACCATTTGTTGGGAATATAAAATTGCCTCCTCACTGAATAATTTCAGTGTTATATTTGACCCTGAAACTTGTTCTTAGGGCCACATTGTTAAGTCTTCATATTTACACGTCAGGAATTTAGCAAGGTTAAGGACATTGCTGTTTCAGCAGGATCTACAGCTCTTGATTTATGTCCTACCACATCAAGGTCAGAATACCATAATTCATTGTTTGCAGACTTTTCCTGGCTGTTTGTTGTACACACTTCACCTGTATAGAATTCAACACCCACAGCATTTGGAGAAGAACATCTGAGAAGTATGCTAGCCATCTGTCAAAATGATTCTGAGATACTTGTCCATGTTTAGAAGCAGTGCCACTCAAACTAGCTTGTTTACAAAGTAGAGGTAACTGATGTCATCTAAATACCTTAAACAGATTATTTACAGAAGCTTGGATGTTTTTTTAGTAAGTGAATTTGTCTGAATTTCCAATGTTTCTCCCTCTGAATTCTCCAGAATTCCTTATTCTTTTCTAGGATATGATTTTAGTTATTTTGAGGAGCTGCTTATTTAATAGTTTAATTCCTTCAGAAATCTTTCATTTTTGCTGATAGAATTGCTACACCACTTGAACTATTGGGAAAGCATTTATTTAATCTGACTTAGATCTAAGTATTTGATCTGAATTTCCTTTAGTTTTTGTGAGACCCCATGGTTTCAGGAAACGAGCAATAGAGTTGAAGAATGATCAGCCAATATTCAACTTGAAATTCAGAGGGGATAAAGATGGATAGTGGTCCTCAGTGTCATTATTGATCACAGAATGATGTTAAATTATGCAGTGTTATACTTACCAACAATTTACTGCTCAGAATGCTTTTCAATTTTCTATTTATTTTCTAATAAACTGAATCAATAGACTCCTGTCACTATTCCCATTGGGCATATTTACATTAAATTTTTCTAAAAACATGTCCTACTGACTGTCAGCACTGATCACTTCTGGTTATGTGATAGAAAGTAACTTTGGGATGTGTGTTTCCAATACTGTGTGAATCAAGCCACTACCACTTCTCCCCTGCACTCTCTACAGAATTGCTGTGCCTACCAAATGATAGGTACGTGCCCAAATGTTGCTGACTTTGCCAATCAGGCTGCACGTTGTCACAATCCTGTGATGGGCAAAACAGTACTTACATTAGGGGCTAAGAAATCAGTGTTACTCCAGCTAATGTTTCAACAGTCCAATTAAACAGAAATAGCTATTGTTTGTCCAGTATAGTACTAAAAATACCCTTAGCCCATCTCAATACAGAGAGGCCTCATTAGTTATATAGTTATAATTGTTATAGATGGAATTCTGCCAATGTCTACACCTGTATTCATCCCTCCAGTGTCCTTCTGGGTCCTGAGGCTGAAGCTTCAGGCATCCCCCAGAAGAAGGGAGGAGCAGGAAAGCATAACAAGTTGTCAGCATCTTGATATCTTTGCCAAGAGGAACGTGATGTTCATGGTGGCAAGAGTGCCCTCTTCCACAGGCTTGGCTCCTCTTGGATTACTTGGATATATTCTTAACTCAGTCTCCTTCCACATTAATGCCACGCTAAAATCTGAGAGCTGTGCAGCAGCTTCCCTCAGCCTTAGCTACTGGAAGTAACGTCTAATTCAAACTCGTTGAGTGTAATAGCCACTGAAACAAAGCAACTAAGGATGACAACATTAATTTTAATTAACATTTACCTGATTTTGGGAGTTTTTGTTTTGACTGCCACGAAAAAGAGATTTCTTCATTTACATGCACGTTGCTTCAATCCGATTCAATAAAATGTGCTTACGTAGAATAGTCATAGCATGTCTACTCATAAGCTAAGCATGTGCTTACAACTTTGGCATCTTTTAATTCCTTTGAATTATGTATCCACTTCGTACACAAACAGATTAAAGTGTTTGATTTCTTTTTGGAGCTGGGATATCCACGTATATGATTTTCTTAACAGATACTGCATGATTGAAATGCAAAACAATCAACCTTTACATGTTTTAAGTGTCATGTGTAACATTGTCTAGAACATTGTTCCAATGAGTCAATACACAAGCTGTATTTGTTAAGAAAATTATTGCACTTAATAATGTACTTTAAAAATGGCATAAAGTTTAAATGAGGTTTGTACTCTATTTTCAGAAATAGTGCTCACATACTAAAAGTTAAGAATTTTTCTCCCATCCTTTTTCATTCCACAGGAGATAGAGCACTAGTGTGTCTATAAATGACAGTTCTGCAGAAGAACTCAACTCTATAAATGACAGTTCTTCTGCAGAAGAACTCAAACAGAGAATATTAGTACTTTGCTATTCAGCAACGCCAGAAGCAACTCCATACTTCTGTGGAGTGTTAAACAGTGGAGACTTGTTGTTCTTAACACTACACAGAAGATTAATTTTATTAGCATTATATTCCATGCTGAGTATAACACCCTTGGGAACCCAGTATCAGACACATTCAGAGTTAAAGTAGAGGTGAATATGACATATCTATATTTAGCTTAGTATTGAGAATGCCATATGAGCTTTATAATGAGGGTAACGTGTATTACTGAAGATAATTTATTAGAAATGAGACAAAATTAGTATTTAGGTCTCCCACATCTTTCAATATTATGTCTTATAGAAATAACTAAAAACCCCCACATTCTATAAGACAGACATAGCCACTCAATTAAGCTCCTTCTGCTATAGAATGGGAAATAAAATACCTGAAATTCAGCTTTCTCAAAACAGAACAGTGCAATAACTGTACTTCAATAAATGACTACATGGAAGTCGTTAACTCCCCATCATTCTTTGAAAAGCTGAGGTGAATCTAAACATGTTTTCCAAGCATAAAGGAGTTAAAGATGAGACACAAATATTGCAAGAAGTCTAATAAGTATACAAGAAGAATATTTATGCCCTCTATGTAATTTTCTGCTGCTGCATGTGACTGCAGTTGGAAATTGGTACTTTAGCAGCTATAGCTATGCTAAACTGACTGAGACCTGACGTGGTAAATATAGCAGCCACTAGATCTCCTCAAGGCAAAACAGCCTCAGGGCATGCACAAACTTGGATATCTCCAACTTCCCTCATCAAAAGAAAAAAAAAGTCTCAATGTCACGCAAAACCAGTTGTATGCTCATGGTGACTTCTAAATCTTTCAATAAACATGTGCCATATTTCCAATAAAACGATTGGCAATGAGCTGTTAGTAGTAACCCCACAAAACTGATCTGACATTTTCATTTTCTGAATCAGCACTCTAAGCAGCGTAATCTTCACATAAACTAGTGTGTGTATATATATGTAAATATATACAAATATAAGTATGTGTATATACGTGTAATATACACATATATACATGTAATATACACATATATACATATAAAATGACCCTAGGTTGTTCTCATTTAAAAATTAATTTAATGAGTAAGGCTTACTTTTTCTGATGCTGATTTTAGTTGGTTAACTTATTTAAGAAGTAAATAGTTTCTGGAACTAATTCAACATCGGAATCCATCATGGAAATCCAAGGAAACCTTAAATTTAATCCATGAATCAACATTTTGTTTTATTTTTTCTTAATTAGCTATAGCAATGTCACTACCAGTGCAAGAAATGGACAAACACCAGAACACCATGTTGTAACGTACTGGCCCAAAATAAAAATTTGATATTACCTTCATTAATCCAGACATCCACCGAGAGGAAAAAAAAGTGTCTTCTAAACTAAACTTTGGACTGATAGCTTATTCTTGTCTTTATCTCCTGTGAACTCTATGAGAATCCAACAGGCATGGCTTCCAGACAGGAAATAGCAGCACTTATCAGACTTTATCAAATCATTATTTGGTTGCTCTATAAGAAAATCAAGATGGAAATATATTCAGTCGTTATGGTTAAGAAGAGATGAAATTCATACAATATTCATACTGTTGTATATCTCCATTATTCTAGTACAAGAAGATCAGAATATTTTGGGGGGAAGAGTCTTCTGGGAACATAACTTCAATTTAAATATTAACAAGACTTAAACTCACACGTCACTTTTGGAAAAAGCGCATCTTGTAAACACAAATATGCTATTGAAAATTTACACCTGAATTAATATCCTTCTTGATATCTTTCATGCATCACTGTGCCTACTTAGTCAGAGTGAATAAGATCAGCAGAATACAAAGACATGTTGAGCAGATTTTTTTCTCATAAGTTTTCATCACCTGTTATTCATCCCTAAGTACTATAGCTACCTTAATTTTCTTGGATTTATTCAAAATTGCATCTTAAAAGCATTACTTCTTAATTCAACACCATATATTAGGTTGAGAAAAGTAATACCTGTTTATTATTATTTTTAAGATGCATCAGAGATGACCCAGGAAAAATACATTATGCTTCATACACATTTGGAGAAAAATATGAGATTGATGTATTCAGGGCTATGGCAGAACATGCTCAAGTACATTTTAAAAAAAGACAGACTCTTTCTAAAAGTGACTTAAAATTCCTGTTAGACTCTTCTGATTTACTGATCCCCGCTCCTCCTGCTTTGTGCTGACAAAAGACTGCTACCCAGCAGAAGACTGTGTCGCAGGTAGGTCCTGTGTCACTGTCAGGGCATGGGATCTCTCCAGGTCATTCTCATAGACCTCACCCAAGGCTACACAGCTGAGCACGAGCACTCTCTGTGCTAAATGTCCAGGAAGGCAGAGCAGAGCTGCAAAAGCCTTTTGGTGTACACAGTATCCTCACTCTATCAACTCTCACAACACTCCATGCAGGTAATGGAGGATTTACCTTGCTCTCCTTTTAATACAGCATAATTTTGAGAACTTGTGCTCTGAAACCAAATAATCTCTTAATGCCATTTACATGCTATGCAAGAAGAAATCTTTGTTGAGGTTTTCAGAAATTCTCTTCAGCTGTTGACTCCTCCAGCATAAAGCTGTGTGTCAGCTTACAGAGATCTCTGTAATAGTTACCCCTACTGCAGAGATCTGCCTTTCTTAACATTTCCAGCCGTATTCCTCAAGAATCTTTAGGAACAATTTCCCTGTACTTCATCTGTCTGAAAAAGCTGTCTGGTCTAACACTCAAGCTGGTCTTAAAAAAAAAAAAAAAAAAAAAAAAAACCACACAAACCCACAAAAGAAAACAAGCATTTCCTACTTAGCCCAACATTTTTTATTTAATATCCTATTGATATATAGGACAAAATCATAACATCATATAGGAAATAGTGAAAATTGTATAAACAAGTCTTGTGTCTTGTCTGTAGTTCTCAGTCACTTATCTCAAAGAGAATGCAATAGAACTGAGAAAAATTAAGATAAGGATGACAAGCGTGAGATGACCTCCTAAGAACCCCTGAGTAGATTAAGAGTATTCAGCAAGGAAAAGAGGTTACTGAAGACATACTGAAGGTGTCACAGAAAGGATAAACAGAAAGCAATTCTTCACTGACTCTGCTAAAACAAAAATTGAGGAGCAGGAAATGATGCTAGAAGATATATAAAGAAAAGAGAAGGTTCTTCAGTTCAACACTATGATTAAGCCGCAGAATTCCTTGTCTCAGGATTTTATAGATGCTAAGACTTTATACAGGGAAGTCTAAAGTAAATCAAGAGTAAACCCTTTGAAGAGGAAAGACAACTCTTCCAACCGTTCAGAAAATCACTGCAGAGCACTCCAGGTAGAGTACTTGATGAAGTTTCAGTATATGCTTTCCCTAGGCTTTCTGAAGGCTCCAGGTTTTGGCCACTGTTTCAGAAACTTTTCATCAGACTGGTTTTATGGCCGTCATTACGTTCTTACTGAGGTTCCCATCTTGTCCTTTCTCTGCTCCTGAGTACTGGGCTCTTAATATATCACTGTTTCCATCTCAGCAGCTGTTTCCCCAAGGCTTTTGAGAACTTTACTGCAAACAACCTCTTCTATTACCTTCTCACAAATGTTTTGAAACTGTACAGTATTACCAAATGAACAAGGGTGTCTTCTCTTATTGCCACTTTCCTTTTGTCCATGTACCGGCAGCGTTAGGAGCTTTAAGCAGAGGCTTTTATCAGAGACCTGCATTATTAATGGACTAATCCTTGCAGTGGGAATTCTGCCTCTTGATTTCTGGAGTAAGTAAAAACTTTCTAAAGCAAGCATCTCTTCAGTACTCTCCCTCATATACCAAGCATGACGTTTATGGCATTCAATACCCTCCTTGGCCAGTTTGGGTCAATTATTCTGGCTGTACCTCTCCCAGCTTTCTGCACTGGCACATTAGCGAGATCTGGAAAGCACAACAGTGTCCTTGGTCTCATTAGCAACAACTCATAACATCAGGGGGTTTATCAACATTCTTCACATACAAAATCTGAAACACACCGGCTACTGAGAGGAAAATTAACTCCATCCCTGCCAAAACCAGGATAGGTATAAAGAGAAATCTCGAAGCCTGCTGCAGCTCTGGGGGTGCTCACATACTGTACGACTGCTGAAGGTGAGAAGGAGCCAAATTCTCGTTGTGACAGGCTCTGAAAATCCTAAAATATTAGTCTAGGTAATTTTGAATTCATCAGTCCATTGTGACTCACATTTCTGATACTGCCTTGTAATTTCAGTGCATCTTTTTCTTCTTTCTCATCTGCTGTTGCTTTAACTGTTTTATTTTATTTTTTTAATCAAACTGGAATTCTTCTGATAGACTAGCTGAATTTAGCTGGGCTGTACCTCAGGACCAAGACTGTTCTATTTGACTATTCCAAAAGGGAAACAGCCTGCTGACTGCAGGAAATTAACTCCACCGCTCTGAACTCTCTCATTTTTTCCCAGTGTCGTATGCCTTTCTCAAAGAAAAGCTTCTTATACTCAGGTCTGTCAAACTGTTTGCTGCAGACTGGCTCATCAATGCCTTCTTTAATGCTTTCATTCAGCTGCCTTTCATTTTTTTGTCAACCTGCAGTGTCCCAGCTTGCTTCAAGCAGTTTTTCATAGGAAAAACACTACTTTACTGAGGACTGACCTTTTAATTCTTTATTTTGCTCCCAGGAGGAGTGTTTCTGGGGTGAGGGGGAGCACATTATGGACTGGTAAACCGCTACAGCCTCTGATTCAGGTGTGCCTCTGTCAACTCCTTAAGCACACCATCTCCTGTCACACGGTTGGTACTAGGCATGTGGAAAGGCCTCCAACAGATTCCTCAGTTACTGGTTTGCAAACTGGGTCACGCAGTCAAGAACATAGCCTTGGGATACTCTGGAGACTTTGTACTGGGATACTGATTACAACTTTAAAGATTGGTACCCCCAAAGAGAACGATGCCTTTGATGTGAGTTATCTCAGAATAGCTGGAGATACAATAATACCCTATCAGAAACCAGCCTCAATACATGGCAACCTACACACCATCAGGTCTCAAGACAACATTTAGCCAAGAACCAGATAAGCCCAAAGCTTCTTTTTTTCCTTAATTAAGCTTAATTGGGTTGTTTTTCTGAAGTTTCTTCACAAAGGAACGATTGGAGCCATTGGAATAGTGGATGGAAGTATCACTGAGTTGGTTTCAGAAGGAGAACTGCACCGACAGCAGGTGGGCAAAACATGTTCCAGATTCATTCATTCCCACAGGGACTGCACTTACGCAGATGTAGGGTGGTTTGGGGATGTCTTGCATTAACACACATCTTTGTGAACATCCACAAAAGCAAAACACATTGTTTCAATTAAAAATGAACTCTTATAGAATTTCTTACTACCTCAACATCTCTGTGGCGGACAGAACTACTATGCTGATGATTCATGCTTTACCATTCAAGTGCTAATTTGCGATGCTCATGCCACATCCAGATGACTTTTATGCATATTCAAGAAAGGAGTTTGTTTTTGCACACCTTCTGATTGCCACCTCTCAATAAACCTCATAATGTTTCCATTATTGAGTAACAATACCTTTCCTTGATGGTAAAAGTCTTCTATTTCCTTAAATGAGACTAATACAACCATGTATAACTACGCATAATACAAATTTTAACACATAATAATGGAAATACAGCAGTGAATTTTGTTTTCTGGCAGTCTGTATTTATGGCTTGCTAAAATTACTAGTATTCTACTCATGTATAGTAATATAATAATTCAGCCACCGGGCATTTTAAGAAACAACTGCTGCTATTATCAGATGATAAACGATTAACACAATGGACATTAGTACTGATTGAATAACATTAATCTGATAAACTATTTTTTCAAGTAACTTTCTTATAGTTTCTCTGTAATTTTACTTAACTAAAATAAAGCCAATATTAGGAAACTACTTTCTGTAGGTTTTATCTGATTACATGAGTAATTCCAATTTGTTAGACAGTAAACGTGAATGATATATTTGGTTGTATGAAACATTTAGTACACCAATTCTAAAAGCCCAGAAACCATACAGGGGAAATAAGAAAATTGCATATATTTGGAAAACTGCTTTTCTCAGGGTTTCACAGGTAACTTCAGGAGTATTAACGATAAAACCTTTATGTTTGTCACAGTTTAGCCCCGCTCAGGACCAAGCTATGCGGTCTCTTGCTCACTCCCCTCACCCTCCAATGGGATGGGGAAAAGAATTGAGAAAGAAAAGAAGGCAAAACTCATGGGCTGAGTTACAAAAAAAGTTTAAGAGAGCACCAAAAGAAAACAAAACAGAGATGGAAAACAAACAAACAAAACTAACAAGAGAAAACACTGAAGCATGTAATTTACAGTACCAGAGCTCACCATGGATCCTGATGCTCAGCTCCCCACCAAGCAGCAAAAACCTGCCCCTTAACACTGTCCCCCCCTTTATGTGGAATCTTGGGCCAATTTGGGTAACCTGTCCCAGCTGCTGGCTAATGAGTGACCTATCCCAGCTGTGTCCCCAGCCACAGGTGTCATCAGCTCCACCTCCTCTCCCAGCTCTGGTGAAAATTAACTCTGTCCCAGCCAGAACCTGGATGTTATTCAACTGATAAACTGCATGATATAATGATAACTAATTTGTATTGCCATTATTTTGTGATATGTTTAAGAAAATAAATAGGTTTAAAAAAATTGCTGTTTTAAGTCCAGCATAAAAATTACAGATCTATTTTCTATTCTGAAAAAAACTGGAGAATAAATCCATTTTTAATAATGCTCTTATTTTTGTTCCTAAAAGTTTTTGGCACAGATCTTGGCTGAGTACAGAAGAATGAAAGCAAAGAAGCTGATCACAGATAACCTCTAGGATTTTGTTCTTAATTTTTCTGTTTTACTCAATGAAATCTTCCTGCTACTTTTTTTTTTCCTTTAATTCTGAAAGTCTTTCACAACTTATCCCTTTAATGACTAAGTACAAACTTTATGCAGTTAGCTACCTACTACTGTACAGAAGGATTCTTTGCCCTTCCTTTTTGTGTCTATTTTGAGCATCACACTTTTTCAGAAGTACAAATAAAATTACTTGTATGATCAATGTAAGGCTGCAGTTTAAAACAAACAAACAAACAAATTTCATCTGATCAAGGTACCAAGTATTTCTAGAAGATGCTTTGGTCCATGCAATGTTACAGTTAAAATAAATAAAAGGAGAATGTCTATGTTGTTGAATCTGGAGACAGACATGAAAAGCAACAAGGAAGGCTTTTTCACAGGTACATCAGCAACAAGAGAAAAAACTAGAGAAGATGTCAGTTCACTCCTGAATGGGGCTAGAGACCCGGTGATAAAGCATATCAAAAGGGTGGAGGTATTCACAGACTTCTTCACTTTGCTCTTTTCCAGTATAACCTGCCTTCAGGAATCCCAGACCCCTGAAACAAGAGGGGATGTCTGGACTACAAAAGACTTGCCCTTGGTGAAGAAAGATCAGGTTAGAGAATAAACAAACTGGACATGAACAAGTCCTTGAGCTCTGATGGGATACACCCAGGAGTGCTGAAAGCTGGTTAATGTCATTGCAAGGCCACTCTTAGCAGTCTTTGGAAAGTCATGGTGTTCAGGGGAGGTTTCTAAGGCTGTGGTTTTTTAATCTGTGAGGGTGTTTGAACATGGAAACAGAGATTGTGGAGTCTCTAAAAAATGGGAGGGTTGGTCTGGATGACATCCAGAGGTACCTTTCAAACTCAGCTCTTCTGGGATTCTGTGACATACTTTTCAGTATTAAGTAAATGCATCATTATGAAGACTTCGTGTGTCTATGAAATTAAACACCACATCAAAAGTATGCTAAGATACTAAAAAAAAAATCCCCAAATGTTCTGAGATTCTTTAAACTTTCAATTGGATTAAGACATACTTTGCTAAGAAGTCCTTTATGCTGTTCCCTTCCAATGTAAGGCCAATCTATTTACTGCAACTCACCACCACAACATACACCCCTAAAAGTTACTTTTCTAGTGTTCCCCATTCAACAGCTACCAAATGTCATATTTTTACTTTTAAATATGGGAATCATAAAGACTGCACCAAGCTGCAGGTGAATGTAATTTTCCATAGTTACACTGCCTCTCACAGTTAGGCTAATCAGTACTTTCAGAGAGCCTTTTTTTCTTTTTCAGAACCAGTGTCTTTATTCCTGCATTGTCATTCAACTTCAGCCTCCTAATATGACCTAACCTTTCAAAGGTCTCTGAATGAACTAATTGAATTGAAGTTAAAAACATCTTATTGTCATATATTGCTATGTCAAATTGATTTTCCTTAGGTAATCGTTACAAGCACCGTAGCATCACCTGAAGTTCTGGCTGTAACAAAACAGCTGGTAAAATTAAGGGTTACTCGGTGGCCCATGAGGAACTTTAAGATCTGAAATATGTATGTTAACATTATTTATTCAAAAGGGAAACTCTTTCAGCTCAAGCCTTTCATTTCAATTTCACATAGATTTTGGCAGGACATCAAAGTTATTTGAATTCAATAGAAGACTTACATTGACTATGACGGATAATAATTTAAAATGCAAAAGATTCACATATTCATCCCAAGGAGCACAGAGTACCCATAATCCTTACTACTTCAATGACATTAATCAATGTTATCTTTTTTTTTTCTTCCATAATGCAATTCTTTATCAATCCAATGATTTATTACAAATTTTCTACAAGTGCATAGGTGGACAATATAAGAATATAAGAGCACATATAAGAATATAAGAGCTGGTTCAAAGCTTTAACTATCACTACAAGTAAGATCAGGTTCTTTTCTGTAAATCTGGCTTGTAAGCTGAAATCAATTCCCAACATATCTAGGAAAGAGTTCTTCAAAACGACAAAAAAACACAGACTAGTTCCCTTAATGATGGGTGTAACATAAAAAGGCATGCCACATGCTTATTTGTTTGACTTCCAAGATTAAAAGAATTTGAGTTAGATTAAGCTTGATACTTTTTCATCCTGTTTTTTTTTTAATTGATAATTTTTCCTCTTTCTGCTTTTTTTTTCTGTATATATTTTGGTTTACAATGGGGATGGTCCAAGAATATTCATTGTATATCTCAGAAAGACACAGAGTTGAGTTTTCTGTACATTTTGCTTTGATGCTATTTCTCAGACCAGATCTTCTCAGCGCACTTCATGTATCTATTCAGCTGTAGGGAAATAAAGGATAAGGAAATGTGAAAAGTGAGGCTGGAATGGAGACCTGGACTCAAATTGTCTGGCAACCAGAGGAATGGAAATTGGCTTTGTAATGCCTCCTAAGAAGAGCTACTTATCTCACTGGACGTTGTTCTGTACTTGGTTTGCAACAGCATCTGCAGATTTGCCTTTCTGGATTCAGACATAGACAAACTAGATTGAAAATAAATAGGGAAAAATAGAAAAATACTGATAAGCAGCTGTTGTGTTGGGGGTTTTTTTTGCTACCTTTTCTTTTAAAAACAGCTTGCAGTTAGACTTAATAAACAGCATATGCTTGTTGATATAACAGTAGAAGCAGGCCAGATTTTTATCTGGCATTGTTGTCGATTAACTTGCAGAAAGTTGAAAGCTGTTCAGCTCTAAAGATTTGATCCAACCCTACTTGTAGATATGTATATAAAAGCTGGAAAAAATAGATTTGTACTACTGAAAAAAAAAAAAAAAAA